>CM052098.1:14902280-14946268 GCA_028453745.1 Agapostemon virescens
GTCATTGTATTCGTCTTGAAATACACTATCAGAATGTAAATAAAAAACCATACCGTTCCATTTAAAAAAACAGAGTTGACCTTCACATCTCCTTGACGTCTCCACCTATAAAAAAATTAATGACATCAGATTACGAGCCCCTCGATATCAAGTAAGTTTGGTCTGATCCTTTTTTTCTATCTTCAAAAGCAAGCGAGTTATTCAGGTGACCTGTTTTAGGTGCCGCACCCTGTATATTGCAACAAGAACACTTTGAATAGACACATTCTCCTTACTTTCATAAAGTAATGTAAAACAATCAACGTTAGTGTCACGTTCAACACTAGAACTACCAAGCACTAAACTAATATCACAGCTTTATAATAACGACAAATTTGCATTTATTCAAATTTCACACAAATTTTCTATTAACGTATACTTCACTAAACTTTTGTTTTCCTGTTTCAGATGAAAATTAGAGGCTGTAGGATGTACACAAACTGACGATGCGCGTGGCGCGGAGCTGTGAAGATTTATAAATATTGCGAAAAAAATACATTAATCATTAAAATAGAAAATTTTTTGTATTATTTAAATATAGAAAATAATATCATGAAAGTTTGAGTATGATTCGCTTTGTAGTTATTGGGGAAAAAATTCCTAAAGATCACTATTTTTTAGGCACTCTAAAGTGTATTCCCCCCTTAAGTTCTCAGAATGGAAAAAATGTTTGGCAGGCGACTATCGCTGCATAAATTAGAAACAACGGGAAGAAGTGATCGGCGGATCATATTTTCTCGGTGGTAAATCGAGAATCCCGGTAAAAACTGATTTGTAAGCATGATTTCGCCCGAAGACTAAGACTAATGGTCCAGGATTATTGATGGTGGAGCAGCGCTAAACTTGGACTCGCCGATGAAAATGCTGGTTCCATCGTGGCCCGTTAAATCGAGCGTAGAAATAAGAATACCTACATGCTCGACAGGAATCCAAGTGGGGCCTGCTTGCTCGCAAAACGATGTATTATGTATACGGAATAAATGGAATAGAGAAGAGCTCGAGCTTGGGTCCTTCGGAACCAATAGGGCGAGCTAACGGTCCTGCCATCGAACATATTGCGATGGTCACGTGTATGCATCCCCTCTGCCCCACATTCTGCCATCCTAGAGAAGTTTTCGGACGGAAGGAGTAGCTGTGCGGATAAATTCTCCGGGGTTTCCGGCGAAACTTCCGCGCGCATGAGAGTGAAAGTACAGATACTCGATAGGCGATAAGGAAGTCTACGCACAATGCCTAACGCGGACCAATGATCCGCGAGAGCAGTATGGCCGAAAATTTATCTCGAAATAGCCTTTTATTGCAAGCTTTGCCGGAGAAGTCTTCGTTCAACGCTCCACCGCCTCGATACAGTCCAACTTTCTTCGTTCCTGTGAATCTACGAGCGTCGAACCGAACGGTCCAGCTAAGTATGATGTATATTCCCGATGTACGGGATACTTGCTACACAGATTGTACGACTCGGAAGTAATGCATTACACGCTTCCAAGCAGACTTTTCAGGTTCCTCTGACTCGCTTATAAATTGTTTGATCAGTTTTATCAACTTATCATTTTTCGATGCATTTATTATGCTTTGCCGGACCGGACAGCTGTCAGGCATCGATGAATACTTACATTATAATTCGGTTTGATTTATAATCCGCCTCTTCATGTTTTGGTTAATATTTATTGCGATTCGTGATGTATTGTCGTATGTAAATGCAACTGGTCGTGAATGATATCGAATTTATGGAAAAAATAATCAGATGCGTTGCATGAATTTGCTCGTTATTTTTTTTCTGCTCAAGTCTGTATGCAATTATGTAAGATACTTCACAGACGAATTATGAATGATTTTAAAACATACTGGAATCATAATAAGTATAAATTATTATTATAATGATTTTACTTAGTAGATTTAATTAAATGTGTACGGGTTACTGTAATTTGTGTAGCGAATTTTTTCCTTGAGTTGCAATTAGAATATTTATATTCTATCATGTAAAGCCTTAAAGTAATCAAGACTATTATTTTTCGTTTCTATAATTCAGTTTTATTAATAATTGGAGACAGACATTTTGTTTAAAAATGTATGTATTCAATCGTTTGTGGAAAATGTGATGAATCTGATACTTATAATAAAGCACAATGCTTACTTGAGTAAATAAATTAACGAAACCTTTTCTAAACAATGTCTATTAAAAAAAAAAAAACCTTACCTATTGACTGCATTTGAAAAGAAATAACGTCGTTGTTTCGTTCAGTAATAATGAAACCATGCATCAACGAATTGTTACATTCTAATTTAAACGAAGCCACTTCTTTAACTACTTTCGTTTATATTAACATGCTGGGAAAGCTTCTTCAACTTTGAATTACAATGTTTAAATTTGCTAATTCTAAACAGGCAAATTTAGATCAGCACTTTAAAAAATTGTATGCCGTACGTTAATTCCGACAATTTTCTGAAGCCAAGCATCTGTTCTATTTATTGCATCCTCGTAAAAATCGATATCAGAGAGTATACGAAAATAATGGAACGGCTAGACTGCTGTCAGATGAAGCATTTACCCAGTCTACTTGGGTAACATGGATTAATTATACCTAAAATACAATAGACGCCGGAAACTTGCTGCCAAGCGTAATCTTAAAACTATTGATGGGTCGAGTAGAATTATACGTGTCTTAACCAATATACTTCAATCATATTAAAGTTCTATATTCATTTCATTAAAACGTATTCGATATTGGAAACAATTTTTAACGAACACCAGTATCCGTTCATCTTTCTAGGTTAAAATAAAATATAATAGTCGTGTAACTATGAAAAACTTCTTGCCAACAGTAGCATAGATTATCACGATGTACTGCAAAGCAGAATTTTATTATAGCTATGATATTCTTGAAATGTTAAGAGTTACTCTTTAGGAATCATGTAGATTTAGAAAGAAACTAGAATTCTTTTTTGTTTATTAAATTATGTCATATAACCTCTGGTAAGAGCAGTTGCGATGAAAATCAGAAAGCGAAACGATAAAGCAACTTATTTTTAATTAAGACCTAGTTACAATTACACGTCGCCGTGCAACCAGTGTTCTTTATCTTAAATATTTATGTAAACATCTTAGCATCTTAACATTTTGTTCGCTGCGGGAGTAATCTGTCCAGAGCATCGCCGGTCGATAGGGTGTCGACGCGATCGCTATCACCATTTGTTTCGCTTGAAAGTCTTCATAATGCCACGTTTTCAAGCTTTTGTAGTCTAAAGTATTCTCGACCATTCTCTATGAAACTACCATGAAAATTGTAAGTACTATTTTTCTGAAATCCCTACTGTTAGTACTTGAAGCCTTTCTTCCAGACGCAAACAAAGATATCCATGCGTTGTTTGCAATTATAAATGCTGTTTATAAAATATTCACATTGTAAATAATAAGAAAAGTGTTTGGAAAACCTCTGTGCTTAAATATTACTTGTAACTTTTGCTTTCGCCTGAATTGTTTTGAAAATTGATACAAAAGCGATTAAGTGCAAACAAATGTTGTTTGTATGTTACAAATGTTGAATTGTAAAATTATGAGTACCTATATACATTTCTAAAATTGCAAAGCATATACTTGTACAATGTAAATTGCAAAGATTGTGTGAGCATTTTTGTTAGAATCTAAGAAATCAATAAAATTAAATATGTAAGTTAGGTATCGTGAAAATTTAACGTTTTAAAAGCAACATATTCTATCCAGAATAAACGTTAATTTTTTCGATACGTTTTGATCATTCTGTTTGATATTTTCTCGTAAACTATTTTGTGTAATAAAAAGCAATTTTATTCAAAAGTACCTAAACCCTTCATCAGCAATTATTAAAGTACAATATACAATTACTAAAGCATAGAATGGAGAAATATTTGAACAAGATATAATGTTCAAATAAATTTTTATAAATAAATTTATAAATGAATGAAATATCTTATCTCTGTTCAAAAATTTTTGTTCCACAATGCATTTAAATGGAGTTTTGAAAAAATCAAAACATGTATGTATGATTATTTAAAATATCTTCAATACTTGTTTCAGTGTCTATCCACACGCGATGACGGCTAAAAAAATTGATTTCGCGAGCGGTTTCTCTGTTTTCTTCAAGCAGCAAATAGTAAGTATTAACTTTTTGTTCCATTTCATTATATATTGTACAACACTTCCTTCATAGAAAACTATTGAAATTGGATGATTTGAACTTTTTCCTTCTAAATTACTTTCTAAAAAGGTAAAGCAATTATTTAATTGGAAACTACGCTTATGCACACCCTTCTCCAAATTATATTTATTTACGGTATATTGAACACTATTTAATACTAATCGACAAACAACAATGTATTTAGAACAAATCAGCCGAATTTCTGGAAATTGCTTATATTAAATTTTTACTAATCTTCTATTGATTTTCTCGGGAATTAACGCTCACGTTTACATAATTCACTTACCCTGTTAACTGGGTATGACGAAATATTTCGTCACACACGAACTACTATTAGAATTGTCATGACGACATTTTTCGTCATGGAAATTTGCCGTAATATTTAGAACACATTACATTTCATATAGTTCTTATTCAAGTAAATCAATTATATAAGATTACAATAATATATAAACAATAAGTATTAAAAAAAGAAAAAATGTCCCCATTGTGAAACGACTCGAACATAAGTTTATTCCCCGGTTAACAAGTTAACGACCGATGACATCGCCGAGCAATTAAACATAAATCGAACAACAATAAATTCGACGTTTTGTCTACGGCATAGCTTACTATTCGCCGACGGCAAACGCCGTTAACTTCAGCTAACATTTTCTATCGTGATCAGATCAGGAATATCGGTCGCCGGTGGGTTCACCGCCGGTGTCTGTCTTCGATTTATTCGATTCCGTCGGCAACCGAGATGATAGGGAGAAATACGTACGACAAAAAAGAGTTACGAGTAGGCAGAAAAAGGTCGTGAACGGAAAAGTATCGCAGAAATCCCGTGATTTCTTCAGTCTTTCGTCCACTCTTATTTCCCCCCGTTCCTCATCCCGTCCTGTCCCTTTTTTCGGCCCACAAACTTTTCTACTGTAGACACCTCAAGATTCCCGCACGAAATCCTTCGCAGAAAGTCACCTCGCTTTCTCCCATTGTTCTGTGTCTTTCCCGAACTTCTTTCTCGCCCCTTTTATATCAACGTTCGCGCTCACTTTCGTTTCTCTCGAGTTACTTCCACTTCTTCGTTCTCTCTGCTCTGTGCTCCTGCTGTTTCTTTGCCGGTAGTGATACGCAGCGTTAGCAGAGCAAGGCAGAACAAGGCAGAGCAGAGCAGATCAGAGCAGAGCATAGCAGAGAAGCAGCGGCAGTAGGCGGCGGCTGTGCGTTCAAGAACTTTGAAACTCTAACGAAATCTTGGGCAAGGTGAATATTTTATGCGTAAATCAAATCCCGGCAAATATACGCGGGAGAACGAGGATCCGTGGCACGGCGCGGCTAAATTGAATCGAAGCGCTGCTCGAGCCCAACCGTGTGCTTCGCCATCCGACTCTCCTCTTTCCGTTTCTCTCTTTTTACCCTCGAAACTCTCTTTCGTCCTCCTCTTGTCTCTGATCTCCGGCTCTGCTTTTCTCCCTCGCGCTCGCGCTATTTTCGCCTTTGTCCTCCGCGCTGTGTTTCCTTCTTTCCGACTCTTTCCATCCCGTTGTTTTCGTTGCCCAGCTTGTTGACTATATGCCGCGGATATCTATCGGTTATTGAATTTCTGCCACGTAACGACGTATACGTTAGCCGGCTTATTTACATCGTACGATTCGAAAGCCGAGAAACTGGCGTCTCTGTCAACTGGAGGTGCCACGGCGAACAATTCGAAACTATTCGCTCGGGGAAGCGACCGGGGAATAGTGCCAACTATGCACGATACTGCTCAAAAATGTTGAATCGCTTGCGGTGATCACGGTGCAGGGAACAAAGGATGCACACTGGTTGTTGTTCCGTGATTGTTTATTTAGCGGCCGAAGGCGAGGAAGAGGGACGTGCATTGAAACGGAGATTGTAAGGATCCGAGGGACGCAGGATTATGATAATTTATGGTGGAAATGTTTTTTCTATTGTGCCAGCAATAAGGCGTAACTATGGTAATCCGTATAGTATCGATCTTTATGCGAAATTAAAATGTTCTATGTCGATTACACGACATTGAAGCTACGTCCCATTTTTGATCATTTTGATCAATTGAAAATAACGTGTCCATAATTGCTATGGTCTTTAAATTTAAACTATAAATTAATTTTAATGAAATTAAAATTAAGTAAATTTCAACTACTAATTTTCTGTGTAAGTTTATCGAATCAACAGTATATTAATCTTGTTTAATTTCTCATTATCGTCTTAACCGTTCATCATACTGTTTTCCTTGTAACTAATAATTTTATAGAAAAGTAAAAACAACTTATATTTTTTAAATATTGATTATAAAGTAACAACATTTGATTCTGTCTGAAAAGAAAGGCACAATAATTATATTTGTTAGACTTTATTTGAACTTTTCAACGCGAATCTGATTCGTCATAATATGGCAAGGGATTGAAGACGGCTTCATGCTCGAAAGTAAAATATTTTTTTAAATTCTATTACTTCCAACCAATTATTCAGTCTGTCTATTTAGATAAGTATTTATTTAGGACAATACAGAAGATTAAACTTCGTTGTGACTGTCATAATAAACATTATTTTAGTATTAACAGATGCCGCCCACGTAACAATATTATAACAACAATCTGTTTAAAAGTATTAAATATTCCATTATTTCGAAACAGTAACGTAAATATACTGTTTCAACAAAAACGTTAAAACATAAGAATTTATTATAGTTAAATAGTACGAGAATACGATGGCTTGCGTCGTTGTTTAAATTGCTAGACACTGAAAACTTTGAAACTGCAATATGGATATTATGTATCATGCATTTATTTTCCTCCGTTCTTACTTCAAAGCATTTCGTTTCAGAAGTCTCTTTAATTACGATCCTTTGTATTCACACACAATAGTAGTTCGCAGAAATGAACGGTAAAACATTTAGCGAGAAGTTCCTTTCTAACGCCTAACTTGGCTGAAACCATTGCTGGCCTAGTTCTCGACGATAATATTAATTTGTATGCTTACACATTGTAAGGTGTCGCGCGATCTGCTCATTGCTTACCAGATTTCAGATAGAGACTGTTCAGCCCTTTTAAGGCACCCTTCGTGTACGATTCGGCTTGCGTGTTACCAGATTTTTTTCTTTCTATGCACCACCGCGAGAGCTTGCTTAAAGTTAATCTAACCGACCGCATACAAGATAATAATTTATTTAAAGTGTTTACAGTAAATAATGAAACTTTGCAAATTGCATGTTCTTAACACTAGAACTACCGACTTCTAAACTAGATCAATATACGCTGCTTTATAATAATGTCAAAAGTGCAATTATCCAAATTTCGTGCATCTTTTATGTTGATAAACACTGCAATGAAAACGTTTGTTTAAAAAGTTCTCATAGAAAATCTTTTCTAATTTCGATAACTGTGAAAGTAAACGTCACTGCTAGGTCATTTACCTCGTCTGATAGTTTCAGAATTAACACGCATGTATCTGAATCAATTATTTTTTTATTAAACAATTGCAGTTAACAAATTGAATATATTTAAAATTAAACTAATAGGAAAATTGAATGTATTTTTACTTTGTACGATTGTCGCGGTAATATGTGCTTGAATAGTGTCAATAAAATGAAAGACGAATTATTTGACGTTGATAGATATAGTGTTTACATAAAGATTTTGGGAGTAATAATTTATAATTGAAAAATAAGTTAGAATAACGGTTCTGACTTTATTTCCAGTTGCAGTAGAATCTTTTGTTTCTTTGCACGCAACAACCGAATTCTCCGGTTGTATACCAATACGTATACATTTACAGAAGTATGACGCGGCGGAAAAGAGAAATATTATTTTTTCCTATCCCCTGGGAAAAATGCCAGCGTCCTCTCGCCCAAATACGATTCTGACCCAAAAAGGTATGCATTAAATAAATAAATTATTCTGGTTCCTCTCCGTTGGCTTCCATCCGAATTGCTCGAGCTTTCGTGATGCCGGCATTTACCTCTCGCCGATGTCACGCATGCATCGCCACGAACAAAAATTCCGTATAGATTCGGAATATAATTTAAACATTTTATTATCCCGGGAAGCGCAGCGATGTGAATTTTGCATCGTCCATTTATTCGGACACAATCCATATTCTTCGTGAGATATCATGCTTCGATATCACCGTAGCTTTCCAATTCGGAATTCTGCAAATAGTAATAATCCGAAGATAGAAAACTTCCCCGAGTCTCGATAGTAGAATAAAATGTTCTATCGTTTTAGTTTTACAACCGTGGAGCGCCGGTACCGGGGCACATTTTGACCCTGTTTTTTATGTTATACGCCTAACTTTTTTACATCTGATGACTAGCTATTTATAGCGCTCTTTAATATTATTTGAATCAGTGTTTTATACTTTATTCGGATTATAAAGACTTAGTATAAATGTATTATGATATTATCTTTATAAATAAAAATTTATTAAATCAATTAACAGTTTCTCTAGTCGTACAACGGTTACAATTGAACGACGATTTTGATACATCGAAGTTAAAAGTGGATCGAAGGAACACGAAAAAGTAAGAAATTCCAGACAATTTTAAATTGTTTCTACAAAAATTTTTTAGCACACGATCTATCGAGAAAGGAAATCAGTTTTTACTTGACTTCAGTCTGTTGCAAATAGAGTGGAACATTTTTATTTTGCACTAAGATAGGTTAAAGGTTAACCTTTGGCACTCGAGATGGTATTAATTTCAGAAACTGACATTAATCAGTGGACATTTTATCTGATCCAAAATATTTTTATCACATCTAACCTTTTCCATTTCGTACTAGTAAACGTTCGTTCATTTATTTTGAATTGTAGTACAATAGCTGTGTAAAGAGTGTATACAGTCAACCCTTGAACAATACTACGTTAACTTCGACTACGGAAAAAAACTTAGCCAATTTTATCGCTCGGTAAGTATTAATAATCATCGTGTCAAACTGAAAACGTATCGCAGAAATATCAGCGAGAAATTAGAAACACGTGGCTCGATAAAATACCGTTACGTTCGTCTCGAAGCTTGGTAGAATTGTTTTCGCGACGAATTTTCTGGCGTGTCCTGGCAAAGAGGGTGGCCTCGTGTCGAGGCGGTGACGCGTGCTCGCTCACGGAAGCTGGAAAACGCTGAATGAAAATTAGATCCGCCGAAAACCACGTACCGTGGCGCGCAAAACCGCGGCCACGCTAAAATATAACAATGATGTGGCAGGTGCATTTACTGGGTTTCAGCGGAGCTTTGACGCCAGTCACCAGATAGCTCTTTCATCCGGTAATTAGCCGAAGAGCCCGAGGAGTTATCACCTAGTACGATCATGGTCGTGTGCGCGCATGTTTCGTCTATTCGTGCACTCTCCATTCGGAGGGGTTGCACATGGCCAGGACTCGTTACGTTACACGGGCTGCACGCCGGTTCTCCGTCCTTAATTAATTAACAGTGTGCCGAATAATAATTATCGAAATGAAAGATGGTATCGGTCGGTTTATTTATTGGTAAACGCTCCGACCTGGCATCGCAGTTACGTATGGTATCGTAAGCGAACCCCTCTGTGATCCTGCGTACACCGAGTCCCGCGGCTCGTATGTAAGCGGGAGTACCTTGTGATATCGATAACGGTATCTAAACGCGACTCCCCTAATTGGTTCATAAATTAATTAACTCACTCGGTCACATATTTAAGCGTTTTAATCGCGTATCCGCCGCCGCCACCGGCGCGTATCCGGAGTCCCCCGATCTCCTGTTTCACGCTGGTTTCATGCTCGCGAGACCGACCAACTCCCCGAGAGGGTTACCATAATTCCCCAAGACGTTCATAGATTTTTATCCGCGATCGCACGCTCCTCCTTTCATTCTAATATCGTCTCCCCTGACGCGTTTTCCCTTCGTTTTGTTGCGCCGTGTGATTGTTCTATTATTCAAGATCGATCCCGTCCTCGAAAACTTGACTCTTTCGCGAAACTGAATTTTATTCCGCCACGAAGAGAATATTCACTAGTTGTTGTGCACGATATAGTACAGAATTTAATCCCAATGGTAGTTTCATAGTGTTCAATATATTTTTTTTTAAACTTCGTGTTTTGCGGTCCTTCAGAATCGAAAGACTTAAGATGTTAAACTATTTTTCAAATACTGACTGAAAAAAGAGATTTCATTGATTTTAATGATGTTCGTTAACGTGATAGTTAAAATTCCATGAATCCTGAAAAGTAACATTGCTTTATAAATTTGTTTATCTAAAAATGTATAATGTGGAAACATGTTTTCAGCTTCCTTTCTTGTGCTCATATAATTAATCAATTACATAAAAGCTGTAATGTGCTTTTTAGTCTATATTTATCCTATTTTCAATTTCTTAAATGATATTAGAAAAATTTTCTGAAATGTTGTATTTAACCTTAAAAATAACAGAACCTCGACTATCATTGATCAGTGGAACATAAGTGTTAGTATAATAAAACAGTTTATTAATTACAGTGTTAAAGTAAATCCTCTTTGAATGGTAGAGTGAATGGATGGATTTAAAACTATTTCTTTGAGGAGTAGTATTCAGATATTTGCATGATCAAGATTTTATTATATAACCTAACTCTTGCAGTAAAATGAGCATGCTAATATTAAACCCATCAAGCACTACAAATAGCTGATTTGTATTACCTTATGAAAATGGTATGATTACATTTATTTCACGTTTATGTGATTTTCAATACCACACGTACTTCAATAAATGCACTTGTACAATTTCAATAACTATAACATGATGAATTTTAAACCTTACCATTTGACTGGAGCTGGTAGGTCTAAATTAAATATACAAAGCCTGCAACAAAAACAGCTCAACCTCAAGGGGTCTTTTTTCTACCCTGGTCATATAAATTAATAAAAACTAATTAACAAAAACAAAAGGATACGAAACACATTTGCATCTTTCTAACATGTATCCATAAAAATTATTGACTATAAATTGAAAGTCAGCACCTTAACCTTGTTCATCACGAGGGTCCAATATGTGCCCACAATTAGGTGAACATCAGAGAAGGCAAGAGAAGTTATTGAAGAAAGAGAGAGAATGATCAAGGAGAGAGGAACGAAGTGGCCAACGTCTGAGTCGTTCAATTAAGAGGAGATCAATCTACTGCAAACATATTTGCAACGTTCTAACAGAAACATGTAAGAATTTCTGAACATAAACTAAGAATGAGTACAAATGCTACCGTTTATCCATAAACGGGATCAATATGTCCCAGAATTGGGTATAATTGAACATCAGAGAAGGCAAGAGAAGTTAATGAAGAAAGAGAAGGGAATGAAAAAAGAGAAGGGAATGATCAAGGAGAGCCGAACGAAGTGGCGAATCTCCAGGTCGTTCAATTAAGAGGAAATCAATCTACTGGAAACGTATTTGCAATGTTCTAACAGAAACATGTAAGAATTTCCGAATACAAATTAAAAATGAGCACGAATGCAACGATTTATCCGTAGAGGGGCTCGATATGTGCCCAGAATTAGGTATAATTGAACATCAAAGATGGCAAGAGAGGTTAATGAAGAAAGAGAAGAGAATGGTCGAGGGAGGCAGGAAAAAATGGACAATTTGCGAGAGCCATTTCATCAAGAGGAAATTAATGGATTCTCTCGTCATCGAGGAACACAAGTGGAAGGTGCGTATCAGCCCTTTGCATTCCAGGTTCCTGGATATTAAAGCCGAGGCAATGTGTGGGATTGCGACGATTGGTGGCGTGCAGCGATCTGCTTGGTGCCTGGACTCCCGATAATTATGTGCCAATTAAATTTAACGACTATCCATTATTCCGGTCTGCGAACGCGCGTACAGGCTCTCCCGCTGCTATCTTCCTCTTCCTACCGACACGACACCCCTTATACCACATACTCCACCCATCGAGACCCCACCATCGGCCGATCGAATGGGCACATTGGCAACAACTAGTCAGGTCGAAATCCAATTACCTTGTAATATTGTCCAAATGGGCCTGGAATCGAATTGCCTATCGCGGAATTCCGCACGGCGCGGCAGCCTAGCTGAAAAACTTTCCGAAGGACTTCTGCCAGAACACGAATGGCTCCTGCGGACCACCTACATTTTCTTTCCCACATACGTTCCAGTCAGGACATTCCCGAACAGCATGACGTCCTCCTTTCGCCCACCCCTTTTCTCTGCTGATGCCATACTAACAGATTTAATAGAGTAAAACGTTCTGCATTTCCAACCGAATTGGAACGCTCGTCGGGATAATGGTTTTACATTGCTGGATGTAAGTGCACGTAAGAGATACGGAGCGAGCTGCGAGCAGACGTATGGTTCGCCTTGAAAAATGTCGAGTCTGTTACACCCCGACGAATTTCCCACTTCCATTTTCTCAGAATGCTCATAGTTACTAGAACGTCTTTGATTGCTTCAGTCTTCCTTCACGAAACCCAAAAATATGACGAAACTTTGATTATTTAACACTGGAACTACCAAACCAGTCATTTTTACTGGTCTCTAGTTTTCTCTTTCGCAATTAATGAAATTGTAAACATTTTTCCATCAGAAATTTTTTGATGTACTTCTTCAACACTTTGACTGCCATGTCAGGTGACAGAATTATTTGTCCATGTTTAAAAATAAATTTGTACGTTAATATATTCGTTGCACTCAATGAAGTTGATATGTGGACAATACAGAAAGGTTGAAGGATAACTTTGTGTCATACGTTCTAGATTTTCAATCGTTGCTTCATTATATAAATTACTTTGATTTTGTGGAATTTTGGAGGTTGTTAGTGCGGCAGTTAAAGTGTTAATAAAGTGCATGTTACAATAAGAGTTATATGAAGTTTTAATAGATACAGTCTCGTTATTATTATAAAGCAATGTACATCGTTGGATTTATTGTTCGTTGATTCTAGTGTTAAATCGTTTTAACCCTCTATGGGCCGAATTTTTGTTTTTAATCCAAAAAAATTGGGGGAACGAAAAATCAGAAATTATAAACCTATATATGCAAATGAAAAAAATTGTTTTCGTTTAAACAATTTTATTGCAATATATTCACTATGTGACTTTCAGGTAACAACGGCCTATAATGTTTACACTTCTGTGCAAATAAAAGCTTAAGCGTGAAATTCCATTAAACAATTTGCACTTGACGTTAAACATTTTATTTTTGAAATCTTTTTGTTGGATCACATTGCAGTGCATAAATATTGATATAGTCAACTATATTCCTTATAATTTCCTTGTAAAATAGTTTTCGAAAATAGGTCACAGGAGAATGGGGTGCTTCGGGAACATTAGGGCAATCTCCTTTCCAAGGGCGATAACAACTATTATTATTCGTCTGGGATAGTGGTTGCCAAACAATTCTTTGTGGTCCTGCATCTTCCTCATCTGATGAGGATTCAGTACTAAATTCTTCGTCACTGTCAATGACATTTATCCGTCGTCGAGGAAATACTATTACATCTTCATCGGACTCGGAATCTAATAAGGAATCATCGAATCTATTACCGCTAATGCCTCTAATTCTAATTCCTCTGTTATTTCTATCTGATTTTGTATTAATATTTTGGGTATATGATGTATAAATCTGAAAACACGAATGGATTCCTGATGAAATTTAACAAAATTGAAGCATGTGTTTATTTTGCTTTGTTCCAGACAAACTTTGGAAATGTAATTCTTATCTGTTTTATGCTGATAATGTGTAGTTGCATTTTTGCCCAATCTCTTGACTTTACATCGAGTGCCACAATGAAAATTGATTGCTGATGAAATTTTGCAATGTTGAAGCATGTATGGATTTTGCAGTGCGTCAGAGAAACTTTGGAAATGTAAAGTTTATTTTATACTCTTAACATGTGGTTGCACTTTTATCCATTTTACTGATTTTATAGCGAGTGCAGCAATAAATGTTATGGATTCCTGATGAAATTTAACAAGATTGAAGCATGTGTTTATTTTGTTTTGCTCCAGACAAACTTTGGAAATGTAATTCTTATCTGTTTTATGCTGATAATGTGCAGTTACATTTTCTATCTGATTTTGTATTCATATTTTGGGTATATGATGTATAAATCTGAAAACAGGAGAAAGCACAAGCTTTATCCTAAATGTACCGAAATCTGCCATAATAGCCCACTGTAACCTGAAAGTTACAAAACTGTATCATAAAAAAACAGTAACAAATTGAAATGCAAACAAACAGGTTGTTATTGATATACGAACCCAGACGCGAAAAATGCTATAATTATTGTTAAAATGTCGATAAATTAAAATGTGACCTGAAAGTTACACGGACCCATAGAGAGTTAAGAAATTGTTCCAGTTGGCCGACATCTTAAACGTTGTTATAATTAATAACTGATTTTGTAAATTTTCTGTTTTATGCGAAGAATAGGATGATCATTGTGCTCATTTAAATATATAGAAATTTATTAGTTTTATTTTTAATAAATTTATTTTGAAAAAGACTGACTACTCAATACAGGTCGAAACAGTATATTAGCTAATGCTTGCTACGAGGAACCCAGAAATATTTTAATAAAACCCTCAGTAGTAAAATAATTCTTTATAATTGAACTAGTAGTTGGTTCAGTATAAAAACAGTGGTTAGAATTATTAAACATACTTTCCCTCGATATCAACTTAACATGCGAACGTAACTATTGATTTAACATCAGTTGTCGGTTTTTAACATAACTGTAAACTCTTTCATTATATTCCTGGGAGATACTTAACAGATTTCCTAACCACTTTTTTCACCGCAGGTTTCACGGTGTGCGATTCGTTGGTGTATTTGTTTTCGTTGTTCAGTTGTAAACGTTTCTCTGTTGAATCTCGTTAAAAATTTAAGTATTTCGACCGCAGATATTCCCCTCTGGCACAGCGCAAACAGTAATCGTTTTCCCGATTCATTAACTGCGCTCGTTAATAGCTTTTACGTAACTTAATCATGGAACCCACTTTGGAAAAAAAGGTCACTTTAGTGAAATTTAAAAGATGAATGAACTGCAAAAATGATCGAGCTCTTTCGTCGGTATGTGTCAGTGTTTAATTCTTTACTGTAATTAATCGCCTCATTACAGTCGAAGCATTATTTTCCTACTGTTGAACGAATAATTGTTTCCGTTTCGGCTGAAGCAAAATTAATGAAATATTAACGAACCGTGTAGATATGAATTATACATGCCAGAGAAAAAGAAACGATGATTTCTGGTTTCCCTAATCAAATGTCGGACGTTTTTCAATGGCAAGGTTGTCTGCGAAGTAGATTTGTACGCTGGGTGCATAATGATCGTTGGGTTTCTTATCTGCTGTTCAAATATGTATAATTGAATTCAATAATGAAGCGTGTCCTCCGGATTTCTTTAAAGCTTTCCATTCGTATGCGACTATTTACATTCGCTCCTTGTAATACGAGGAACATGGAATATTATCTTTTATATTTTTATTTGATCACCTAGTATGCACACAATGTGAATCTTTAGTTAAATATTTTATAAGACACTTAACTTTCTGTAACATTGAGTTATTTTGTTTTTATGTTTCACTGCTGTTTATAATTAAATTATTTCAAGCGACCTATAAATCTTGTTGGCAATTATTGGGACCTAAATGTACATAATGACGCTTTAACCCCTTGCCCTATAATGTCATGTCACGCTCATTACGAAAATTGGGGAAAGGATTTACTAAATATGTGTGCCATTAAATTCTTCTAAATCGAAATAAAATTCTCTAATTTTGCTTATTAGAATAAACGCACATAACAAATATAAATTTTCTTTTTCTTGCAGATAATTATTAACGACGAAAGAATTCTAATAACCATCACGATAAAGAATGGTGCAAAAGTTTCATATTCAAATTTAGAAAAGCTGTGATTGTAAATTATTTTCGCTAGGAAAATAAAATCACAGGTACAGTAACAAGTTTGATAGTTAGAGTTTCACAGTGACAAGTTCAACGAGGTGGAATATGAGATATTTCCATTCAATACGTTTTATATTTAATGAGGTCTCAAGAGGTCAGGAAAAGTCAAGAACCCTTGTTGATCACCTTGTTTCCGATTTACTATTTTTACTGTGTAAAAAACTAAACAAGCAGTGTTCCTTTTGTTGAAATTAGTAAAGAAAAGTATATTCGAATAACAAAATATTTCTGACACTATACTTCACTAAGCCAACCTTTATACTTACAAATGAAATCTTTTACGTGATATTTATTTGAAAATACACAGCGAATGATGAAACTGTTAGAACCATATTATACAAGAATTTATTTGTTAGCCATTCGAAAAGTAATATTAGCTACAATGCAACTAAATGTGCATTTGTAGTGTTTACTTTAAAGTAAAATTGTCTATTTATGCAAATGATTTTACTGGCATGATCCACTGCAATCTACAATGGCCTGGATGCTTAGTTTTAACACTAAGAACACAAAACACGATCGGCAGAATTTGTTGAATAAAAATTATAGGATTAAATTAATTTAAAGTTCTCATAATTTGTGCTCGAGTAAAAAAATTTATTTAATAATTTCTAATCGAAGCATTTTTGCAATGTCAATACTTACGAAATCAAAAGGTGATACTGGTCATTTGATTGTTCATGGTACGATTAGTGTTAAAGAAAATCTGAAAATTCCATTCTATAAAGAAAAGTAGTTTACGATACCATAGAATTAATTTAATAGTCAACAGTGAAATATAAAATAAGAAAAGAAATTGGGTGTTGAAATATTTATACACCCCCATCCACCATCTTTGACTATGTAAACTTAAACTGTGTCACTGTTAAATAAATATTTAGTTTCATATTAAATATAATCGGTACGATTGGGAGGCAAGGAACGTACAGATGTTTTAAGAAGAATGTTAATGGATTTTACGAAATTTACGAAATTCAATGACGTTAAACAATATCCGACTGTTCAATAATTTTTGCAATTTTGTGCACTTTCTCTAGCAGGACTTTTGAGTCAAAACCTGGTAGTGGGTATACTGGTTCGCGTTAACTGCACGGTCAAGGAGGGTTCAACAAGGTGAAGAGCCGAGATTGTCGTTGACCTGACCACTTGGGGCCTCACTAATTTACGACCTTCTATTGAATGGAAATACCCATTATTGCACCTTGTTGAACTCGTCTGGAAAGACGATCTCATATTATTTATACTATGCTCCTAGAACATATATCATCCGATTGAAGAAAATCACATTGGTTTTCGAACTTGAAACACACAGAATGCACGTATTGTTCCCTAATAAAACTCCATTTGCATAAAACGTTCTTTCATATATTTTATCACTTACGTCATTATTAATTCGTTTCGTATAATTCAAAAATACATTCGTGAAATGTACCTTTTAATATCCTGTGTAGGAAAAATTTCATTTCTTCCAAATATATATTCCTAGAATTAAATCGAACATATAAACGTGATTAAAATTTCAAAGTATTCAAAATCGCGCATGCATAAAAGGTATCGCTAATGTACTTCCATAAGAGAAATATTCATTTCGCTTTCGCAAATCCTATCAGCTTAATCGTTGCATACGAGAAAAGAATGAACTATTATTCGATTTTTCCATACGTATGATAAATGATGCCTAAACTGCAGATTTTATACATGCATGGCAAATCGAGATTAATGGGAAACACAACTGCGAATATATTAACAGAATTTAAGAACGTTGTTACGTTATTTTCGCCTTACTCTAAGTACCAACAAAGTAAAGACGTCTCCATCCGGTTTCCATTTATTTTGCATAAAAAAGCCACAATCTAGCTATGGCAACTATTATCCGTAAAGCGAAGTACGTCCCGCACATAATCACGAACAATTAATCCAGAACTATTAAAATGTTTTCTGTTTGATATTTTTAACCCAATTTTTACACAAATTTCATGAAACATATGAAAAGCGCTTGCATGTTGCGTTCTACCTAAAACGCTAAACGTTCTCAAAACACGTTATCACACGATAGTTTATCGTCAAGTTACGACCTATACATAAAACTTCCTTTATTAGAAATATCAGGGGCGGGCAAGCTTTTCACGCGATAAAATTGTATATCACGTACCGTATGATAAGCGATAACGCCTTAATTGAAAGTTTCCTTCTTTCGTCGGTTGATCCATGTTCAAGAAATGGTGAGGTATCGCATCAAATTTAACTTCAGACCAATATTTATTAAATTTCAACGTTACTGTAAATACACAAATTTAAATAATTAATCACCATGACGTAATATATATATATTACACAGATTCTAAAAATTAAAAATATTATAAATTATTAATATTAAGAATATGGAATTCGTTAAAATTATTTTAGATTTATTCACAAGTCACCTTCTACGTACTCAACAGAAAGGACTCGAGACAAAAAAAATTATTAAAATGCAAATTATTCTTCCTATAAATGAAGATACAATAATATTGTGTTTGTTTAAGTTCTCGTGAAAATATATCTGCAACCTGTATCGTTCAATATCCGCGTAACTGTTTTCTTTTGTAGTCGGAAAAACAGCGTGGTATCTGTAAAAGAAAGATTTCAGTATAAACCTTACCGTCAGCTCGGTATGTATTAATAGTGTTGTGGGTCTTTCCGTCGTCGAATAAGATTCCTTTTGACAGAAGACAAGCTTGACATTGTAACTTCTAACATCAAGTTTCGGGATTCGAGTTGTGGGAGAAACGGGGGTGCAGGTTGTCGGGGTTGCGGGTACAAGGAAGAGTCGATAGGGTGAGCACCAACACAGAGTGACCACTAAACACCTAACAACCAACAATAGCAGCCAACATCGAACATCGATAAACCAACGAAACTAAACCAACCACAAGTCACATTGTAACGGAACTCAGCGAACAGTGAAGACATAATCCAACATATCCATAATATATTCTATATAGGTATATATGTGTATGCGCGTATACACTATACGTACACATGTATACCACATGTATACATACATATTATACATACGTACGTATACCTATATAATATACACACGATACGGTATAATATACATACATCGGTAACATACATATATCATACATATAAATATAAAATATACAATGTATACGCAACGTTGAATGACTTTTTAAATACGTACGTGTGTGCGAAGAATGCCACTGCTGCCGGAGGAAATTTCGAACGGTGACTCGAAGAATAAAAAACAATAACTCGAAAAGGATTGTTTATGAGAGAATAAAAAAAAATTGAAAAACAAGTGAAACGTTCGACGAGAAACGTGCTTTCCGATGAACAATCGTCCAGTTTTGGCGCGGCGGGCTAGGTTAACTCGCGCGCGCGCACGCTCGCGGACTTAATTAACGTGTGATTTGTATGAGAACTGAAATTTGATGCCCGCGGTTTAATTAAGGGGAACGAATAGGCTATAAGCAAACTTGCTTCGGCGGCGTTGCATGTCGTTATCAGCTAATGCACGGCCGCGCGGTAATTATAATCGTGATAATATTAAAGTTCTTCGACGACATAAAAATGCATCGCGCCGTTTTATGGAGCCCGGGCCAACTAATTTTAATAGTCTCTGGTTTCGAACAGTCGCAGTGTACACTCTTCGCTCTACGTGCGCTCAACAACAGGAAGGACTTGGTATCATCGCTGCGGGCCATCATACGAGTTTCTCATTAAAAACATTGAGGAGCACTAACTGTGAGACACGATATAAACGTAAAAGTGAAACATGTTAAAACTTAATAAGGATGACATATCTTCATAGACACCGAGTAGGGGTATGGTGACGTACCACATCGAGTACATTGAGAACGTGGTTCACGCGGACGACTCTAGTAGTGGTAGTTGTTGTTACATTGTGTGTTGTGGTCGTGGCAAGAAGAAGAAGAGATGGAGGAGGTGTGCGGCGCCCCCGGCCAGCCGGTCGCCCGTCACACCCTGAAACAGAATAATATTGTCACTTCCTTGCGGGATAGACGCCATCCCTATCGATTACCTTGACCCGCCATTATCTAAATTCATTTTGGGACATACAGGGTGTCGAGCAAACGGAAACACGGTCAATTGTTACAGAGAAGCTCGATTAATTGCTTCGTTCTATACAGGGTGGTCCACGTAATTGTTTCAAGTCATAACTCCATTATCATTGCATTTACGAAAAAATGCCAAAGGAAAAAGATAAATAAAATTAACAATTGCATCATATGTTTAAATAAAAATGCATTTTTTTTACACAGATCGATTCTTCTGTTCATTTTACGTAAAAAATGATTAGGGGACTATGGCAAAAAAATTATTACATCTCGAGATATTTTCGAAAAATGTCTTTATTCTTATGTCTCATTCTTTGTTTTCGTACTCGAGTTACGATACGTGAATTGCTACTGAATGATGAAATGCTTACTCGTACAAATCAGTGTCTGTTATGATAACAATGTCGAAAGGGTGTTTACCTTTACAACATAGTCATGAAGTGTTTGAGTATCTTCTTCAATAAAGACATTTTTTGAAAATATCTCGAGATCTAATAATTTTTTTGCCATGGTACTCTAATCATTTTTTACGTAGAATGAGCAAAAGAATCGATCTGTATTAAAAAGAATATGCATTTCTATTTAAAGAAATGATGCAATTGTTAACTGCACATGTACTGCTGCATCTAAAAAAAATTTAAAGGCCTACAGATGTAGTGCTCTTCGAACCATTTATCTTTCTGCTTTGGCATTTTTTCGTAAATGCAATTATAACGGAGTTATGACTTGAAACAATTGCGTGGACCACCCTGTAGATTCTTCTGCAGTTGGTCACGAAAATATTCGGACAATTTTTCAAACGGAATAACTTTTTCAAAATTGTAGCAACTTGAATTTTTTTTTTTAGATGACAGCCTATTTGGATCTATTGGCTTATTATCAAGAAATTTTATTATAACAACAATCAGTATTCGTAGTTTACCAAATAGTGCCCTCAGAATTTTTTAATCCTATTTATGGTTGTATTTAATTTTTCTGTTAGCGTTAATTTTAATTGCTCGAGCGTGATAAAAATGCAAATTACGATGAAACCGAAATCCATGTTTGAAGAATTTACAAAAGCGATGAACTGAAAGTATGAAGTATTAAAAAGCATGACAAATCTAATATGTTCCTATATGTTTATCACCCTAATTTATTAACAATCATATTAAAATGTTAAGCATCTGTAAGAAAAAGTTCCATAATAGTACCTGAAAAACAGTAAAGCGTAGCGTCTGCATTAAATAAACAATTCCATGAGAATTCACGTTCGGTGTATAGAAATACGAGACAAGAAGGAAAGTTCAGGTAGAAGAGTTTGCTTGCTAACGCAATCGTTAAACAATATTTCACAAGAACGACGATTTATCGAATATATTTTAAAACACTTGGCAGTAAAATAAGCGTTTCCAGGCTAGCACTTTGTTCCCTCCTTCGTTTATCCTAGCTCAACCTTAAACAATATTTTCCACATAGTACACAAACATCAAAGGCGCTACATGTTTCACTGAACGTGTCCCGGTGCTACGATACATTAATTAAAAAACCTCTCCTCCGCTAGGCTCGCGCGACACGTCCATCACGATCGGTTCGGCGTCGAGCAAACAACAAAAACAGAAAAAAAAAAGGGAAAAAGATTACAGTTTGCCCGGTAAGCGTGTAAAGTATCGAGTGATGAATCGTCCGACACGCAAAAAACACTATCGACTGTCTATCATGCTCGAACATTCGATTTCCGAAGGTTCATCGGATCCTTCAAATACAAGTTGATTTCGCCGGGGGTGGGGGTGGCAGGAGGGAGCGGGGGTGGCGGCCCGATACTTCTGCCGGCCGGTTAGCTCGCAGAAAAGTATTGGCGCGAAGTCGCGCTCGACGGAGGGTCAAAGCCGAAAAAAGAGGTAAAGCTTTATATCGAGGAAAAGGGGATTTCGGATTTGCTGGACCATGTCCACCCATTGCATCGTTTACGTCCAATACAAACGAATGGGAGAATGAACGGACTAGGAAGAAAGACAGATAGAGGGTGGCGATGGGGGTGGCGACTATGGTAGGACCGGCGGGGGAGAGGAGGGGTTGGATAGCAAGAGAGCGATGACGGTGGAAAGAGCTTGGGGAAAGGGCGAGGCAGAGGTACGGGGACGGCAGCACGGGGGTTGCCAGTACAGGGGGTGGCAGCGAACCGGGTGGCACAGGGGTGAGAAGGGGGCCAGGGCCTGAGAAACGGGAGCAGCGACCGGGATTTTAACGTCGAGCACACTCGTTTCGAGTCGATAGGTCCACTTCGGCTGGCTTGGGAAGCAGTCGACATGGTCCAGCAACTTCCTCTCCCACCTCCACAACCCCTCGCCGCCTCGAGGGTCCCACCCCTTTCGTTGCCCTTATATCCTTCGGTCCGAGATATCATCCCCGTATTTGAAAACAGAGACCAGAAGCGACGCAAGTTTTACACCGGGAAGGCACACTCCGCCGATAAGAACCGGCTCCCGATTTAATTGCGAGCGAAAGTTGACAACCGGAACTTGCCCGTCGTCGGGGCTAGCTGGTCGTATTCGTGTCTCCGTTCGCTGTTGGCGCACTCGTGTCAGGATCGAGGAACCACACACCACTTACGGCAATGCACACGATAATTGACCGTTCGAAACGGCAGGTTCAAACGCAGAAGTATTATTTCATTAGCCAGGCTATCCGGAGAACCAGTTTGGACTAGAGACTATGTAGACGGCGCGAAAGAGTGGCTCGTGAGAAGCTCGCCATGTGCTCTGTCCTGGTAAGTGGAAAACGCGAGGTTTACTTAACCCTGGAGGCTTCCGATCGAAAACAAAATATACGATCGACTAACTTCCACGAAAGTGTTGCAATCAGTACGAGTGGCTCAAAGTTTTGTGTTTGTGCTGGTAGAAATATCTTAGTATGTGTGAAACCCTGTGAATCTGCCCGGTGAACATCAAAGATTGTGTTCCGCACACTTTGTTGCACAATATTCGAACATTTCTTTCGCATGCAGAACATCTCATTCGAAGTTTCCCACGCAATTGTTTCCAAAACTGTAGCCCGCTGAAAGAAATATTTCAATGAAAACTTACTGTTCCGGAGAGGACATCTTTTAGTGGTTACAAATCTTTTCTATGCGAGTTCAAGGCGACCTCTGTTTTTTTCAAGATCATTCAAGGTCATTTAGTGGTTTTCATCATTTAGAGTAGTTATCACAGAAGCATTAAATTATGTAAAGAAAATTCGTGACCACTACAAGCCCGTCTCCCAAAATAGAGCAAGTTTTATTTGAAATATTTTTAGTTCGAGCTACAGTTTGGAAAATAATTACATCCGAAACTGTAAATGGAACGCCCTGTACATTAAGTTGTGTTACATTAATTCTGCTCTTGATACTGTTAAACAACATCGGTATGTACAAGTAGAAGTTTAGCACAATTCGATGTAAACAGTTTCTGTTTCGTATCAAGTTCCGCAGTCTAGTTATTAAAAACGACGGGAAGTCGTTAAATAAGTTTACAGTGTTTCAAAATTGCTTTTTTAAATATAGAAATAAATGGAGATTGCTAAATGCGAAACCCAGTGAGTGTGGTTAATGGAGAAGCAATTTTCAGCTAAGTTCTTCGATAGTACTTTTGGTTTAACGAGCTGTATGGGATCTTGCATTAGAGTGTTGCAGGAATATTTTCTTCTGTTATTCCTTGAGGCACTTACGCTTGCCCATTTAGGGTCCAAAGTGGTTTTCTCTTTCAGAATGTACAACATTATATAATTCAATTATACTCTCATGTGAACCTTCACCGTTCTACAGAGACCACTAAATAACATTTCGGTAAAAAGAATCATAATTGTTCTTAAATACATTACATACTGCGGATCTGCAATAAACATTGTTGCTTTAGTTGCAGAACATAAGAATTAAATGGATATTTATTTCTTACGTTGATATCCTTAAATCCTTTTAGTAAAATGAAATTAAAATGAAAATTAATACAAAAATCCAAAACGACTTTATCTCGAGATAGGGTTAAAAAGAATTGAACGCTTGCGACTGATAATTTATTGGGTTAGAACAAAAATATACGTTGCATACATAATTATGTTCTCTTTTGAACGATTTAGTTATAATTAAACGACGTATCTTTATGCAAAATAATACTATAAAATATTTAAATACGTATGGTTGATTCACTTTTTAATATTCCGTCGCCTCATTGCCGTCGCAGTCTAGTTATAACTAATTGTGAATATATGTAAATGTTACAGAAAAGATTCCATGTGCATATTGATATCATGCAATTCATTTAAAGTAATTTCTAACTTTATTAATAAATAAAACAAGGTGCCGCGGACAACTGTACGTATTTACGTTACAACTCAACGATCTTAAAAATACTACAACTTATTAATTAAACCAGTTATCGAGCCGTAGCCTCCGTTATTTAATAAATTTTTCCCGCAGCATTCGCGTGCAATTAAAAAATGTTGATATCCCGCGAGATGTACGCGAAACACGTGGAAACGTGAAAGCACGGAAAAATAAGGAAATTAAATTTTTGAAATTCTGATTACGCGTACGAGGAACGTTGTTAAGCGAGATGGAATGGAAAAAATGATACACGAATGTAACCGAATCTATATATTTGAAACATTTCTGCAGGGAAATCAATATCGCGGATACAAAAATTGGGGGGAGTGTGAAGGGGGCGGGGGAGGAAAAACGCATTGTGAATACAGTTACAAACAATTCGGCGGAATAATTAAATACGCGAGACGAATACTTTTGGGCAAAACAAATCACTGAAAAATCCAATGGAGAATAAATGCATTTAGTATCGAGGAAGGCGGGAACGGGAATGGATCGTCCCGATTGATGAAGCACTTTTTGTTCTGCTGCATAGGCAGACGCGGTGGAAATTTTATTTAATGGTTCTCATGTGTTGAGAACGATGGGAGGGGGGTGGGTGGGGTCCTTTTTAAAACAATGGTCTTGATGTAATCGAGGAAAATCCTCCAACTGCGTCCGGGTTTCAGGTAGTATTAAAATCATTATTTCCGTCTCTTGGCATTCATACGGAAATAAATAGGGTGTGTGCCGAGGGATAGGGACGAAGCGGGGGCCATAGGGGGCATATTACTTTCGAGAGACGCGGAAAATGGACTCGCGTATACACCAAGCAACGTTGCGAACGTATGGAAACGAATAGGCGGAAATATTACGTTCAAAGTGAGAGAAGGGTCGAACAAAAGGACGGAGGCAGAGAGACGACGGAAACGGGTTCGAGCAAGACGAAAATCGTGACGTTACCAACTTTGTATGTAGGTTGAACCCGTTCACTCGATAATTATCGGAGTCGTTCTCTCGTCGACCTTTTATCGATGGATACAGGCGACCGTTTAGATTTTTCGTTGCAGAAATGGGCCCAGGTGTAAACGAATCGATAATTTATGCACTTATAAAATTTTTATAGGATTTTTTAAAATAATTGTATTTGTTACAATGCTACTGAGTTGTCTGGAAAGTTCTTGCCGATTTATTTTTAATAAATATATAACAAAACTTAAATGCGTTGCGTTTCTTCTGTCAAAATCGGCACGAACTTTCTGGACAACATAATATTTCCATCTGCAGTTTCAGTGAGGCAATGTATTACTTTTACTTTATAAAGGATAATGTTTAATGAGATGATGACTATAAGGTGTAAATATAATACAAGTTCAACTTTTATGTAGACCTAAATCTACTCCATATTAGTCAGTAAAATATGTAATGGCTGCTGGACACGTTCAGTTTCTTTAGAAAAAGAATGTCATAAATAGTATTTCGAGGCCAGCTCAACTTTTTAAAAAAAAATGCTGTACCTTCAACTCATAACGATGCATAGTCTGTTTAACCTTTATAATTGATATGTAGCGTGTCTGTGTAACCTCGTATTCGATGCATACTATTTGTGTTTTGTTCCTGTACCATGCAACTGATGCAAACACTTTTTATTTAGCTCCAGCACCTGTCAATTGATGCACACTATTTTTATTTGGTTCCATCGCCTTGCAATCGATGCTCTCAATTTTTATTTGGTTCCAGTACTTTGCAATTGATGCTGACAATTTTTATTTGGTTCCAGTACTTTGCAATTGATGCTGGCAATTTTCATTCGATGCCAGTAGCTTACAATCCATACACACAATTTTTATTTTGCACGAAGACTCACGATGTAATCACCTGTATCCCGAATTGAATATTTTTGCGTTTGCTTCGTAAAAATCGGCGTAACCGGGCAGCGCGTTAATTTTCGACGACCCGCAGCAATTAAACATATTCAATGAAGTAACGATTGACAAGAGACATATTCTGTCATCGACAGGAATTGCACGGCCGGGCGTATTTCAGTGACAGAGAGTCCTGGTGAAATTAATCACGTCGCATCGTTTCGACGATTGATGGACGCGGCCAACTCAAAAACCAGTGGTGCGAATATTCAAGGCCCACGGCCTGATTTCTATTTCGTTGTAGCGCCGGCAGCCGGGTTACTCGAAATAAATACTGCTTAATTCATCATTCCTTCGGTGTACTATCCATGTCATACCACCCGGTTGTCCTCGTCGCAAATAGAACCCCGGGGAATTACGCCACGAAGATCTGCGAGATGGGTTGAGTTGACGTGGTAATACTGGTTATCATCGCGCTGATTGCACCCATACCTCTCTCCGTCGCCACCGACGCTACAACCATCGACTATCTTCCACTGGAACCTGCACCTGACCTGCTGTATTTCCATTCGAGCTATTCATTACATCTATCCTGCAGCGATCGTTCCTTTCACGATATATTGATGTACGAAAATTGGCAGACGGCACGGTAGCTCCGTCGATCCGTGTGGATAGCTACCCTAAAGTTCCTTCCCGTTATGTTTATTTTCCATTAAATTCTCCTCCGGCTACGCTGAAACTATGACGCACGCTCGACTGGAGGGTTATTTAAAAGTGTATTTGTTTATCTTGGGGAATTTGAAAGTATAGCAGCTACTTCTGATTCTGTCGAATTTTATATCAGCTATTCTTTGATGTACGAAACGGTTTTTAATATATAAAGTGGTAGGCAGACTGACGTACACATACTTAAATTGTTGTAACTAGACAGTGAGTTTTTATGCAAAAGAACAATTATGTACATTCGTTGCAGAATGTAATTATAGATAATTTTGTAACATGTTTACGAATAAGTTAACTCTAATTATATTTTGTATTTTGCGGCATCTTTAATGAGAAAAATGTTACCAATAATCATTTAGAATAGACACCATTTGTTAAAGATTTATATTTCTCTTTAATTCTTGTTGCGGATGTAATTTTTTGTAATTTTAAATATTTACAGTATTTCAAATATTTTTGCTCAAGAACAATACGTTTTCAAAAGAAGTAGATTTAGATTGCTTTGTAACGAAACTTTCATGTGAAGGATTCAGCATTCATAAAAATTTTAAAAGTCTGTCGATTGAAAAATGAAATCATTACGTCAACTATAGAGTGCAATTTCGTTACAAAGTGCTAGACACTTCTTTCGTGCTCTAATACGATTGCAAGTGTAAAACATTATATCAACATTTCGAATGCAGATTAGGTCAACCTAATGGTCGTTGACTAGGTAATTTGTACGCATAACTTATGGCAACTTTCTTGTGGTGAACTACCGGATGTACCTTAACCGCAGCTACTGAAATACAGTCTAACCAATTTCCAGGCGTAGCCAAACTTTTTATAGTTTTGTACCAGCGAATATTAATTTATATATCAATCTAAACGTTGAATTTTTTATTATATAATGTATCTGTCGATTGAAACAAGTGAACATAAAGAAAAGAGGAATATTCTTAGATCGTATCATACTCCTGGGAAAGAAAATCCGTATTTCGTAATTAGATACAATGTACGTAAATCAAGAACAACATTTATTAACTGTTCATATTAATTATAAATTTATAGTTATGAAGATATGAATTCAAATCTTTTCAATTAAGTGAGAATATCGATAAGTTTTAAGAGTATTGTTAAACTTTAATATCGTGGTTAAACGAAAAATACTTTTATCAAAACTTAACAGAGGTGTAAATGTGAACATGACGAATTAAAAATGTAACTTTAAATTACGCTTTAATGATATCTTCAACCTTTTATACACATTTACAACATCGAAAAGTTCACGGCTCAAAAAGACGATCGATCAATCGAGGCCAAAAACAGAAAATCAACGTTTTCATCCCTTTCTTGACAAACTATCTTTAGATTTACCTTTATGTAGAAAATTATTGTACAAAAGTGTAAATTTTTATTCAAAGAAACCGTTTCACAATTAATTTCTTTGTTTCAAATATTGTTCTAATAAAATACTTTGTCAGTTACGGATTAATTTCTAAGCACACAGTAAATCTAATGTCGATGGGAAGTAGTAATGCTTCTCAGTAGTGGATTTGCGTGCGTCATCTATTCTAGAAATACCATTTATAGCTCACGTACGCGGTACAAAGTACCGTAAGTTACACGATGTAACAGATACGCTGTAGCTACGCAATCTTAAATTCATTAAAATGGTATTAAACGACGGTGTAAAGTAGCGGAAATTATGACACGTGGGAGAATTGTGTATCACAATGCAGGAAATCTGCAATTCAATTGGTATTAATTGTCGCTGAGTCAGATTATATGATACGACGTCGTGACGGAGATCTAGGGCTAGACACTTTGATAACTGTGAGGTTGCTGAATCATATTTTCACCGGAAGAAACCTTTCCTCCGAAAGTAGTTCGCAATTATAACTTAACGCCATATTGGGCAGTTAAAATTTAAATGAGAAACGTAGTATCGTCTTCGGTAACTCGTTCGGTATAACCATTAGAAGATTATAGGAACGGCCCGAGAACGCTTACTCGTTCTTAGTTTCACGTTAATTATAGTAATAACTTTATTTAGTGGTTTCATTGTCCAACGAAATTGTACACAACATTATAAAAATTGCAGGATAATGACACGAGTATAAGCAAGCTGAACTGAAAGCACTATTACATCTCGAAACAAAGAACGCTGAGGTAATATCATTATGCATTGAATGACTGCACTTAGTTAGGCTACTCACTGAAACTTCATGTATCCTCGTGGAATCTGCAACTTTCACTGCAGACACATTTTCACAAAAATATCGGTCTCGCGATTGAGCCATACGCATAACGTTCCACATCATTAATTTTTATAGAATTCCTACAGTTCTGTAAAACTGTTCTTGCCATAGTATATCGTCGACCTATTCAGCAAAATGAAACAAAAAATCCGCACAATCATGTATTCAGTAGCAAGCCTAAACTAGTGAACGCAATTATAAAACACAGCTGAATCATAAAACTTTACAATTTTGTTCAATTAAAATTCATTTATTCTTGTTCTAATAACAGAAACCTTACATCACTCATTTAACCCGTTGCCCTACAACGAGTCAGACTCGTGATCAAGATTTCGAACTGAATCTTCTAAACATGTATTTCCTTAATTTTCTTTAAACGGAAATAACATTTTATTTAATTGTACGATTAAAAATTAATTTCTCTTGTAACGTTACTGCATAAACCGAAATTTATCAAGACTTATTCAATCCAAAAGAGTTTCAAAATCAATCGCTGATACAAACGGACTCCAGCCGTTTAAGCAGATGTCTAATTTTACACCATAAAGAAATCTATCTAATCGATTCCCGAGAAAACAATCCTCCAACTTCAACAATTGTAAAATACAAAATCAGAGAAGAGTTATTTGAGCAGCTGTAGCAGATCTAGCGTTAATAATTTATAATTTTCAAGGCGTCTCTCATTTCCATCCAATACCATGAATTTATAGGTCGCGCCTTGAAACAAACGACCCTCGGGTAAAACGCGTTCGACGTACCGGCAAACAAAAGTGAAAATAACAACGGGTATCATCGTATTACCCAACGAAGCCGTAAGAACAACCCGTTAGACGTATGTGGGTGTGGATACGCCAATGTCGAGCGCAAGGGTGCGATTATCTAACTACGATGCATATCATTGACTGGAGAGCGCTTGGATGTGTAGGTGGCGCGAACTTTGCGAAAAAGGAAAGTACAAAAGAAGGGAGGGACAGAAGCGAGCCGGGCAACAAAAAGTCGCAACTGCAGCGTTATTTGCGCCCGTAAACATGACTCGGCTTGCTCGCACGCTCGCTGCAAAGGTAACGAATGGGAGAAGTCGAAACGGCCACACCTTCCTCCGAAATGCACTCTGAAACCTCGGCTCGTTCTCACTGTCAGCCTCTGCTGTCTCTGTTCGTCCTGCCTTTCGCAGTACGCTGTTCCACGCTTATGTAGCTACGTACGTACGTGTTTACGCTGTGAACGCGCCTCGCCAAGCGGAACTAACGATAACGAACGGTTACGAATGTAAGGGACCGGTTCGCAAAGCAAACGACATTTCAACCGAGCATTACACGTTGCGCCCCGCTCGCGCAAGAAAAGGGAAAAGGAGATGGATTGACGTAGCGACGCTGAAACAGATGGATGGAATGCTGGATAGACAAACATCGCGGACACGAGGCGGGCCCGGCACCAATGTGGGTGGAACTCCTGCAGAGTTACGCACCGGAAGTAAACAACCGGTGCCGTTGCTGGAGAAGTACACTTTCTCGGCGTTAACACTTTGCCGGCCGCTTATTTATCGCATAAGCAGTTGCAATAGAATTATTCTTAACCCTTTAAGCGCTATGAACCCATATTTGCGTTCTCGCATGACCATTCGATTTCAGTTATGAACGCATATGTGGGTTCTCACAAAACCATTCAATCTGGGAAAAAGAAATCTATGAACAGATATACAGTGGGGGACAAAAGTATTTTTTTTGAGCAAGACTTTTTTTGAGCAATTAGTTGCATTGATTTAATAATTGATATACAAAATAAATTTTGTAAATATTGGAATTGATGTGAATTACATGACCAATAAAAAAGGAACTTTTTAAATATTTTTTATTTGAGCCGGGCACAAAAAATTTTAAAGACGCATCTGGTAGATCTATGATAGTTATACTCGTGCAGAAAAATTCATTAAAATAGATCGACGTACACACGAGCTACGTGCCATCGAAAATGGTGAAAATCATAATTTTTCACGATTCTTGATCAGTTTCTGCTTAAACTACAGTAATTCTTATATCTTTCTACGCGTGCCATTTTGTCCCGTGTGTCTACAGTGTTCACTATAGTATCAGCGTGTCTTCTGACCCCCTGATGAAGCTAGCTGCAATGTCGACGAAACGTTAGAAAATCTCTTCCTTTAGGACACGGCTTACACCCGAAAGCCTCAACAGACGGGCTATGATGCCGGGCCGTGAAAGTCTCAGATCTCTGATTGCATACGATTGGTTACGAGGTGTGTCGGGAAAAGGTGGTGGAAATGTCAAAAGTCGGGAACGGGGGAGATCGAGGTGGAATAGGAGTAAGCTTGCAAGGTCGGAAACAGTTGTAGATGTAAAATTCGGTCTGGGTTAGGTCGACTAACGCGGAACAATAGATCTAAAAATGTGTCGATCAGCTGTGCTGTCTTCGGGTCTCTCGACTTGCACCATCGCGTTTCATCTGGTATTTTATGGCGGTTTATGGTCGATACGTAGCCGGGCGATTTTATCTGGTCTCGGTGGCGCGTTAGTTCCGTCGCACAGGGGGTTTTAGAATTATTACCAAATTTGACGTCCACTTCGTGCGGAAAAGTGGAATTTTTCTTACACGGGAACATATTCAGATACGAAAATCCGATTTTGATGAAACTTATGGAAGCTTATAGTTCTTTGAAAAATATTTGACACATCTTTTTTTAATCGGCAACTATCCACTTTGAAGGGGTGAAAACAGCCCTCAAAGTTGTGGTGTTATTGAGATATCTCGGAAACCAGATGTCCGAAAAATTTTTTTTAAATTGTGTGTTTTTCAATAGGAAATGTAATCGCGCAAGAAAATTTTAACAAAAGTTTTTTTGTTTAAACAATAAAGCTACAAGCTCCCATAAGTTTCATCATAATCGGATTTTCGTATCTGAATATGTTCCCTTGTAAGTTCCACCTTTCACGCAGTTAACGCTTTATCGACCGGCCATTATTTTAGAATTCTTCAAGGTCCATGGTTCATGAATGGAAACTTTTTAATGGATCTCTCAACGTTGACGGCCATTTCTATTGCGAATCCACTGGACAGCCTCAGTAACGTTGCCTAATAATTTCATTAAAAATTACAGCGTAAAAGCAATTTTTAACACATTGACTGCCAAGCGAATTTTATGTACTTCAGACAAGTTTAATTTCTTTCATTCATAGAAGTGATGAGTGTTATTCTAGAGAATCGTTAGTTACTGTATAACGTAGCTCTCACTTCGTATTAGAATCTGGTTAACTTCCACGATAATAAACCAATGTTCAATGCCATTAATTTAATGATTATCACTCTTAAACGACGCAATGGCGCCGGTCACCGGTGACCACCGTGGCATTTAACGTGTTAAGGTCCATTTTGTTACAGCACAATTATTGAAAGTCCTATTAATAGGTTTCCGGTCGGTAAAGTGTTAAGAGTGCGAAGGAAAGTAAGTTTGCGAGACGCAACTCAGAATCTCGTAGACCATCGTTGACCTTTGCTTATCACTTGTCATTTCTGGCCATCGGGATCGTCATTTGCGACCACCTAGTTAAACCTTCAGCTAGTTATCAGTTTTGTTAACAGAACATTCTAACATTGTATAACAGCTCATTTGTAGTAGTCTTTGGGACCACGAGTTATTATTACGTTTTTCCCATATCATAGTGAGTGGTCTTCGAGGATTCGAATTCGATCCAATCGGCGCACACACTGTGCTATAGGCAGCGAAAGTCATCGCGAAACGGTCGCTGCGTAGTCTGAAACACATTCCAATGCAACTGGCAATCTGGTAACAGTTCACTTCCTGGTCAGTCGGCTCCGCGCAGTTAACAGTAATTGGACCTCGGAACCATAATCTGACCAAAGAGAAATCTGTAACATGTGACGAACGTTCAGCTCGTGTAATTTCTGCAAGAGCGTGATGATGGAGTAACTACTACTTAGGTTTGCCTTTCAATAATTTTCGGAATGTAATAAGTTGTATTCGTTACGCGTGTCGATTTAGTTCTAACCTAGATTTTGTTGCTGTCCTTCACCTGCAATGGCTTTCCCAGGAATAGGAAATCAACGATTTACATATTCAACGTTGGTAGGAGAGAAAGTTGCCAATGACAATCTCTCATTTCACGTCAACCGTCGTTATGCTAGAGACGTGAATTATTTGGACACGGCACATAGTGAGCAGGTTTTGGAGAAGAGGTATTAATATTGTAATTGTAAATGAGTCCTTCTGTCTGCTACAAAATAAAGTAACGCATCGAGGAGAACCTTTCCCTCAGAAATCGCAATGGATTTGCTCAGGAACGAGTGCCATAAATTTTATTGGTTGTGAACGTAGTTAAACATTTTACTTTCAATCGTATTTTTACGATTCTCGATCACTGCAGCACACAGTAATCTAAAAACTGTGAAAACGAAGTGAAGAAACGTCAATTATTAAAGTTTAAGATTTTGAAAACTTGAAAAATTAAAATATAATTGTAAAATTAAAAATAAAATTGATTTGTCGATAGTTATACTCTGTAAAATGTCGATAATTATGCTTTCATTATTCAATTGCTAGGTAAGTACTATTTAATTAATGCACAGACACTGTAATGATGTTTATAACTGGAACTTTGAAAAAAATTTGTTTAAATGGCTGAGAGTGCGAAACATGTAACTTCTTTTGTATGAAAATTTAGACAATGCTGAAGGGACAGATAAGAATATCAGCTGGCATAATAGGCTATTTTTAAATATATATCATTTTAACGGAGGAAAATTTGTGAAAGAGATATAGTTTTCAGAATGTGCGCGAGCGAGATAAGTTGCGGTTAGAAGTGTCTATTTCAGGAAGCCTTATTATAGTATTACAATGAATCAGTTTTCATAAACACTGGATTAACTCTCTCATAGGGTATTTCATTCTCCGCATGAGTGTATTTTGAAATCTCCTAGAATGAAAAATCCCATAGTGTCTTACAATGCAAATTCTATAAATTGAAACTTTACTTTTTTAAAAATACATACTACTATTTTGTTACGTTTATCTTATCTTGTTTAAGTTCATTATATACAGAACATTTTTGCGAGCCATAAAAGATTACAGTTTCTAATTCGTATCTGTCTTGACCAGTCTCAGCAGTATTAGCGAGCTACTGCCTGATCACACGTCTCAACACACTTGGAAAGTAGTATGATGAAATTGTAAACATTAATAAATACATATACTGCTGACTGGACCGATAACGAATAATACAATGTTGTTTCAAATCAAAATTACGAAAAGGAGCGCAACGAGCGTCGCAATAGCCGTATACATCTATCTCCGTATACTAGCGCTCATCGAAAGGTCGTAAACATTTATTTTTATTGCAGTATTGACACTAGAACTACCCAACCAGTCATTTTGACGAGTCTCTAGTTTTTTCTTTTGCAATTATTGAAGTTATAAAAATATTTTCATGAGAAATTTTTGGATGTACTTCTTTAATAACGTATACGTTACAATAAGAATTATATGAAGTTTCAATAGATGCTGTCTCGTTATTATTACAAAGCAACGTATATTGTTGGGTTTATCGTTCAGTAGTTCTAGTGTTAAAGCCTCCCTTTGGAATTTTGACATCAGATTTATCATCGACGATATCAAAAATCCTTGGCCACTAATTTTCAGAAACTCTGTGACTTTCCAGCGTTTTCTGACCCCTACGCGGCGTTCTTATCATAAATCTTGACTAACTGAAAATTCGTAGAACCATGACAACGCGAATGCTCTTCTACGGTGTCGGACAGACGGGTCTCTGCTAGGGCCTGTAAACTTCTTGGCGGACTAATGGCGGAGCAGAAATCAGGGTGTAACAGTTAGTTTATGGGGTGACGGGATCCAGCGCGGTGGCTCCGAGTGTTGTCCAGTACGCGGTGGAGGATTATCATCCACTTGGATCGCAACTAGCGACAGGGTACAACGGCAATACGGCAACAGCAGTGTGGCCGATGTTCGCGTTCTCGTGGCCGTTAGCGCCGACGTTCTGCCAGGCAGACGGTACTTGGTGGTCCAGGATCCGAGCAGCAGCAGCAGCAGCAGCGGGTGCAGCTGCATTGAGCCGCGGCAGGATAGTAAATTACACGTTGACTAGAGCTGACAACTGCAATGCATGCCACACACTGGCGTACATGAGCTTCTGCACGAGATGCCGTGTGTTTATGCGGCCGGTGAGTCCAGCACTGTCAGCCTGTCTAGGCCACCCGGTGAATTATAGATGAGCTGCCTTAATAAAGACACGGGAGATGCCCGAAATTCTCCCGACGTTCCACCCGCCGCAGGAACTCGACGTTCCTTCGAATTGCAAACGGATACCACGTGAGTTCGTTCGGTGGAAGCCGACGAACGCTAAGCGAGCGAGTGAGCAAGCCGGACAGCTAACCGGTCAGCTAGCACAAGGCAGCGAGCGAGCGAGTAAGCGAGCCCACGCGCGCTCCAACATGGCGGGGTTTGAGTCTACCTTTTCTCCCTCGGCAGCCTGTTCATTCGAAACACGCAGACCGGTAGAATTCCGAGAAAAACAAGTAATTTACCGTGCTCGCTAGAAAAGCCGCCGCTATGTGATACGCGGTTAATCCCGTGATTAAATTTTAAAATTTCATTCCCTGGAAAACGCCAAGCAAAATGGCACCCACTTTTGTCCCCTCCTTCGGGTCTCACCCCTTAATTGGGATACATTCTTTCGAGCGGTAACTGCGACCCTGCCTCCCCGGTGAATTGTTTAGCCGCTCCTAATTGAATTTTCATGTAACGACGCGCGATCGTTCGCGCTTAGGCGCACGCGTCTAGGGACTTCTCGTCGCAGCCGTTGCGTGCGAAACCGAATAGAATGGTCTTCTTTTTTTTCACCCGCCGGTAATTACAACGTTTATCAGCGGCGAGCCGTCTGCCCTTGTTACGGCGATGATATTCCGATGAGAGGTAATCCTTCCTTCACGGCGAGTCTCGTATCGCATTACAGACGCTAACTGCCGTTAAAGAATGGTACACGGCCGGCATCGTCGGCCGCCCGTACGCACCCGGGAGTATCAGTGCCAAACACCGGTAGTTATGTATATTAGGGGTAGTAAAACTGATGCAAATTTATTTGAAAATTCCGCGGCGTTCCCGTAAAGTTGTTTTAAAAGTACTCTCGTAAAACGATTTCAGACATTTTCCTTTGCGGCACCCGCGGACTCGTCCGCGACGGGGGCTTTTACCGCCTGACGTCTATCACCTCTTAAGTAATTCCACGTCGTATCCTTAAGGTAACGAGTTCGATCGTGAAAACGTGCTCTTGCATGGATCGTTCGCGGTCAACGTTATACCCTCGGGCACGAGACTTTTCCACCGGAGTCACAATATTTTATAATACCTTGATACGACGATAGTATATTGAACGGTGCTATAACTCAGTCGGCTCCTCTACTTTACGAAATCGCGTAAAAAGAATATTGAACGGTATATATCTATATACAGTGTTTTTACGGGCGCGGTTATCGTTGCCTCTTTATATCCGCGCTTATTAACCACGCCAACCGAGAAGAAACTTTTCAATGGGACCGCCGACGGATTACAATGTAGACGTAGTTTGTAGAGGGCTACGCACGGTACTCTCTTTTATAATAAAAAACTGGTCACAATGCGATTCACGTAGCGTACGGGAGTAGAATACTGGTATAGTACACGTCAGACACCCAAAATAGCTCAGCTGTTCCATCCCTGGTTTCAGCAGTTAGGAATTTTCTATTTCTTAATACTTAACAGGTCAGAACTTAACAAACAAGATAGGGCGTAGATTCCTTTCAGTTTAATTTAATCATGTATTAACTCACGAATACGTGATGTTTTAACCAACTAGATAGTTGCACATGAAATATCCAATCTTAGAATGAAGAAACACTATTACATTACAAGTTTACTATATACCATTTTGAGATACATATCTGATCCTTAAGGTTCTATTTTCCACTTTAATTTAGGCATGGAATTTCGCTTTTAAATAAATTTTATGGCACGACGCTATTTTTATATGAATGGAAAACAACATCTGCATTATACATAGTATATTCTGATATTTGATAAAGAAAGCTATAAGTAAATTACGCGAGTGATAAAAACATTCGATTTCTACCGTCGTAAAGTCAAGAGGTTTTTAACTTATTCGTAGTAAACGTTAATTATAATGTTTTCTGTAAAGATTAAGTTAATTTAGAAAACAGCTGCGATTGTTTAACATTGCTATTAAGAATTCGATATGCAACGATCTAATATTTGACGATATTGAAGTATTTGAATGAATTCCCTCTACGGCATTACAGAAACGGTCTACCGTGCGTCGCTCGCAGTTAAAGGGTTAAAAAAGTTCCATAACTCTTCGGAACCCCCCTAAAAAGTCGAAGATTTCGAGAGAAACCAGGAAAATCTGGGAATATCCCCTGATTTTGTCGCGCGGTATAGAACCCCCGGCATCAAACGGATAGCGCAGCAGCAGCAGCAGCGGTAGCCAGTACGCGGCAGCTTTTCCAGCATACGTGTGGGGTAGTAGGCTGATGTTGAAGTTGGGGGTGTGGGCGGCAGGAGGCGCCGATGGGGAACGAAAATTTAAGGGCAGCCGTATATTATCGCGACGAAGGGGTTGTCTGAGGTTAACTGCCAAAGCTTCGCAAAGGGTGTGGGATCGGGCGGGGTAGTGTTGAGGGGAGATGAAGGGTAAGGGGGAGGAAGCCGTGCCATGAATATGCCGCCATTAGTCACACGCCGAACTACGCCGTAGAAAGAGAAGTAGGTGACACGAATTTCCCGGCATTGGACGCCTCTATTGGTATCCCGAAAGTGCCGCGGCAGTAACACGAACAATTCCTCGTGAATGCGCATTTATCTCGGCTAGCCTCCTCCCTTGTCCTATGGTTGAACCTCTGCAAGCCCCGAGCCTGCGGTATCCAGAAGGCAGATAAAACTTCCGGAAATTGCTGGCAAGAAAAGGCCAGCATACCTATCCCGATGTCCAAGGAACTCCGGGGGCAACGCCTGCGACCCTACAATGGACCAAGAGCTCCACAAATGTGGGCAACATTCAATATTTTTGTTAAATGCTCTGAAACTTACTCGTTAAGGGTTCTAGAGGTCACTAAAGACTCTAACAGTAGACATTAAAAATTGTGTATTCGGTAAGGTCGTAATAAAATTGGAAAAATATTGAGAAAATAGAGTCCTCAGCTCCAATGGCATTTACATACGTCGTCAATATCAACATTTTGTTTCCGTTTCCACCGCGCTCGGGGAAGCTAAACTGCGCTGTCCAAAAAATGGTGGATTTTATTTTATGTTGTGCTTTATAGAAACGGTTCGTCAGGAATTTCAAACAACTCCAGATCAAGGTAGTTAATGATAACAGAAAACGAGAAGCGCGTTGGTAAGGTCAAAATGGGAGATCTTCCCGATCGGTCGTCCATCGACTTATTTTAAAGTGGGGAGATCTCCCCGATCGGTCGGCTAGACAGGGAACACATTCAGATGGGAAAAATATTTGACACGTGTTTTTTTATCGTCAACCATCCACTTTGAAAGGGTGGAAACAGCCCTCAAAGTTGGTGGTCAAGATCATATTTTTTTAGATATCTCGGAAACCAGAGGTCGAAAAAATTTGAATTTTGTTTTAAATTGTTTGTTTTTCAATGGGAAATGTAGTCGCGCAAGAAAATTTTAACAAAAGTTAAAATAAATAAATAATAAATGTAGTCGCTCCCATAAGTTTCATCAAAATCGGATTTTCGCATCTGAATATGTTCCCTTGTAAGTGTTATGACGTAAACAGTGATTTTAAACAGATGCAGGGACGTTTACGACGCAGGCGACCGAACCCCGTTACTTTTTAGAAACTTTTACTAGTGGCGATTTAGATATTAGGTTACGGTTTTTCCGTGAGAAACGTACCACTTGAAGGTTTCTGGCTCCTCGCTCAGTGGCGATAGACGTGTCGTAAACATGCAGCTGTGACAAGAGCTGCTACGAAGGCTAAGCGCACGACCACACTTAGGCCCGCTTTCCGTCGGCCATCGCTTCAGACAGTTCGGCCTCGCTTGAGGAAATGGACGGACATTTTATGCGGAAAGCAACTACCCTGAATTTCCCAAGATTCGTTATTGGGTAATGATTGTAAACGCCCATATTGTGGTCCATATATATATTCTGTGGACTCCGCGACGGAGTCATCATTTATATTTCCTCCCTTCGTTAGTATCTCGTCTTTTACAGTTTGTTTTTGGTTTTTATCATCTGTTCCAATTGTGCTTTGTCTTTTACTATTATACTTGTAGGATGTGACAAGTATGCGTGTGTGAGAGAGAGATGATGAGATAAATAGATCAGTGAATAGCCCTAAATGATATCAATTACAAAATGGTAAAAATGAGGATGAAAAGGAAAGTTTTACAGATACGTGTAAAGCTGTAAATTGCACCTGTCTTCATCCGATGGATTTATTTTCTTCCATTTCTTGTAGGAGTATTACGAGTATTACCGGTATTTAGTTAAACTTAGGTAGCAAGTCCACTTTATTCTGGAACAAGCTATTATTGAACAGAAATTTCGATGTGCACAGAGTAATACACAGTATCTCATAAAGAATGTACAGTTGAAGTTGGTTGTGTTAGTGTGGCCAGGAGGCGGAGTGACTTCGCTAGCAATGTTCCGTATTTCGCATGGATTTGCGTATATACGGCTAAGTTGGCCGTGAGGCCGACCTTTAACGCCTCCTCACGAACCTATCCTCGATCAACTCCAAATCAGTTGAATCGCAGCGTTTTTACATGTTCATAAAACATTATATTACATCTGTGTTCTCTATTAATAAAAAACTGGTGTGCATGTAAGAAGAAAATAACCCAAGACGCCAAACATTCATTAACACGTTCCGTGCCAAGCTGTTTTTGCCAGACTCGTTCATGCCATTTGATGTTTTGGTTCAAGATTGATATATTATCACACAATTACATAACGAAATTTGTTATAAAATACATGTTTTTTTTGTTATAAAATAAATATGTCTGCATGTACCATTTATCGTGTACATTGCCTGAAGGTCAAGTTTAACCATAAATGGTACACGTCGCATGGAATGTGTTAAATGTTGCAAAGCATACGAAGATGACCATAAAGATTTTATTAATGAGTGAAATCCGAATTTTATGCATTCTTGACAAAAATAAGTAGGTGTAACTTAAATCGGTGAGCACATTTCAATGTAATGCACAAATTAAAAAAGAAAACAAATTTCTATTTCACTGCAACCAAACTTTGCAATTTAAATAAGAATCCGCACTCTACCGACGAATACCGAAAATAAAGATCAATATCTAAAGTAGTGGCAAGAAAGTCGCTTCGTAAATTGTTCCCACATTTGACAAGTGCTTGCAACAGTTTCAAGGACGCGTAGAGGAGCAATAACTGAATCTAAGTTTATGTTGCATATAAATACCACTTTTTAAATTATTCATCTATTTTTCATGTGGAAGAGGGGGATGTAACTTATTCCTTGACTGACCTACGTACTTCAACTGTCCCTGAACATAAGTTTTTCTTAAGTGACCTTTCTATTTAGTTGTTGGTCACATTTTTAAGAGCTCCTGGCCCACTGTGCAACGTTTGCACCTCTCTCTCTTTTGGCTCCGTTGTTCTAGTCCACCGTCGAAACATTCGGGTACGGGTGACGCTTCTGTCACGGCCAGGCCTGTCGTCGTTACATCTCAAAAGGCAGCAATGAAACGGTTAACTAAATTGCTGCACGCTGGCTGTCACTCGCAGAACGCCCCCTTACTTCTCCTCGCCAGGCTTATTCGAACCGGCGATATCCGAACAATCCTCTGCGTTCGGTTACCGTACCGGTCTACTTTCGCAAAAACAAGTAATCGAAGTCGTTAATGCGGTTATTTGTTCTCTCTGTCGAAAGCAGTCGGCGGTGAACCGAGGCGGATGAAGCTATTGGGTTTCAAGGGGTTATTCCCGTTTAACGGGTCGCTACATTCTTCATCACCCCGCCCCTCCATCTTTTTTAATTATATTCTCTTTCGGACCTAACGTTTCGGATAAATGTTCAGAGAGCACCGGTTCGGGATAAAATATCGAGGTTACACAAATTCGATAGGGAAACGTTGCCGGATGGAAACTGAGGCAAGGAAACGTTTCTTTTTAATTCATAGAATGATTTCTGGGATTTCTAACAAATCAAGCGATAAATCGACGTTCGAGAGAACAATTCAGATTAAATCAGACTTACGTTTAAACGTGACTCACTTTCGGAAACTTATATTTGTGGTCGTTCTTGGGATTTATTTAATGTTAATTGTGAGATGTAACCATTAACCCTCAGCACTCAAGTGGCGACTCTTAGGCTCCATGAAAAACTACCACGCTATTATTTAAAACAAATATAAAATATAAAAACAAAGATAAAAATATAATAGTTGTAAAGACGAGTAACAGTAGAAACCTCCTCATACAGAAATTGAAATAATTCATGTAGAATGAAACTATCCTACGTCAAAAGAAATGTTTTGATTCTCTAGTTAAAGCAGCTTCGAGTGCAAAGGGTTAATATATAAATAATTAATAGGTTTATATTGAATGCTTGAAGTATGCAGTATCTCGTTTACGTTTATACGAGTGACAACTTAATTTCTTGCTTAATAAATATTTCCTTTTTTAATTGTATTTTCTATCGCGTCGAATCAACGTCTGGTTAAATCAAATCATCAAAATGAAAAATAGTAACGAATAAAAATTAAAACGATTTCTAGGTTCTAAATAAGTCAGGTTAGGTCAGGGTTTCTAAACGAGTTATGTATTGCTAATCTAATACATACTAGATTAAACTGATCAACAGTTAACTCTTTCGAACGAATGAAAAATAAATAAATAATATTTATAACTGTCTCATAAAGTGTATTTAGCGTAGTAATTGTAAAAAGAGTTACAAACAGTTTCTTACAATAGTGTGCACAATAAGAGGTATAACAGGCGTTGCTTTGCTATTTATAATTAAATGATCCGTTCTGCTTTTCGTTAACAGTAGTATAAACGACTTTGAACAAGCTGACGAACTGTTACAAATTCCTGTATTTTTCAAAGGAGTTTATGTGGAGGAACTGTCGAGGAGTATTCAGTGCTGGATTAACCAATAAGCAGAATAAGCACGTATTTGCGACATCAAAAAAAGACGAACGCCATAGAAATTTCCTAAATTTTACATTTTGTACGGTAGCAATATTACGTATTGCTAAAAGTTTATATATATATATATTTCTGTGCGAGGGAGCGAAACGAAGTTTATTATTTGCGAAGAGTGCGAAGATGAAAATCAATAGTAATAAAATTAGCATAAATGTCTAACAAATCGTACGTTTCCTACGCTGCATGGAAATGTTTCGGTGTAAGCGGTCTCAAAATCTTTTAAGTGCTCAGGATCTGGAAAGGTCTTAATCCAGCACTGAGAGTATTTGATTAGCATAATACGTCTAATTCACACTTGGTGCCAGAACGTGGTATCCGGTCTATCGCTGTGTCTACCAGTTGGTTCACAATTTGTGCCTCTAATTATGTCATCCACTCTTCCTCTGATTAAACGAAAATTCGTTTCCGTTGGTTTCAAAGTCATATTGATCGTCTTTTGTAATCGGTTCGTGTTAAACCACAATTCTTCCTCTCCGCGGTCGTTTATGATTACTTTGATACCGCTCACGTACTGCAACGTTGCCTCGTCCTGAGCGATGATCACTATATTTTCAGGCGCGAATGGCTTCTCGATGTTCCAACAAGCGATCGCTGTTAGCTGAACTAATTGGAAAAATATTACGCCCCTCCGAGACGTTGCTTGGACACCTGCCTGGCTCGCTCTTTTGTAATTAGATTCGTATACCAACGGCTCGTTGTATTGACTTTGCTTCAACGAAGCCGTGTTCGTGAACTTTTGTAGAAAGCTAGCCAAAGAGTTGAAGTACAGATACCTGAAAACCACTTGCAGCGTTATCATTCGGCACTTTCGAACGCAGATAATTGCATCGCGTTTTCTCAGAAGTAATGCGAATTTAGTTTTGCATTTCTTACAGGTAAAATTCAAAGAACCGGTTATAATTATTTTATAAGTCCAGAGACGTTCGAATTTACAGTATTTTTATAGAGAAATCAGTCTACAGTTTCTCACCTGTCACACCATATAAAAATATCTTAGAGAAATGTGGACTAGTCATATTATGGTTATACTATATGTGCCCATAATTGTGAAAGTGGTCTAAGTCATATATTTCTTGTTTCGAGATATTTAATGAATTGCATTTGAATAAATTAAAAAATATTTTGACATTATGCGACATTTTAATTTATAATTTTATTAGTCTTGATTAATGGAAATTTATTATGAATATGAAATTTTGTGTGAATTTCATACGAAAATGTTGTTTTTAAAGTTTGAACTGACTTAGACCATTTTCAAAATTAACTGAATGTCCTAGAAATTACTTAAAGCAATAAAGAACTATGAGTTTTATTTGAAACAATAATTTTAATGAAATAATTCATGAACATTTATTAATTATTTTTAAAAAG
>CM052098.1:14946368-14996099 GCA_028453745.1 Agapostemon virescens
AATTTATTAGTCTTGATTAATGGAAATTTATTATGAATATGAAATTTTGTGTGAATTTCATACGAAAATGTTGTTTTTAAAGTTTGAACTGACTTAGACCATTTTCAAAATTAACTGAATGTCCTAGAAATTACTTAAAGCAATAAAGAACTATGAGTTTTATTTGAAACAATAATTTTAATGAAATAATTCATGAACATTTATTAATTATTTTTAAAAAGTAATCCATTTTTATCATTTCGAGTTTTTAAGATTCTTAAAATGTTCTTGAAAAACTGGAAGGATGTATGGTAGTAAATACATAATATCTTTATGTTTTTCTTCCGTTACTAGTCTAGTGGTAGTGTATAATGGAAGTAATTCAATATTTCCGTATATTTTTGGCCTTCCTCTTTTAGATGGAAGATCCAAAATGTGGAATTTAGAATCATCTAAAGAAATTTTATAGAACATTTTACAAGGTTCATTTTTCAAGAATCTCATCCATTGAATTTGCAGCCGAGAGACAGATTCACCCGCGGTATTTTTTACTTTTCTAATGATTTCGTTGAAATAAAATCGGGCTGCGACATTCGTTTTATCGAAAATGTATTTCTTCTTCTACACTTTCCAAATCACCAAAATCACGGTCATTCGGTAGAAAAGAATGACCCGATACCAAAAATTCAAGTTATGTTTATATAATTTCTTTAAATTTTTTACTTAGACCACTTCCATAATTAACACTAAATGAATTTTATGGTATGTTGAAATTACAACCACTATCTGATGGTTCATTTTTGACTGATAAACTCATTTTTTTTTTTTAATTGTAACTTAAACCACTTTCATAATTATGGGCACAATATGTTTATACAAAATTATCACAATTTAAATATTGATAATTAATTGAAACTCGAAAATACGTTTAACCCTTGGTACTCCAACGATTCCTCTGAGGCGACACTAATAATTATCATACTATGTTGTACGTCCAAATAATGGTAATAAATTTTATACGCACAAAAGGAAGTGAACCCTGTACGATGTAACCGTTTTAGATAAAAGAAACTGTCTTGATTTTGGAATTAATATTACTTGGAGAGTGCAGAGGGTTAAATACTACTTTGTTCCACTGTACATAGCGATTTTAAGAAAGAATAATTCTCTATGAGAAATTATACAATTATTTGAGTGTATACTTTTAGGACAGTTTTATAACTCGAAGTTTGAGAACGAATTAGTCGGTTTTAGAGCTTTCCGTTGTGTGATCAACGTAGTCAGCGATCGCTAGTACCTTTCATTGTAGAATCCATACGGCGACAACGACATTCCAAGAGTGCCATCAGTTAAGTCGAAAAATTCGCCGGCAATCGTGATATTCATGGCATCGTCATCCGGACCGAAAGCGTTGCCGCGAGTATTGTTTACCCGCCACGAGTAACCGCGATACAAGTCATAAATCAGTAGTCCATTTTGATCCACGTCCGCCACGTACAGATAAGTATCGAGACACGTTTTTCCGACATCGACGATCGGCGTAACTAATGCCGCCTTCCCGTACAACACTTGGTCATCCGGTATAACGTATTTATGGATCAACTGATCGGTTGCAAGATCGAAAATTAGGATTTTCACCGGGCACACTGTCTCGCGACCACTACGGCCAGTATCCACGACCCACAGGCGATTGCATTCGTCTATCTGAACAGCATATGTTCGTCCGTTTAGCTTAACTTATAGTTAGTTGTTACAATTAAATGTTGCTCAACCACGTCCTTATGTTGCTAGCGTAATTTTTACGAAATTATTTATGGAATGATTATATAATACTCTGAACGCACCAATGTCTTAAAGTGTTCCTGGCTGCATTGATAGCATCGAGAAATTTTCCCACGGTAACTACTATTTCATAGCGAAATAGAATCATGCAGAATACCGAGGCAGTATACAGATTCTCTGTTTCATGCATTTATCACAAAAATGAGTAGAACCAATTCAAAGACAGTGCATTTTAAAAAAGAAGTTAGGAAGAGTATTCTATTATTGTCGACATGTTAAAGTAATTATATAAATTTTATAAGTTTTAATTTTATTAATAATTATATAAATTTTTATTTAATTAGAAGTTTCGTTTATGTACAATCTAATGTTGTGAATTGTTTTAAAGCTTCGTTATTTGGAATCCGTATGCTAATATTACAGATTAGGAATCATTTTATTGAGAATTATGACACATACTTAGTCAGAAATATCGCACAAATTAATATACTGATTTAGTGAAATTCAGATTCAATGTAAGTTTTCATTAAAAATATTTAAAAAAATCAATTTCTTCCATTATGCAAACTTTACAATTTAGTAAAAATTTTAAGCGTGTTGGCAAACACAGTAATATTTTAGAGCAAAGGAGACTTTAAAGCATTTTCAAGCTATCGATATTTACAACGTGTTACCGTTTTGCTCAGGATATAACCAATTACTCACTGACACCCGAAGCATTTTTTTGACACGTTAACATTTTCCCTGTAACTAGTACTTTACACCATTTTTAAGGCACATTACCGTTTTTCTCCGGAAACTACTACTTGTCGCACCTCCTAACAACATGGGAACGCAACACTAGCGTGAGACTATGAAGAAAGGTTGACAAAAGAACCGTGTCACGAACGCAACTGTAGATTCCGTTCAAATTATGCTTGTCATCAAGATATTTACCGCCAACCTATAAACGGATATTATACTGTTGCAGTCATTCGGTGTGAACCAGGACCAGTCCGGGTACGGTATCAGTAGGCGACCACCGGGTCCTGCCACGGTTGACACCAAAGACAACGTGATGGGCACGCCCTCCAACCATTGCGGACTGGTTACAAATATGCGGCCGTATCGGTCAATGTCAACGTCCTGTGTAAACGCATTTCCCAGCGTGAAGTTCTTTCCGGTCAGAGGAACATTCGGCCAGGTCCAGTCTAAGTATTTCCATTGAAAAGCGACTTCGAGGCCCCCTCCATTGGCGCAGTGCAGGGAACCAAGGATGAAAATAAATTTTAGAAACGGACCCATTTAATGCTATTCGAATAACAAACGGCACCGTTGATTAATCGTCGAACGAGTCGTTACTGTTGCTTCTTACATAAGATCGAACTTGCTACCGCGATGCGTAACTGAAGCTCGCGGAGATCCAACGGAGTTCGCGATCCAAGGTGCACTGTTACACGGAGCAGTGCGGGAACATTCTTGACAGTGGAAGTACTACCACCAAGAACTCTTGGCCACTTTCCCTGTTGATACGACTCGAAAGTGCGGTTCACCTTGAACTGGATATTGAGGAGTACCGCCCAACGTGTTTTACAATTCAGTAGATCATCAGGAAACGCTGATACACGGTAGGTTAGGTTCAAAGCAAGAACTAGTTATGTATTCTTCTTGAATAATAGAGAAACGCAAGGACGTTTCCGCGAGCCCCACGCTTGATAGAGCGAGAGACGAATGCGTGACGCACATCCGTCGAGGAATGCGAGAACAAGTGCGTATTATCATGTGGGGAATCTGAAATGCAGGTGTCGTTGTTGAATACAGGTCTATAATAGAAATAGATTTTGGATATCTGGAGCACAGAGTTTGTGTAAGATGAAAGTATCGGTAACTGATCTTTTATTGTCAGTTGACCATTTTTCAGAATAACCTAAAAAATAATCTGAAAAATAATGAATAATGATCTTGTGAGAAAGGCGCGATAAATATGCTGTACCATATTTCGGCATAATTTTAAATCACTTTTATTTAGATTTAATTTATTATAATTTATTGTAAGAACCGGTTGAGATCGTTGAAGCTGGTTGTACGCCTCTTTATTGTAATTTAATTCATGTTATTCAAATTGTTATAGCTTTACATTTCATGAATGTCAACTACTAACTAATGGCGTGTTTTCTCGTTTTCGGGCATGGTCATCTTTTGACGAGATTATTGAATTTCCATAAATGTCTATAAAAATAATACAACTATTTGGAAAGATTAATTTTGTTACGCAGTATAAAATTTTCAGATAACATTTTAACATGCACAGTATCTTTATTTAATAAAAGGTCGAGCACTTGTGATTATTCATGCAGAAAATTCGTCTTGAAAGGTCAACTATTACTGCGTTCACCTCATTCTTTACGCACATGAAGAAACGATATTTCATATTTTAGTTTAAAACATCCAACATTTTTTAACGAGTTTCGGTTCAGAAAGAAAACTTGTCTAGAATTTGTTAAATTTTTGTGAGCAGCCAAAATTATTGGCATCCTTTCTTATGTCTGTATGAATGGAACAAATGTAGATCCTTTTTAATATCTAATAGAATGAAATTGATTAACGATATTCTAAACAGTAATTTATAAAAAGTATAATATTGTGCATTCAAAATGAATAATCATTTGATCAGCCATGATCTTTTTAAAATATTTTCTTGTTAAACAACACAAAAACGTACCTATATATCTCAATTATGTTAGTATCTTAAAACCATTATTTCGTATTAACTGTTTGTAATAGTATTACTCTATAAAGAGATTAACGGACAAACGTGCTAATAATTGAAATTTATAGTTATTCGAAACGATATTTATCATATCAATTATTTCCAGAAGCGATGCGAATAAGAGAATACACATATATTAAACATCGATTCTGAATCGCTAATTACTTTAAGCAGAAATATACTTTCTGAACGAATATATACCATTCATAAATTAATAAACTTCGATTGTTTCATTGCACCGGCGATAATGCGAATATTTGAAAACTATATCTTCTCTACCAAAAGCAATCGATGCGTTTCACTTTCAAGTGCCCAATTACTCTGCTATGCAAATGTTCTACCATTAAAGTAAATTTATTATTTAAATTAGTGTAATGCATTTCTATCGTGATTATGAGTCGCTCTGAGATTAATTTAATGGAGAGCTTTCGTTGTATGTATTTCCATAGCGCAGTGTCACAGAATTAGAAATTTATCTTTGTACAGACTAATAATTGATTACTCGAAAAGTTCTTTTTTTTTGTTTACTAATAAATTAACCATAAAAATTTCAATGCCAGTATATTTTACACGGTTTACTATATTATATACGCTTTATTTGTTTAAATATTTGACTGTACCTGTGTCGAAGTCGCAAAATCTTTATCATCTACTAATAATATGAATTTTTAATGATAAGACTAAATTAAAATTTGAAAGAAAAATTTGGAAGTATAGAAAAAATGTAAATGAATCCAACAATGATATTTTATTTCAACATATTAAAAATTCATGTGGTGTAGCAACATTTTAGCGATTAGCAATGTATCGATAATAAACTAATACTGGTCTATATTCAGTGATTGCAACACTGAGCTCGTTAAACTAAGGGGAATACTTTTCAAAGTTGATGAGAGCAATTTCCAATGGTGTATTAAATTAGATAAAAATATTCTTTGATGGTAATTCATAGCAATAACCACAGAATACTTACTTCAATCGCAACATGATCGCTTGCAGACTTCATTGTAGTTAAATATCTCATTATTACGTCTAACAATCAATTTGAAAAAGATTTTTTCCTGACGCTGAAACGACGAGTCACAGATGGAGACATAATTCTGCATATTATCTTTCATCCATTTCTGGAAATCATATTTCAGAGTGATTCGCATGCACGTGTCCAAGCTTTAAAAGATAGTTGTGAGCTGATGTTGAAGACATTTTCCTAGTGTCTCGGTATTGAATTCTTTCAAGGATTTTTACAGGCTAGAGGTTTGATGACATTCATATTCGTAATGAATGGACAGGCACAATATGATATCCATATAAAGATAAAATCTCATTTCTGTTGCCAACTAGAATAGTACAGTATCAGATGGCGCAAATGCTTAGTTTTCACTTTTTGAAAAGTACTATGCAAAATGGGAACTTGAAAAGAATTTTGAAAACATTGGAATTGAGAGGAATTTCATGAAAAAATGAAAAATCTCTATCTTTTTTATTTAAGCCCATTATAAAAATTTAAAATATCGGATTAGTGGATTTATATTAAATATACACATGTTGAAAAATTTCATTGAGATAGGTTGAAACACAGAAACGACGTAAAAAACTATAAACAGGAACTAACCTAACGCCGTGAAAAATTGCGATTTTCACCACCTTTGTCTGATTTCAATGAAATGTTTAGTACCATACACATATAACTATCACAAATCCGTAAAATACATATTTCAAATTATTATTTCGGGCTCCAATAAAAAAAGTTACAAGAGATACATTTTTCATGCAATTCTTATAAACTAGAATTGTTTCCAAATCTTGTTTGCACGTCTACTCTAACTTTTAAAAAGTCATTCTTATTTTAAAGACCTTTAAAAACTATAATAAGGCTTACTACAGATAATTGTCGCCAGTGGGAAACAAATAAAGTTGCATATACCTTATAATTGTATAATAAACTTAAGTCTTAACACTAAACCTGCCATGAGGGGACAATCGACATTTTGCAGATTTTCTATTTTATTGTTACTGCAGTTATAAAATTCTCTTCCAACAAACATTGTAGTAAAAATTGCTCGAAACCCAAATAAATTAATTCTTGTTACTTTTACAAGACAATATACACTAGCCAATTTTACTGATTGGTAACTTCAGTGTTAATTGAAATTGCCTATAAATTTCCCTATAGTTTTAAATAGCACTTACTGTTAACTGGTCAAACCCATCACTCACCAAATAAAGAAATTATATTTACATACAAGATGGATTCAGATATGCGGGTTTTACAAGCCAATTTACAACTAGCTAATTTTACTGATTGGTAACTTCAGTGTTAATTGAAATTGTCTAGAAATTTCTCTATAGTTTCAAATAGAACGAATTGTTAACTGATAGAACCCATTACTCAGCGAATAAAGAAACTATATTTACATACAAAATGGATTCAGAAGTGGGGGTCGTTTTTGCGGCGTTATGAAAGTACACATCGAATATGCATAGGTATTGTCAAAAATGTTCGCGGTTCGCGCGTTGAAACGTCAATAACGAATGCTCACGGAATGTGGTCATGAACGCATTAACCACTGCGTGATCAGAAACTGGATCAGCTATTTGGAAACAGTACACGCCCACGTGAAATAGAGCTGGAAACTATTTTCGTGCAAATTCTCGAACGCGGGCGTCGGTCGTTATGAATGCTCGCCTTCGATTCCGGTGTTTCGCGCGCGAATTAAAACTTTCTTATCCCGGAGCCCGAGCGGAATTGCGAGAACGTTGCCTAATCACTTAGGTTTTTCGTGTCTTCGTTCCAGCACTTTACACGGCAATTTTATAATCGGCCGATAATTACCCCCGACTGTAATATGAAATGTGAGGCACGATATCCCACGCACATACAGAACAAGCGATCACAATTACACACAAGTTGCGGTGCACCGAGCGGCCGTATCTTTGCAGTTATGTTTCGAGCATCGCGCTATTAGTATGAATGCAAATTCCGTGTTCCACACGGAAATGCTGGAAAGGAGGAACAACCAAAATATTCCTAGCGGAATTTGTAAACGACTTGTACACGAAAATGGAGACGAAGCGATAATAGATTGCTGATTTGGCTGCGGAAGAAAAATTGTCTAAAGTCATTTCTGTGTACAGAAGCCATGCAGTAAAAATTATTCGATCAGACTAATCAAGTATCTTCCATTGTAATTATTAATTTTTTTTAATGTGGAAAATATTTCCATTAACAAGAAAGACAAATGCAGTAATAAAACTCTTCATTCGATAAAGGAAATATTAATAAAGAAATAAATATTTAACTCTTTCTTCCTTAAATATGTATTTGATTCCTGCAAATCGAAGAGATCAATCGAAGAGCACCTTATCTGTCTAATTTTCATCCAGAGGTAGTGAAACAAGAATTTCCATAGTCAATTATAAATAATAGAAGTATATCACTCTTTTTTTAATAATTTCTGAAAAAGAAAGTAATACATCGATTCTCTAAAACTCTTTTAGCGTTGAAACTACCCTAAATTTTATACGATCATTTGTGCCATAAATTCGTAACACACGCAGGACATGAATTATTTTATCGATCGTGTAAGTACAAATATTGTACGTAAACATATATAAATTTTAAAGCAACGTAATAAATATTTCCAATGTATCTACGAGCATATATCCAACATGGTGAATGAAATATTCTTTAAATACAACGCTGTGTCCTATACATTAAGAATTTAAAGTGATATTTTTCAGTATATATAGGTTGGTGATACGTCATTCGGTATTGACTATTATTTTTACCGGTTAGTGTTCAGTTCGTTCCTCGAAAATCGATCATGATATCAACTATGTAAACGCAATGATCTATTATCCGAATCCTCCGTTGATAACATTGCCGATGACACGGGAATGGTAATGGGGCTCTAACGCCCCAGAAAGTTAGGCTACGAAAATACATAGGACGTCAGCTCTATTCTTAAACCCCGCCTGTGCTAACACCTTTCTCGCCGGTAACTACCAGTCGCATGAATAGGTGGCAATACCCTTTGTGCTCAAAATGCATGAAGAGCAAGTGATTGCATTGATCGTCGACTTACGCTTGCTTTACATCATAGTAACACTAACAAGGAAACGTACCGAAATCGTAATCAATGATTTTAGCGTAACTCTGCCAATGAAAATGCTTGTCGCATATTGTTTCACATACAAATGCTTCGTTCATTGTGCAAACTAGCAAAACGGTGTGAAAAGACCAGCAATTTATCATCTACCTAATTGCGTACAATTAGAGATTAAAAACATTCGACTATAATGGCTGAGTCGCATTTAAAATTGTCCATGAAGTTTTCAGAGTAACATGTCCACTTCTCTTATATTTGTAAAATTATAAAATATATAGATGAAGCTTCACCAGAAGTTTCGTAAGATTTTGCAGACACGCGGAAGGTTGGTGCAGCGTTCAAAGGACTAACGTGTCGAAACGATTTTGTAAAAGTATTACTTATGAATCACGCAATACTGTCATAATCTGTCCGTGCCTCGTTGCGGGCAACGTTAAATTTTTTTTTTTTTTTACAAGTTTTCTCGATTTCAACGCTTAATTGCTTCACACGCCTTGCCGCGTATGACCAACACAACTGTATTTGCCGAGGAGAAGTGGAAATCATAAATCACCTGGCTGGTCACGATTAAGCCGAAGGAGAAGACAAACGGGTGGTTAACCGGTTCTATCGTGAGCTAGAGGCACGGCCGGGCTCTTATTCCGTGCTAATAAAAAATGAATCACGTTCTATCATTGTGATATATTATATATAAAGTAGAGTTTCATGCTAAAATTTTTCGATACGGGTCATTTGGCAAATTTCATCGAGAGCTATCGGCGGCTATCGTTTCAGAAAAATATGTGTGTTCTTATCATTCATACTCGGAAAACGTTCAGATCGATAATCTACAAGTTCGTTTGCATCGAAGTCACCGGTAATGTGAAATTCTCCAGGCGAGTTAATGCACGTAAAGTGTTCTAACGTTCGTAATTTATGTATTATGAGCATTATGTGCTACAGTTTTTATTTCTCACGCTGAGCAGACAGTTGATAGACGGTCTATAAATTCAGACACACAATGCAAGAACTGTGAGTATGAAATCCATTACACGTCTTAATAGACGTAAAGTGTTACAGTATTACACCACAAACTGGACATTATGAAATTCTTGCCATTCACAAAATGTCTCCGACGTCCAACGGAATGATTTCAGATGAGATTGTTGGAATACTACATGCAATATATCATCAAGGATAAAAACTTGTAATTGAAGCTGAAACGTATGGAATACGTCAGAAGAAACGAATTTCATCATTTAAACTCGTTATTTCGTTTAAATCAAAACTTTATCTCGGGTTTTGCGATTCATGTTGCCGACCACTGTGTATAATTCAGTGCTTCTTGGTGAAAGGCAGACAACATAATTTTAACTGGCGACCTTGGCAGAATTTTTTTCACCACTTTAAATAACGATTTACGAGAAACCAATAAAACGGGTAGAACGATCTGACCCAAATACCATGGGCACGAAAATAATTTTTTAGTTTGCATTGTATACATAATTAATTTATTATGTAAGATGGGTGTTGCCAAGGTTAACAGCATGTATGGTTCATAGAAAATGTAACAAGTTGTGTAAGTGTGTGTCTCACTAATGTCACGCACTTTTCAACTACTGATGACAGAATAATCTTCCTAGAAAGTGATTACGAAGAGTATTTCAGCAATTAAATCGTGTAATGGATTACGCAGTCGGACATGCGAGACACTAATAGCCCAATCATTATTTCTAAAGACCATAAAACCATCACACTAATTAGTGTTTTTATGTACATTTATATATATAAAACTAGTGCAAGTAAAGCTACATTAGAAAGTAAATTGAAATAATTTTATTTAATAAGAACTAGTCTTGCTAAAATACAAAAAAGAATACAAAGTTTTAACTTAGTAACGATTTATTAAACCTTCGCCACATTAGACTTCGTTAATTAATCTTATCTCATTGTTCAAGATTTTAAATTACGCTTCTAATAAGTATTTCTTTCAGAATGATTTCTGAGCAACGAGAGCCCAGAAGAGATAGTTAATTAAAGGTTTGTTATGCTGAATCACCAATTTACTTAGCATTCTTTGAGTTTACATACGTGTAACAAAATTAGTCTATCTTAATGAAGTGTAAATATTCTTTAACCGAGTTCATTGTTAGCATAAACACGCTGCATTGAAAGTAGATTGCTGACCTCGTTTTAGCACGCAAATAGCGACTTTCGGTCTTCATTTTCATTTAAAGAAATACATTTTTAAATTACGGGTGCATTCAGCTCGTTCTGACCGTGTACCATCAGCTGTTTACTTTTCTCGGTACCATTCGCTCTTATACAAAATTACCTAGTTTTGTTTTTATGTTGATCATATTTAGGCCGCACATCTTTGGATTTATGACAAAAACGAGTAAGTACAATTTTAAAAAGTAGAAAGATTAGGAACATTTAAGAATCTCGATGAATTTCTTCTAGTTTACTGAATTTCCTTTAAAAAAGAATGAAATTACTATTTCGTCCCTATTTCAATTAATGTGAATCGTTTTTATTGCTTGAAGATTCGCAGTCTAAGTATATTATTTCATTTAAATTGTTTACCAAGTGTAAATCAATTTGGTCGTACAAATCAATGGAAAATTAATGCATGTAGAAATCGAAACTTGTATTCTATAATTGTGATAATTATATTTTTTAAATTCTTAGTTGATATCGTTATCGACGACCTGTAACAGTTCAGATTGTCGATTTTCTGAATGCTAGGCATGTAACTTTCTCTGCAACGTTCAAACGTTAATTCTGTTTCAAATCAGTCTTCAATCCTCTGCTTCAAATAATTAAATTGTTACCACCCTTTGATAATATTTCTTAAAATGTAATCACACCAAGTAATGGTTACAATCTTATTTTATATTAATAATAAATTAAGCATTTGTAATGAAAATACACAGGAACAGTAAAGTCCTCTCTCGCAGAGCACACTTCCAATAAGAACAGTTATAAGAGATACATTTTTCATGCAAATCTTATAAACTAGAATTATTTCCAAATCTTTTTTGCAAGTATACTCTCATTTAAGAAAAGTCATTCTTATTTCAAAGACATTTGAAAATTATAGTTAGGCTCACTATAGATAATTGTCGCTAATGGGAAACAAATAATGTTGCATACACTTTGTAAATGTATAATAAACTTAAGTCTTATCACTAAACTTGCCATGAGGGGTCAAACGACAGTTTCCAGATTTTCTATTTTATAGTTACTGAAGTTATAAAATTGTCTTCCAACAAACATTGTAATAAAAATTGGTGAAACACCAAATAAATTAATTCTTGTTACTTTTACAAGATATACACAAGCCAATTTTACTGCTTGGTAGCTTCAGTGTTAATTGAAGAACAAATTAAGAATGTGTAATGAAATACACAGGAACAGTAAAGTCCTCTCTCGCAGAGCACACTCCTAGAGAAATACAACACAGTTCGTCCTACATTTTCGCCACATGATCGCTGTCATGTTCGATCCCCTTAACGAAACTCTTCAACAGATCGTATTGAAACTTCAATCTGCCGAAGATATACACTCTCCACACTTTCTCCGTTACGGTTAATGGAAAAAGGGGGAAAAAATAAAGCAATTTACGGCGATACTGTTCGTTATTCCCAGCGGCTCGAACTTCCCGAACTGCCATTCCGTCGGAAGCTCGCGTCGCACGATTTTATATCGACAAGGGACGAGAGAAAGTCCCGCAAGATGCGTCTCTCTCTCTGGTTGAAACAGTTCTTCTTCTTCTTCTTAAACTGAGTTTGGTAAACCCTCGTACAAGTTGAAGTTCTGACCGTGCGGGTGGCGTCGAAGTGGCGTAAGAGCGAAGGCGTCGTAAAAGTTCGGCGAAGTCAATTTTGCAGTTGAAGTTGGTAATGCGATTTGTGCCGGAATAAATAGTTCGAGTGGGGTGCACACAGGGTGCACACCCCTCCCTTCTTGCTACACCTCGTTTCTCTTCGATGTCTGACCCATGGACCAATCCATTCGAGTTTGGTGTCACGGGCACGTCTGTTGGACCTACTGAACGTGACAGTCTTACCGGAACAAGTTTTACGTAGCTACGTCGTAGCCAACGACTGGCAAACTAACGAAATAAGGGACTCATTACTTCCGGAAAATTGCCAACTAGTTATGCCGTGACGTCGTTTGAATAATGAGACACCCTCGCCGGAACAACGTCTTTTACTCTTCGTCCGTCACTTTTCATTTGAATCGCTTTTATTATACTGAAAAACTTTTTAATGCTAGCAACAATGTCACATGGTTGTCTGCCTATTACCTTTCTTCATGTGCAAGACATTCAATTTCTACCTGTATACGGTATAGCTTCTATACAGGGTTTCCCAAAAATGTTCGAATTCCTTGAAACTACTCGAAGTAACTGTTTTCTGAAGAAACTAAAGAAACAACGAATATTTAATTACTAGAACGACATCCTTTACTCTTTGTATTCGAATATGGGTATATAATAAAACTCACTATGTTATAAAATATGAAACAAAATTTATGTTTTAACACTTTACCGATCGGCAATTATTTCAGAATCTTTTAAGTTTATAATACATCACTGAAAACTTTTTAATGGATCCCTCAACGCCGACAGCAATTTTTATTGCGAATCAACAAGGCCTCCTAAGTAACATTATCTAATGATTTCGTTACAAATTACAATGTAAAAGGGGCAATTACTGAAAGACCTATTAATAGGCTTCCGATCGGTATAGTGTTAATAGCTTCTAGAGAAACTGGTTGTGTGACACGTGTTCAAATAGAACCACAAAATAATGGGATTATTAAGGACTACGAAAATTGCTACTTTTTGTCTCGTAGGCCAACAGATAACAACTCATTCGCGTCTCCGACGCCTCGACCTCTACGCGCTCACAGGTACAGACACATACACACACGTCTCATCAAAGACACCTGCAGCGCGAAAAACAAAACACGCGCTCGTCGATCCATTTTATAAGAAACACGATTTAACAACACGTCTTTTCACTTTGAAAGAAACGTTACTAATGAAAAACACAACAGATCGATACAGAGGAGGAACAGTCGAATGTAAACAACTGAGGATCGAGGATCCCATGCCGGGGACAACATACAATGTACGCAGATACAAATCAAAAGCCGGTTCAATCGATCGTTCCATTTAACACTTTGACTGCCATGTCACCCATATATGGTGACAGAATTATTAGTCCATGATTAAAAGTAAATTTGTACATTGATATATTCGTTGCACTAAATTTAGTAAAAATCTGGAGAGAAGAAGAAGGTTTAAGGATAACTTTGTGTCATACATTTTAAATTTTCAATTGTTGCTTCGTTCAATGAATTACTTTGATTTTGTGGGATTTTTAAGGTTGTTGGTTGGGCAGTTAATGTGTTAAAGAAATAGTAGATTAATTTTGTTCTACATTTATGAAATAAATTCCAACACTTTACTGTTTTAAAATATTCACTAAAAATTTCTTAACACGTTAAGCGCCACGCCGAATTTCTGTGCCGTTCAGGCGGGCCTTGCCGGGCCGCTCGCCGATAGACGAATCAGAGTATAAACAGTCGGGTAACGTAACGCGCGCCGCGATAGCAGAACGAAAAATCTGTCGCCGGTCCGTAGAGACCGACGAGGCCTGAACGGAAAGTCCAGCGCCTGTCCCTAGGGACCGGCGTGGCGCTTAACGTGTTAACGGTTTAAATTGTGAATTATTCTTATTTCTTTAAAAAAAAAATCCTTTTAATTGTATCGATCGGTTGCATTCTTTCGTTTTCAACGATTTTCCAAATTAAGAATAAAATGTATATTTATTCCAAGTATCCACGAATACTTAAATACTAATTACAAATAACAGAATTTTATTTTATCTTATTTTAACCTAGGAAACTTGTAACTTTCACGTTCAGTACAGTCCGTTTAAAAGTTTTCTAAGACTAAATAACCGATTCAAAACATTCAAGGATGTCGATAAATCTGAGTGCCTAATTGAATTTATACTAGAAAATAGAAATTTCTACTTCGTTCCTGTCTCTTGCAAATGACATATAAAAGTTTGATCTTACATAAGAATCTGCAGTGTAGCGATCGGTAGTCTTCTTCCTCGTCATTTATCCTTCAGCAGCTCTGAGTTTCACCTTGTTAGTACAAAGTGTATCGTTACAAGAAACGTTTATAGTCATAAGAGGAACAAGTTATGCTTACGTCGCACTTTACACTTTCGTTTTTCTATTCCAGTGAAAGTATTGTAAGAAAAGTTCAAGATCCCAGAACTTCAAAACACGTTCTGCGGTATATCCAAAACACAAGTACGTTACACGGCGAATTCAATCATTTTCAACCAGTGGATTTCATAAAAATCGTCGAGCGATTAGTATCCTCCAAACAATCGCCCTACCGGTTCATAGAGTACTTTATCCACAAATTGGCCGATTTTGGTCCCGACAAAAATCATAATCAGTCAACGGCTTAGTCAAAAACATTCCCAACAAGTAAAATAATTACGCGTTCGCAATTTCAGGTGGGGTGGGGGTATGCATTACCAGGGGATCCGCAAAAATGCAAACGCGGACGATATTTGCAGTGAGAAACGATAATTCGTTTTTTTCTTTGGCTGAATCAGCGATTTTCTCGCCACCGTCTCCCTTAGCCTGCTAGCAGATCTTCGTTGCGTTGTAATCCTACAAATGAAAACTTATGCTAATTAAACCGTTAATAGCGGGCTGCGCGTGTAGGTAACGACCACGGTGGTTACTTGAGCCAGAGAAAATGAAATGTTCGGTGTCTGCGTGCGTGTAAACAGCGGTCTTTCCCTCTGCTTACGCGTACGGGAGGTGAAAGCGTACGATCGGCCGCCATAATAATTGGGGCCCTTTATTAATGAATAATTTTTCTGGTTCGATCGTGACCGAATCGCCGCGCCTACTTGCTGAAACTTTTTACCCCCGAAAACAACCCGGCGGGCCGCGTTGCGTTCTTCATTTTGTCTTCCATTCGACCGGAGTAATTACCGGGCGGTTTTTTAATCGCGACGGGAATTAATGCAAAGTAAAGAGCTATTTGTTTCTGTAACGAGTCTCGCGATTAAAGACGGAAAGGGGGAACAATTTCCCAGTCTCGCTCCCTCTGCGCCGCGGTTTTACTGTTTCGAGCTGCGCTGGCAAAAGACCACCGGGAAATAACAGCGGTCAGAGGTAAGAACGAATTTGAATAACACCATTCGCTGCGTTAAGCACCGAGACTCGTGTTAACATGTCAGACATGAACCACGTGCTGCGTTTATTACAGCTGTCCGTGCCCGTTGGTCGAACGACCGCGTTTGTCGATTGTTTGCTTCCGAACTTCGAATAAACCGGCAGCTGCACCGAATTTTGAGAAATTACCTCGGCTTCGTTGTCATTAAAGCTTCATCTTTTTCACCGAATTTTATTACTGACGCCGGTCACTGCTATTCTAAAAATTGTTGGCATTTATGGCGGTGCGTGTCCAATTTAAAGCGATAGGTAGATTGAAACTACTTAAGAGTATACATTCTATTACATTCCTGATGAAAATTTCTAGTACTGTTAAATATGTACAATGAACTTGTGATTTAAATGAATTTTTAATTAATTTTCTATGAATTTAAATTGTCTTTAAATTTAAAGGAAAATATATTTTATTTTAGGAAATATTTAGCTTTTGGAGAACACATAGATATATTATAATTCAGGTTTCCTTTGTTCATAGTAAAATAAAAACATCGAACGAGTTTTAACATCATTGTAATCTTAAAAGAAATCGTAATGCAAGCGATTAAAATCGTTGAAAGAAGAAAGAGATTTATATTGAACCTCACTTTTTTGCAATGCAATCAATTATTATTTGTTTAAAAAAGCAAGTACTCCTTGTAAAAATAGAAAAATGTCAGGAATGATATTCCAACGTTGAATTTTGGGTAATACGATACATAATTAATGATATCTTTTTAATAATGTTAATATCCTTAGGAGTATTATTACATAATTCGTGACAAGACTGAATTTTTATGTAAAATATACATTATTTGTACTTACTACAAGATACAGGAGTTAAATAAATATTTATTTGTTTTCTTAATAATTTTATTGCATTTAAGATGTATTTATTTATTGTTTATTTATTTCTTAACGAAGTGTTACCTAATGTATTAGATACTAAAGTGAATTCACATTGGAGGACACCACTGTCTTAATATAGATCATTTTTGTTTGCATGAAGAACAAGATATACACGAGTGATAACAAAAGTGATATTCTCATAAAGTAATTTTTGTTGTTAGTGTATGCGCATGTTATTCTTATGCACGCTTCTTACGCAAGTGCTGCAAAGTGCTCCGAAAAAACCATGCCACGTTTGGCGTTTTTCTTGCCAACCAGTCTAAATTAAGTGATTACTATGCTAACGTGCTTTGCATTCATTTTTTAGCGACCACATGCTTTTTATTTTTCATTCGAGCATCACAGGTAAATATAGAACTGGTTTCACGCAAATGCATCTGAGACGACTTTTTCTTATGCAGCAGCTGTGATCATTTTCATTTTACGCATATTTTATTTCAATGAAGTTTCATCAAAAACACGTTTACGATGTAAGAAAAATTATAACTGGAATCTGCGGATCTTTTGCTAAAATAAAAATGTTTTAAGACAATTATATGAAAGAGAAGGTCGATGATTGATCCTTCGTTTAAAATAAAATAACAATAATTCAGAAACTAAGATTGTTAATCACTGTAAATTCAAGTAAACACGCTCATTTGTTGATATAACATAGCAGGGTAAATAACGTATTTTTATACTAGTAAAAATGAGTAATCACAATTTGTTGTTGGATGTTTTCCATAGTTTCTACAATTCCTGAAATTCGATCATTAGCATTCCTTAAAGTTATCGGAGCAGGAATTGAACTATGATATCATCGTTGGTGTCATAATCGAGCACATTCTCTTTCTACTATTTTAAGAGAAGTATCAAAATAGAACAATTGCAACATCGAACACAAAATACAACTGTAGAGTTAGCCATTGTAAGCAAGATTGGACAAATCCTTATAGTGGCAGTTTGTGAGGATCATATAAATGAATAAATTCGTTAAATCACTAAAGATGCACTCATATCCTAGTAACAAATTTCATTATTGTAAATATGTTCGTTGATAATAAATTCTACGTTACTAATTCGAAAAAGAAAAACACAACGCATTAGAATCGTTTTAAGCAATGATTCAACAGTAAATTGTCAAAATTCTTATATCTGGGTCAATTTAACAGATTGCATATAGAAAACGCTAAAGAAATTAAATAAATTAATTAAGAATAGAAGTTTTATTTTGTTGGCAATGCTTGAAACATTTCTCAAAATTGACGAATGACGTATCTCTCTTTTACATAGTATATTTTCTAAATTTTGTTAAAGCTAAAAATGTTACTCTGAAGAACTTGTACTAACTGTTCCTATTGGAATTTGAAATGCGAAAACGATGTTCGAGCTCTACAGAGTCTCCGCTCTAAACGGAGCTTGATCAACAACGCGTTTATCTATTCAGCCCCCTCCGCAAGCGGTAACCAAAATTCAATATTCCATTTCGAAGCGGATAAGATTCTTCGAAAAATAAATCACTTGCGTTTCAATTACTAGCACGTATACTCCCAAGGCACAAAACTCGCCCGTAAATCCGCAGCGTAATAATAATCCATCTCTCCAAACACCGCATCCAAGAATTGAATTGCAATGTAATTACCGGTTCGAGCGGTTCTTACGATATCCGTTCTTGATTAGTCTCGCGCCGTTAAATTCCCAAATGAATTTCATGGGTTCCGGGCGGACGCATCCCTGTTCGGCGGTGGGTTCGGCAAACTCGCGAAAATAAATAGGGGTGAAGTTGTTAGGACAATCAGTAGGGAAGGGATTAGGGCCGTTTAACCTTCTCCGTAACGTTAGTAAGAGAAGCATCGCGTCGCGGCGTGCGACACACCGACACGGTACTTTAATTATCGGAAGTGCTCAGTCGCATGGCCCGCCACTTTCTTTTTCCCTCCCCCGTCTCCCCCCCCCCCCCCGTGGAATAGAAGGAAAAGGAAACGCGTAGAAGAAGAAAAGAATGAAAGAGAAGAGAAGACGAAGGGAAGAGAAGAGGAGAGAAAAGAGGCTGCTACCGCAGCCCTCCTGTTTTGTCTGTAATTTTTCTTCCGGCCACGAGACACTGCGACGTCGCTTATCTCATGTTAGTCAAGTAGGATTACTGTACCGTCACCTGAATCTTGTAATGTTTTGTTGCGTGCGAAGAACTGCATCTCGTCGCTCGTCGTCGGATGGAACCTTTGCCATTCCTAGCCCACGAGAATCCTTCCTTTCGACTCGTTTTCTCCGACGCGCGCTCGCTCAACCCCCGCCCTTACTTCCCCTGGCCCGGAAGAGCGACATTTCGCTAACAAGAACCTGAAAGGATCTCCCGAGTAAGATCGAGGGTGATTTATCACCGTAACCCCGTGGCCCTGCGCATTTTTCCTATCCTGTCCGCGTATCTCTCCTTTTTCACACTATCTTCTTGCACGTCTGAACCGTGCTCGCCGCTCTGCTCGCCGACCGGGCGCAATTGACTATTGTTGCGCGGCCAGCGCCGCCCGATATATATACCTGGGGATGCTGAAAGGATTCCTTGAATACGAAAACAACATTATTTATGCCTGCCGGGTACATCGACAAGGTGACAGCAATAAAAGTAGGGGGGACATTAATCACGGTATCGTACAGTTTATATCCATTGAATCAGCCTTCCTCTCTCTCTCTCTCTCTCTCTCTCTCTCCCCCTTCTTTCTCTCTTTCTCTATCTCTCGTGTCTCGTCTGCCTCTGTCGAATTGAATTACGGCCCGCTCTGATCGGCCCGGCATCTATCAAACGCAGACGCGCTTTGATCAGCGCATCCAATCGTGTGTCTGCGCAAGGTCTATAAACCCGATTGCCAGTAAGATGCGCCGATGCTGCATCGGAATGCCGATTCGGCTTAATTGTGTTCTATTTCGGGATACCCCGTCGTCAGACGGAGCGCAAGGAATTGTGGCGATACCTGCTCGCACAATCGCTCGTGAAAGTTTACTGGTTGCTTTTTGTTCACTGAATTGCTGATCGTTCCCGAGTTTTCAATTTTGTGGCTTATTTTCGGAAAACTCATCTTCGGAAACAAATTCGATTCGTCAACTAGCAAATTTAAAGTCGAGGTGGAAAAGAGGCTTCTTCGATGATTTCAATGATATTGAAATATGTTCTCAAAGCTATTCTTTCGAACAATTTTTTTTATGTACATACTATGACCACTCTGTCTTAGTTTTCGAGATATTCACAAAAACTTTCTGTCACGGGCGATCGCTATCAACTTTTACTGCTTCTGACATAATCTGACGGAAATTACTTTCTGTACAACTATGGCGGCTCTACTTCCTACGCTCGCCAACAGATGGACAATTGGACAACTTTCCCCCTAGTACCTGTGGCCTTCGATTCATATAAATTATATTTATGTTATAATTTCATAATTTATATACCGTTCTTAACACGTTGAATGCTACCGAACGCTACACGTTGAAGCCACCGTTACATCGTATAAGAACGGTTATCAATAAATTAACAGCATTGAACATTAACGCAGTACTGCCAAAATTAACCAGATTATAGCACGAGGTGAAAACTTTAGTTTTCAGTAACTAACAATTTTGTTCAATAACGCTGATAATTTCTATAAATGAAACAAATGAAACTTGTTCGAAGCATGCAAAATTCGCGTGGCATTCAACGTGTTAATGGCCTTCCGATATCCCAGCGTCTAAGGTAGGGACTGCTGGGTAGCCTCACCAACGAGTCCTCTAGCAGGCCCAATACGCTCCCTTCCTTTTCTCCCCTCACCATTACCTTTTCAAGCAAAACATACTAAGTCGTAATATTCTTTAAACTAATTTCCTTCGTATATATGATCACACTCTGAATGTTATTATTCTTTTTAAGAGACTGATAGAAATTATTACCGGTTATGCATGTTACGTAAGAGTTAAGCCTGTGAAGTGTGAGTACAGGTTTACGAAACTATCTTTCATCAATAACTAAATTAATCAATACGTCTCGAACTTGCTTTCAGTCATTTACATATGAAAGTTGTTTTCATACACGGCTACTGAATTGGAAGAAATTCTGAAGAAGTATTAATGACCATAACATATCATGTAATATTTTTACACGAAAATTTATCAAATAAATTGTTAAAGCGAAATTCGTATGTTGTTCGATTCGGCCTTTTCAATCGAATTTTGGAACAAATATAAAAATGCTTTATCACATATAAATAATATGTTTTTAAGAGACATTTAAAGGTATTTCGAAAATGAATAAAATGTACACTGTATTTCCTTAATAAATAACAGAATTTTTGCCCTGTTGTTCTCCTTTATCCGCGTAAATCGTTTTCCATTTTGAATGAATTTCATTTTCGTGAATTCAATAGAGTTTATGTTTCGCTATGCATAAATAAATACCATACGGTTACTCGAAACGACATTAAATTAGAGAAAACCGAAACTACATTGCATTTAATGTACAGTCTACGTGTCTTTAATTTTTCCGACAGTTGTGTACACTTCAACTGCACAAACTACAGTTTCTACTGTTACATCGGCTCCGTAGAAATCACGTAACAGAAAACCCTTTCATGTCGGCGCGGTTTGAAATTTTCGCCGTCGAATGGTACAGTTGTCAAAGCGTCGATTACAAAAGTCAGCGTTAAAATTAACGCGTTAACATTCGTCTCGGTCCCTTTTGAAAGTGAATATGTTGTTTATTCGCCGAACGTACCTAAGCGCTTTCTCGCGCTTTATTCAGTTAAACTTGAATGTTGATTTACGCGTCGGTGCAGCACGTAAAGCCGGGGCCGCGCAATGTGCCGTTCTCTCTCGCCCTGGAGTCTCGGTAAAACGGGTTCGTTTCAATCGTCCTTAATCGAGTAAGTTCTCATATAGTTGTTTGTTCTCCTCCTGTCGCCATGGCTATTTCACGTGTGACCCACTGGAGTACAATGGCCGCTGCTCTTTCCCCTGGTCGCTCGAATGTCAGCAGCCAGTGTCTGTGTAAATACGATACCGGCCCCTCGCTTTTCGTGCTTTCAAGCACACTTTCAAAAACGAGGAAAGGCCAAAAACGAGAGGGACAGGGTGCCACGGAGCGCGGCGCGAGCGAAACAGCGCATATAGATGAAAACAGAGTACATAAGGGAGAACGCTCGAAGCCTGGTTGAAATTGCACCGCTTGGTTTTCAATTCACAGAACGTACGACAGAACGTTGTCCACGAAAAAAATACTCGGTTCAAAATAATACAACACGCCGCGCCCAGTATCTCACCATGGCTATTTTTCCATCGGCCCAGGAACAACGTCGCCATTTTCATTTTCACGCTGACTTAGTCCTTACGAGACTGGCCGAACATTAATCTTCATCTCGGCCTGATTTTTACTAATTAATTTTACCCCTGGCCACACTAATACCTCGGCCTTACTGAAACAATATAAAATGATATTGCGATTTGTTTTTTCCTAAAGAGCAAAAATGTCATTTTTCCTCATTAGATCGTAAGATCGTCTATATCCTACCATAAATGGTAGGATGGTAGGTAGGATTACTCGCATTGAAGCGAGTAAGTCATTGTAGCTATTTTTTCACCCGACTTGGAACACCCTTTTTCTATTAATTTTCACACTGACAGAATCGCTGCAGGCTTTGGGAAACATTACTTTTCATCCTAGGCTGATTCTCACTAATTAATTTCATTCTTGACTAAACTAACACCTTCACCTTAGTCAAACTGATACAATATGGAATGATATTGCGAACTAATTTCTTCTAAAGAGGAAGATGCAATTTCTCTTAATTTTTGTGTAAAATTGTCTCTATCCCATAGTTAATGGCGAGTAAGTCATTGTAGCTGGTTTTTCATTGAGCCAGGAACACTACCTTTCTATTAATTTTCACACCTAATTATTGCAGGCTTCGGGTAACATTAATCTCCACCTGCCCCTGACTTTTACAAATTAATTTGACCCTTAGTCGAGCCGATACCTTAGCCTTAGCTTGAGTGAAATTGACGTGACACAAAGTGTCGTTAATGCGAATTCTTATCTGAAAAATAGGGAAACAGTATTTTTCTTCATTCAAGTATAAAATTGTTTGTATCGATCATAAATGTATCAACGAAATTGATGAGTGGTATGTCATCGTCGCTATTTTTCCATTAGAGCGCGAAGAGCATCACCCTTTCAATTTTCGCGCTGACCCAGTCCTTGCAGGCCTGACGAAACATTAATCCTCATTTATTCTTGATTGAACCAAATTAATTTATCCCAGGGTGTCAAACTGATGTAACAATGAAAAATCTGTCCCTGGTTTTCTCAAATTAATTTATCCCCCGAGGTCATACTGATATAATCCTAAAAAATCGAGTTCAATTTGTGAACTCTTTTTTAGAAAAATTAAAAAGATAAAACACCTATCCGTTGAGATATAACTTTATACTAATCGATCATAGATAATGGAGTAATCTGCAGGGTTTTCAATGTCACTGCGTACATCTTTTGTGTACAATGTGTGAAGAACTATTTTTGAAATTGCTATTGGTTGAAGTTGCGGCGAAATAAGCGAAGCTCATAACTTTTAACTTTATTATCTGTGTCTATATTGGAAATTTGAAACAGGTCTTTTGTAAACGATTAGAAATAGCAACGATCGTGATAAAATGCAATTTCAGTATGAAATTTAAATATTTTTACATGTTTCAATGCCTATGGGTTTTTTATGCATCAGTCGATTACAATGAATCTTTGTACATGTACATAACTTGCTTAAATTTACCAAAGACAAGTTTCACGTGACTTTTTTCTTCACAACCCCGATGATAAAAATTCCAGCAATTTTTATAAAAGTATTTTACACACTATCTAGTAAACTAACTCTTCCATCATCTCAGAGAAACTCAAGTCTGTTTAACTGTTCAAATTTTTCCACTATTTTGACAAGGGGAAGGGGTGCGTCCATCCAAAATTAGGCAATCTTTAAAGGCATGCCCCGACCAAACTATTAGGGCTATCGATATGGTTCAAACGTTAAAATCTTCCCCAAACCTTCCTCTTTAAGAAATACCCCTCACATTGCATCTAGTGTTTCAGGGGACTCCAGGAAGCTTCGTAGTATGAACCTCATTTTGACCATTTTCGCCATTTTGAACACACCGAAAATTTCAATGTTGCGCCACGGCCGCAATTCGATTCAGATCGACTTAAAATTTGGTATGCATACTTCCTACGCGTCCAGTTACCTGTAAACAGAGTTATAAAAGAATTGGGGAAACTAAATTTTTTCATCGAAATATTTGCCTCTCAGAAAATGCCAGTTTGTGGGTTGCCGGATTTCTCCGACCTGCATATCATCCGTAATTCGATTCCGATCGACCTGAAAATTGGCATACACTCTGTCTACGCGTACTTAAATATTCGACTCCGACTGTAGATTGCATAAAGATTTGCAGTGTATAAGTAACTATTTATCCTGATGCATTTGTATTGTACAGTGTGAATTGCATTGCACTTGATCTCCAGCAAGTCTTTAAGGTAAACAACATCACTAGTAAAAAGACATATAAGCCTGTGAAAGAGTATAAAAGACTGGTGCAGTTTTATATTCGTAAGGAAAAACATACTCATTGGTATCCAGTGAATCGGAACACGGGCAGATTTCACTTTATTAGTGCAGCACTACAAGGCACACATCGTTATCAGTATGTCACTAGACCACTGATGAAGCTCGCTGCAGTGTTAACGAAAAGTTGGAAATGTGGAGGCTTTACCTCCTACGCTGGCCAACAGATGGACAAATGGACAATTAAATGCCCCTTCTTGCAACTACCTGATCCATCACCTGCATATACTATCTTTAACTGGCTTCCAACGTCTCAGGGTTTAGAGCAGGCCCTGCTAGGTCCTGTTAGAGTTCTCCAACTGTCCCAGAACGAATGCCCCACTTCCTTTTCTTTACTCCCATTACCTCCCACATTTCAACGACCCCCAAAAGAATATTCTTTCAAGAAGACACGGATTACATCCGAAGGCCACAACAATCAGAGCTGTATGATTCCAAACTGTAAAGTCCTCGGACCTCTGTCAAGAAGAAAAGAATATTCGCAACGGGATGTTGCAATAGCAATAATAATTATCAATGAAAATGTACCATAGCGATTGAAACGCCAATAGATTACTGGATCGACATTCAGTAAACATCCAAAAATCGATTAAACATTTTCAAAAGATATTAACACATTACGTACGGGTCACGAAATATCTCGTTTTCATAAAATAATGTAAAAAGGTCTACGTAATAAATAGATGTATAAAAAATGTATAGTCATGTTTAAGAATACCTTATGCGAATATAATACCAAATGCGAATTTAAAAAGTGCATATATGCATAAATACAGAGTAAAGTGTTTCTGGAGCGGCCAAAAATGTGCGGGCCTTAGAAGTGCGTTGAGCGAGCAGAGTGCCGTACGCAATGTGTTAATTTCCAGATGCCAACGCGGAAAGTTTATTTAAAAGGCAGAAAGCAGGAGAGAATCGACGAGCATAGCTGGGAACAGTTGGATCGAGGACCTCCACGGAGAATCGTCGGGCAATTTGCAGATACTTGCGGATTAGGTAGGTGCGAAGTCTTGCATGGACATCTTATTAGTATAATCATTGATGCAAAGTTCGTTACAGAGCGACGATCGATAATGGATTTCGGGCGTGGAACGAGGAGGAGGGTTAACTTATGGACGGAGGCTAGAATCGGCAGGACGGAGAAAAACGGGGTGGCTTGATTGCTAGGCGGATCGCAGTCGGTGATTTGAGGCAATCTACCGGGTTCTTGTTACTCCGGACGACGAGTAATAACCGTAATGGGAGTCGGTCTTCGAAGGTAACTATCCTTCTTTCGAATCTCTCGTTCGATCTTATTGTCAAATCCACCGGAGAGCCTTGCCACTTAAATCAGTCTACCATGCGCGTGATTTGTAGAAAGATTCTACGGGGCACAGACCGTTTTTAGCAAATGAGTCGTAAAGTCGCGGGCGCGATCGTAACCGGCAGCACCGATTGCGGTGTACAAAAGGAAAACACCGTGTCTGCTTGATGAACGCAATTAATGGCTGCACAGTCGCCATTCGTTTCAATCCGATCGAATTGATTCCGGTTCTTCGGAGACCTTCGAATGGGCGAACAAAGAGTTCCTCTCTACTGTATAGCACACTCTACGTTTCACCTTTCCAGACAAGAATACATACATGATTTACATTCGTTTTAATTATACAGTGGCTCACGAAAGTATTCGGACACTCTTTGAATCTAAATAACTTTTCATGAATTCAATCAAACGACTTGAATTTTCTGCAGCAATTAGAAGCATTGATTTACTAAATGATAGATAAAAATAATTACGAAATAATTATAGTTGGTAGAAATTATATGAAGAAATAGAAAAGATATTTTTTAAAACATTTTTATTTCATCATTAATGGAAATTTAACGTATATAAATATCATCGAAATTGATCGACGCGGAAAGAAAAAACGTTCTCGTTCACTGATTTCTTCTATTTCTACTTATAAACTATTGATATAAATTATTATCAAATACCTTAAAACACTTCCCATAAATTATTTCTATCACTACTGTGTGCAATGTTCCATTTTATTTACCATTCTATTTGTGTTCAAAGAATGAGTGCATGTGTTTTACGTATTACTTTATTTTTCATGATTAATTTGGTTTAGACATGTCCTATTTGTTTTTACGTAATTGTTCCAGTTTAAAAATTGACAACTTTCCTACAATTGGAAACGTAATATTTAAATATTTTCTGGCATTCCATTACAAGCATTTCGAAACTTCTGCATGTTACGATGAAAGCGTTGTATTTGTATTTGTAAATTTTTATACCGTGAAATTGTGCATCGTGGTTAGGGATAAGTTAGGTCAATCGATTTCTTTGTTTCGTTCACATCGATTGGCCGCGTCGATTCGCGATGAAAAGAGGAAAAATGGAAAAGGGAACATCTTATTGAGAATCATCGCGCGACCATTAAAGCATTTATTCGCATTTACATCGAAACTTTCCTTACCTGCGCAACGAATCAACCTGAATAAATAATATGCTGTTATTGTGCCGACATACCGCAGTCTGTCAACTATGTCAGTATTGCCGGGAAAGTTTCGACACGGGCCTGCAGGTCTCCCAACACCGCATAGCTGGCTCGAAACTATTTCCGATATAATTCTCCGGCCGACGGTACAAAAGTAGCAACTTTTACGTTTCTAGTACCGTTATTTTCATAACAGCGGATGACGTCGTCTGTGCAAAGACCATTGAGAATACGAAAACTATTCGCATTGTTAAGAAGATCCCGCAGACGTTTCAGGTCTTACCGTAAAATGGAAGCGGACGAGAGGCTTTCCGCGTTCCTTGACAACCCTCTTCTACCCGTGGAAAATACTTTCTGATTAAATTCCTACCTTACCGGGGTGGGTTCACGAAGCATCGGAAAGGGAAAATAAATAAAGAAACGACGACGTCTCAAAGCAAACAATTTATCCTCGTGTAAAAATTAATACACTGAAGGGCCATCCGAAAGTAGTTTCCATTACGTCTCTTATAATATAGTGTTCCCAACATTTTAATATCTCTTCAACTTCGGTAAGTAATTCTGTCTCTGTTGCAAAATAGTTTATGCCTTGTTATTTAATTGAATTTAATGGATTTAATTAACAGTATAACGAATTGTTGAACATACTGCAGATTTTTGTATAAAATAAAAATGTTACGCATGATGTACAAAATACAGAGGATGATCACAATTTTCTGTGTTTCATTACTAATTTTAATATGTTCAAATAATATATTAGTTATTTCTTTTATCTTCCTACTACTTTAATTATTATTTATTTATCAGTAACGAAGGAACTTATTTATCTGAGAAGATCCGCAATTTTAATCTTTGAAAGCGGGCTGTCTTTGTAGAACTGTCGAAAAATCGTAAAAAACAATATGAAATTTAATGCAAAGTAGGACAGTCTGTGTGAGCTTCCTTTTACACAAAATCTGTATTTGTTGTAGGATTTCAAAGGTTCTTAAATCAGCAACTTCATCATAAGCATTTTATAGGATTTGAAGGGTACGTTTAACTAAATGAATCAAAGAATTCAATTAGATAATGTTAATAATGTGCATTCATATAAAATACACATGCAAAAATATAATACTTATGTATGGAGAAATAAATCTCTAAAATAAACTTCTATAAATATACTGAAACGTAAGAATACTTCAGACGTTCCTACAAATTGGTTATTCCAAAGGTGTTGAAACCTAAATAAATATATTGTTAACGTTAATAATTTCAAATAAATATTTTTCTACGATATTTTTCAAATAATATTAAAACAACCTTACAGTCAACAAATTTTAAATAAATGTGTTTAGCACCTATCCGATTGCTTTTACAATCATCTATCCTGAACGTAAATGTCTTTCCAAGTATATTCGTCCACTTTAATACTATTTCGATCTGTAGAAATAGTTTATCATTTGCAATATTAATATCTTTTAACGTATAGCTTTTACGAACTGATTCACATCTACTGGAGTTGAATGGTAATTTATTTCTTCTCCCGCATGATTAATACAGCAGTCATTTTAAATTCCAATGAAGCCATTTATCTCGCCAGGTTCTGAACATACACAAGTGCAACAAACAAACAGAATTCGTAATTTAATCATCGCTTTTGCCACAAAACTGCTCGATCACCTCTCGGAACTCCAAAATTTCGAGAAAGACAAGCGATTCGAAATTCGAGGTTTACAAGAACGTCAGAGAATTTTGTTGTCTGACAAATAGCAAATCGCCAGCATCGACGAAGTCGTTGCGATGGGGCCATTAACCATTCGAGCGGTCAGAAAAAGGTGGAAGTAGAACAATCGGAAAAATAAAATGTGAAAATCTATCTGGTAGCTAATAAACACCGCTATTCTATTCATAGGTTTCGGTGTCGCTTGATTGTACGACGCGAGAAGAATAGTCGGGAACAAGAGAGAAAGAGAAAGTTAAAGACGAAGGCAGAAAAAGAGAAAGAAAAGATTACGCGAATGCGAAAGAGGGATTGAACGATGCCGGGTACCGGCTCTAAACAGTGCAATCAATCTTCCCTTAATGAACTCTTAATTATTTCGAGGACACGGCAGAGCGGCAAAGGCAACTGCCCGTATAATGGAGGCGCAAAGTGTGCGCAACCGGAGCTATACGCAGCTGCGGTGAACCGGTTGTCGGTGTAGGAAAAGAGCCCGCGGTCTGGAGGTGGTGCTATTAGATAAATATAGGGAGCAACAGCGCCACGAGGGAACCAACGAAAATGGAAATAAAGGGCTACTCTGCAACTTCTCGTTCTCGTGTGCAGCATCCCGCCGAGAACGAACAGAGACCGCGCTTCCGAAACGAACCTCGGACCGCGTTCCCTCCACAACCAGGGCTAACGTGTCAGCCGAAGAAACGCTTAAGGCGCGTTTCTCTGTTCACCTTGGTACTCGCAAACGCTTATTTGGTACCCTAAACGCTACCACCGGAAGCGGCATTCATTATCGAGACGATGCATCCGGAAATGCGATCCGCGCAGCTTTCGATCCAACGAGGAATATAAATTTATTCGATAACTACGAAGAATGCCAGACACTCGAACAACCGACCTGTAATAATTAACAGTTACTATTGCCTTTCGAAAGCAATGAAATTTTACGACAAATACGGTCAGTGTAACAAAGTGTTGTCGATCTATTTTTGACACATGACGATTTCTGATTTTTTTACCGTACCTCGTAGTTATAGCTTTTTCGAGAAGTTAAATGTAGACCTAAATGAAACAGGGGGCAAACGGCCAATCAATTTTATTGAAGAAGTTTTTCAAATAATTTTGATGTGTTTTAATTTAAGGAGCACGATAGTGTTTTTTAACACGTTAAGCGCCACGCCGAATTTCTGTGCCGTTCCGTTCAAGCCACGGTTAGCCGTCAGGCGGGCCTTGCCGGGCCGCTCGCCGTTAGACGAATCAGAGTATAAACAGTCGAGTAACGTAATGCGCTTAACGTGTTAAGCAGAACTCTCAAAATCTAGGCTAGCATATCAGGGGACTTCAGGAAGCTATCTTTTATCAACCCCAACTTTTCCCACTTTCGCCATTGATCGCCCCGACATTTCAAAGTCGCGCCACGGCTGCAATTCGATTCCGATCGACCTGAAAATTGCCATACACTCTGACCGCGCGTCTAGAAACGTGTAAGCAAAATTACAAAAGAATCGGAGACCTAAAGATTTTTCGCGCTTTTAAGAAGGGGGTTACCTTCAATATTTAGCGATTTTGTGGCAATATTTGGCAAATCTTTGAAGTCGTGCCCCGACCAAACTATTAGAGCTATCGACATGGTTCAAACGCTAAAATCTTCCCCAAACCTTCCTCTTGAATACGTTAAACGCCACGCCGAATTTCTGTGCCGTTTCGTTCAAGCCACGGTTAGCCGTCAGGCGGGCCTTGCCGGGCCGCTCGCCGATAGACGAATCAGAGTATAAACAGTCGGGTAACGTAACGCGCGCCGCGATAGCAGAACGAAAAATCTGTCGCCGGTCCGTAGGGACCGACGAGGCCTGAACGGAAAGTCCAGTGTTAAGAAATCATTTTATGGCGCTTAATGTGTTAAGAAATCATTTTAAGTGTAAAAGAGTGGCGAGGAGCCAAAAGTTTGAGCTAACGATATTGTGTGAGTAAGTATCTTTTTCTATCAGAATTATGCCTAAATGAAATTTGGGTGTATAATTTTAACTGTTTCAAATGGACTTTCTATGTTTCGTAGCGTATAAATATACGGTATATCTGCTTCAACCGTAATAAAAGTGTAATTTTAGGTGAATACATAAATGTCATATTACCAACTCAGACGTGACCCAGATTTTCAGAATTTTAATGAATCTACTATAAAATAGGATCTTTTACAATTCGTACGAACCTTGAAAAGTTAATAAATTTCCTTGTAAGAATGTTTTAAAATCGATTCCAAGTAATATCTCAAACTATTTAAACTTTACTAAGTAAAATTTTTCTTGGTGGCATCGCCTAGGAATTTATCAACTTTTCAACATTGTCTCCTCGAATTATTTTCCATATCTAAATGAGTAGATGACAAAGTATAATCTCCCAGCTTTAATTTAGACTCGTAAAAATTAATAAATTATTCGAAAAAGAACTTTAAAATCAATTTAAGGTATCTAATTCTTTAAAGTATAAGTCTCCGAGTTGATTTGAAATGTTACATCAATTTGTATCTTTGAAAATTCAATCGCTCTTCTTCGAACTATCGTTTATGGACGATGATGAATCAGAGGCAATTTCCCTACAAACCTATATGAAGCCATCATAAAGTGCGATCGTCCAGCTTCAATTTCTGTTCTCCAAAGTAAATAAAAAGCCCCGTACAAACATGTGAAAATCAATTTGAACCAATCGTAGTATAACCAATATCGCAACGTGCATTGTAGATACTGTTACGAATATAGGTTGAGACTATCGATATCCATTTAGATATCGATATTATACGTGAGATGATCCGAGTTGCACCGTCGTTTTGGTAACGACGTTGTAACAAGAACAGAGCTGAATCAGAGATTAGACTTCCTTGTTACGTGTGGCACATTCCCTCCTCTTATAATGAAGATTATTTTAGTTTTAACAGTGTCTTTGATAATGCCGCAAATGTTATTTTTTTAATAATCTTTTAGTAAACCAGTTACGAATACGATTATTTTGTGCCCCGCCATGAAAACGCCCTGTCCTACTGTCCTGCTGTCCAGATTTACAACCATGCAATGGATTTACAACTGAATGGGTGAGTTTACTGTTAATGATATTCTTTAACGATTCTTAAACGCACATATCCTGCATGTTCTTTAAAGCGATTATCTATTATTAAATTAGTTTTGCGAATCGTTCGTTGAATTCTGTTCAGACACAGAATTATTTAAATTTAAATATCGTTTACGTATTTCGACGAGGTTACTTATTGTTTATCTTCACCGTACGTATCGTATAAAAATTTCATGTGGTACGCGTGAGATGTCATGCACACCAGAAAATTAAAACAGCTGACACGGCTAAATTGTTTATTATTTCGGATCTGAAAAATTAGTGATTATTCTTTAGACATTCTGAAATAAGAATCAACAGCGTTTTTCTTTAAATTATTATCGTCGCGTACTAAAAAAAATTCGGAATGTTAGAGCTCTATAAGTGCCGCTAGGGCGCCTGGCCGGCGGACAGTCGAACGCGCTCGACCGAGCACGTGCTAATTCGCGCGCTTCTCTCTCATTGGCCAGTCATTTTTCGACCATACCTCGTTAACAAAGCTGCAGATTGAATTTTCGCTACAAAAAAAATTGCTTTAAATGACCTGAGGTACCCCTCATTTCTCACTGTCACGATAATTTTGGGACACCTTGTATTTAAAGAGGAAGGATTGGGGAAGATTTCAGCGTTTGAACCATGTCGATAGCGCTGATGGTTTGTTCGGGGCACGATTTCAAAGATTGCCAAATATTACCAAATGTTGAAGGGACGTATACCCCCTTCGTCGTCCCTTTACTATTTGGCGATATTTGGCAAACTTTGAAGGCGTCCCTCGACCAAACTATTAGAGCTATGGACATGATTCCAACGGGAAAATCTTCCCCAAACCTCCCTCTTTAAGAAGAGCCCTCATTTTCTAGGCTAGCGTTTCAGGCGACTTCAGGACGCTTCATTTTATCAACCCCATTTTCCCCATTTTCGCGATTTCGAACGCCTCGAAATTTTCAAAATCGCACCACGGCCGTAATTTCATTCCGATCGAGCTGAAAATTGTTATACACACTGCCTACGTGTCCAGTTACTTGTAGCCAAACTTAGAAAAGAATCTGGGAAACTAAGTTTTTCGACCGAATCACTGAAAAAGTTGATGATCAAGTCAGTGATTGGTCGACGAGAGCGAGGTACATCTTTAGTATCGAAATTTCCAGAACCAAAGCGGACAAATCATTTCCATGCTGTTCCATTTGATAAAGCATCTTGATCGTAAACACCAAAAATTTTTGCCCGAGCTTGTGCCGCGTTTTTGCCTTTTTCGTAGTGAAATTGCAAACCAGCAAATTTCTGTCAAAAATTTCAATAAATTTTTACACTAATATTACTTTTAACACGATTGACGAAATACAAAACTGTCTGCATGAAAATTGTAGACTGAAATGTCACCTGCCAAATGCATGTCAATATGACGCAATCTGATTAGTGTTGCCCGATATATGACACACCAAACACCATACAGTGACAAAAATCTCTCAATACTTTTCCGACTATCGAATATGTTGATAGCGTTCGTGAACCGAGTATGGTTAATTTGGCGGTCAGATGACCGTACAGCAAACGGAACCGAATGCTGCAGGAACAGCGAGCGTCGTGAAGATGAGCATCTCCACTTCGTTTGCTTTAATCGTCTGCCGGAAATAACTCATTGGTTGGTCGGGCGTCGATGAAAAATATTTATTGGGGCGATAAGGGACAGGTCCCCGGTATTGGAAGCGTTTTGCTGAAATATCGTTGTCGAGGCGCATATTTCTTTCGGTCGAGAGATATATCCCCCGGCGATCCACGATAAATTTACATCGTGCGTTGCCGCGTTTCTGAAATTAGGGAAGGCCGGCGGAACAATGATTTTCGTCGGGTTGTCCGTCGTGCAGGAATGATTACGCAATTTTCGCGGACGGTGCAGCCTCTCCGCGCTGCTTCGTTCGCGAACGAGAGACAGAAAAATGGAAAAACATTGCGGGCCCGGGTCACGAACAGCTTATAATATACACCGTGGAAATTACGCGGGGCCGCGCGACGACATAACTTCGAAAATTACGCGGGTAGGGTACTGAAAGTTTGCGCGATCTAACTACTACGAAGTCAGTCCACGGTACGGCCCTTATTCACCGCCCTCCTGGGACTTGGCCACGACCACTATTATCCCTTGGAGGGTTGGTCCCGGCTTACCCAACATTTCTACGAAAAAGTCCTCTTTAGGACGACGCAATTCACTGAGGTACGCCGACTTTCAAACACCGTGCGCCATTTCATGAACAATTTTATTTAATATTCGGTTATTCCGAAAGTAATTTCGCTTTTCGCAGAGATATGCTGTTGCTTCGATTTATAATTAGTTAACGTAATTCTGATTCGAAAAATCACTAGAAAAGATGGTCCAGGAAACGTCAGTATTCCATTGTCTCTTGTGTTTTTTACAAGAGCTATTTTACAAAGCGAAGGAATCTGTGTGGACCGTAGCTTTTCAATATAAAGTGCAGATGAATGTAGTTTCGTTTTTCGTGAAGATATGTTGTTGCTTCGATGTATTGTAATTTAATGTTATTCTAAGTCTTGAAATCTTAAGCAAAGATGGTCTCGTACACATATATACTTCATAATCTCTTTTATTTTGAAAATACGAAAAATACGTTATCAATCGACGTTTTTCAATATAAAGAGGTGTTCGGTTCAGTATAAGGAGCAGAGGAAAGTAATCGCTATCTTCGGGGCATTTACATTATCATACAGATCGAATGATTTAATATATCGAACTACAAGAGTGTCGGTCCATCAGATGTACCGTCTACACACGGTTAGCACGTGTAATTGATAGCTGGTTTAATGAATTGGATAACTAGTTTATTAAGTAGTTAGAGTAATGCACGAAGCAGCAGAACTGCATTGTGCGGTATGATTTACTCGGCTTGCTCGTATGTCCTCGCAGAACCTTAATAGAGGAGAGTCGATTTGAACTTTCGCTCAAGCCGCTGGTGTACAATTATTCATGCGCGCTGTTCTGTACTCGCTAAATGCCTCGCTAATCATCATATTCGCCCCGGAAAGTTGCGTAAAGTATTCCGCAGCGTGTGGTGCACATGAGAGCGAAAGAGGAACAGCCGAGCTAGATAGCGTATTGATAAGCACGAACCAGTGAACTGTTTGCATGCCAATAAATCCGCTTCAACGCTTTGGTCGCCAATATTGACATTTCTGCGAAAGGCAAAACCGCGAGGTCGATGTATTACCACGCGATTAGAGAGCACACCGTACCGACGCGGATACCTTTTTCATATGTGAAAGCGGAGCAAATAAATGTCTCACTGAAAGACGCTCGAGAAATGCGCTGGAAAGTGTGGCACACTGGACGATTACTATGCAAGGATCACGTAATGATGTGTATGTCTGAAACGGCCGGTTATCAAAGCGGACAGCTCCGAGAAAATAGGTTACCATTTCACTTTCGAAGTAGTCGTTTTAACGCACAAGCGAAAGTCATCGGCAATTCTTATCTTATCACTTAGCCGAACGCACGCGCCACAGAGAACTGTACTGTTTCCACCGCGCATTTTTCGAAATCCCCAACTTAAAGAGCCGTAATAACTGAGCCACTATAGTGGCGCATAGTGCCTAAGAGGTTAAGTTAACATATTTTTCGTGCGAACGGTAGATAAGATTGAAGATATTTTTTTAATAATTGATAATATTAATTGTGTGTACACTGGCTCATCGTAATGAGTAAAATCGATAATAAATGATTGAAATTAAAAATAACATCTAAGCCAGCCCTAAAAGGTTAATTGGAATTGCAGAGGAAAGAGCGAAGGTCGCAATTATTGTTCTCGTGTGCTTGTAATGGAAATTTAAAAGGCGCATTTTATAGACGTAAGTGAATTATGCACGAGCACAAAATTTCATCGAAATCGATTAAGGCTGTGTGAGTTAGAAATGATTAAAAGTTACGAAAATGGTAAGAAACTGCGATTTAACATTGTATTCGAAGATTTTTGTCGTTTATAATGCCTGTAACTCTTTTATGCGTTTAATATAGGTTTACAAAAGGCACCTTTCAACATGTACAAAAAAATTAAAAAATATGATCTTTACTTACTTTTTTCTTCGCAATTCCAATTAATATCAATTTAAAAATAAAGGATTCACATATTCCTTAATAATGTAACCTTTTCAACATGATCCTTTTAAAAGTGAAGAAATCTTCTGTGCAACTTCTTGTTTCGACATTTTTAGTGAATGTTTGGTACCATAAAATGTCGATTAGTATCATCAGTAGCTATTAATATTTAATTGAGGTCATATACTAACGGAGAGACTACAGTTTATGCGTGCATGAGGAAAATGGATTGACGAAATGCAAAACTACTTATTCTACTATGTTTTAATTACTAAATCGACTAAAAGGGTATACAATATTAACACAGATTTTTCTAATTACACTATAAATATCCTTGCACCGATATACACTAATAATTTCATAATTCTTTATGACTGCAAAATGATAACTGGCCACTAATTAGCAGTGTCATTATCATTGAACAATTCTTATATTTCATACAAAAAGTATAAAAAAATTCATTTTCACATATTTTCATTGTCCAGCTTATAAATAATATTTTCTAATGGTCCTAATATTCCAAACGAATAAATATTGCTTCCTAACAAATATCGAGCGAAATTCTACAGCAAGGATTGAACGCGAATTCTTTTAGCTTACGTTTGAAAGGTGCACTATAGCTGTTAGAGTAACAGTCGGCAATTGTCGTAATTTTATTACATTTGGTAGTTTCGCGTAGCGTCGGCATAGGACGAATCAGATTTTTTTTTTTCAGCGAGGAGAAAAAAAGATAAAACCGTTTGGGTAGGCAGATGTGGGCTTACAGGGTCGGGGAAATATTTCGCTTACATGGAAACAGCGAGTTCGCGTTGAACAATGTGCTTTTAGGCTGGTCGAATAAAATGTTACGTCAGCCATCGAACGTTCATCGGAAACCCGGCCTCGTTGGCTGACGGATATCGAGGCTGGTCTGCTAGCCGATAACGAAATTATCTTAATCCGGGGCCGATCGATTGACAGTTAGTCGATTGCACAGCATTGGTAGATGGCTCCGAGTTGTACGGACTGACGGCAGCACCGTGTCCATTATGCGATACACATGAAATCGATGTGTATTTTGATGCCCCGAAGTCCACGATAATGTCCCCATTGAAAGACCGACAGTCAAGTCTCATACCAAAGGCGCAACAACCAGAATGCACCGCGTCAGTGCACTGAATAGTTCATGAACGCACTATCCGCAGGCTCTTAACATAATGAAACGTATGTTACGCGGCGGTTGCGCGGAAACTATAACTTCGTGAACATTTATATATTTCATTCATGCAGAGCCTCGCGTACTTGATAACTTCATACAATCTTCTAAAGATGCCCCTCCCCCTTATTCATTTTTATCATTAGTTGTGCGCAAATGTATTTGAATCGTTCGGGCATAATGATCTCTTATTGAAATGATTATAATATTTTAGTTTTTTGGAAAATTGTTTGTCTGGCATTGATGTATCTGAACGGTCAATTTTATTAACGACTAGCGACATAAGTCGTATGCTGTGTGTGAAAAAATGAAAAGAGGATTAAAATTTTGGACACGCTTAATACTTAGAATTTTTATATATTTTCTTCGTATAGTTTCTTAGGTACTTCAAAATTGGGTGAAATAGTCTAAACGTGATCCTTCCTTATTTTTTTTTAGTATTAGTAACAGTATTTAATATTTGTTGTTACATTTAAAAGTGCAAGCTCAGTGGAATTTTATTTATTTCTATATTGCAGAAGGTTTTATTTTTTATAGTAGTAGTAACTTTTTACTTACTTATTTGACACACAATAGAAAGTAGGTACGAAGTCATTGTATATATTTGTGACAATATTGAATAAGTACAATCTTAAACATTAGTCAGATTAATAAAATGTAAGTATATCAATATATTAGTTCTAGCATATTAAAATTAATAAAATTTTAATGAAATTTTTATTTGGCTTCTATTTCTTGTAAAGCAAATGATTTCTTTTATTTATATAAATATCCTCAATCTAGTTATGATTTTAAAAAATTTGTAAGTTGAATGATGTTCGTAAAAATGTTTGAAGATAACCATACTTTTGAAATACAACTATCTTCATGAATTTATTCGGTTTATGATTAGTTGCAGAGTGTTAAGAAAACAGTGTAAGTTTGTATTTTATAAATTCATTACGATTTCAAACGTGTATTTTATAATTGATCTAATCATCGCTATTGGTATACTGACGACAAAATGATTAAGCAACAATTGTCCTTGGAATGATACTTATCATTTTTTGTCATCGTTAGCGGGTATAAGTGTAAACGATACCTCCTGCAAAAACATTCTGATTAAATGGCATAATGACAGAAGTTGAGCAGAAAAACGTAATGACACGTTCGAAGTAATGCGAGTTATTATTCAGAGATTATTATTCAGGAAACTACTGTGTTTGAATTTTAATAAACCGACACGTAACATGTCTGCGTGTCGAAGGTTTCCAAAGAACCCATCAAGTGCAAACGTATACAGTATATGTATATGTTCAATAGCGTGATACGCTTAGTAAACATGATTCAGATGTTGCACAATAATTTAAAAAGTCCAATAATTTAGCAGCGTAAAACGTGAACTTTCAGTTCGTCTAATTACAGAAAGATAAAGAAATCAGGTAAAGATCATTATTGGAAAGTTAAGAAAATAAGCTACGCAATATTATGCAATACAGTGTGTGAAATCGTTCGTCCATTTAAGGTGAAACTTTATGCAATTATTACGAAAATGTGTATGTTACATGACCCAGATAATTAATGCAAAAATGGTATTCGAATCGTATTACAATATTCTGTTCGCGTATGCTACGCATAACTTACGTTAAACCGAGCCTTCAATTTCAAAGATGGTTATATTGAAATAATTGACACAGTTTTTATCATTCCGATCGACATTGATTCACTGAATGAATGTTTGATTTCATAATTTTCTTTCAATGACATATCAATTAATACACTGTGAATATTTCGATGCTATTTTCAGATTGTTGAAATTATTCAGTGAACAAATACATTTCTATTTAACTCCTGTTTCATACATTAGTCACAAATAATTTTAATTTTTAACTATCGAACACTAAACTAGTATAATATACATTGCTTTATAATAATGACAAAATTGCATTTATTCAAATTCCGTATAACTATTACGTTAGTGTATGCTTTAATGAAAAAGTTTGCGAGCAAGCATTCTTATAATTTTAGTAACTGTGGAATTAAATATCATTAACAAATCATTTTGATCCGTCAGGTACAATGACTCGCGAAAGTATTTGGACACTCTGTAAATCTAAATAACTGTTTTGAAAATTGAACTAAACGACTTGACATTTCTGGAGCAATCAGAAGGATTGTAATTGGTAGAAATTACATGAAGAAATAAGAAAGACATTTTTTAATACATTTTTATTTGAACTCGTAATGACAATTTTAAATCTGCGTTTTGCAGACCTGTGATAGTTAAAATTGTTACGTTAGAAATATATGTTAGAAAATTCAGTTAATTTTTATCAGTTAATTTTGAAAATGGTCTAAGTCAGTTCAAACTTTACAAACAACATTTTCGTATGAAATTCACACAAAATTTCATATTCATAATAAATTTTCATTAATCAAGACTAATAAAATTATAAATTGAAATAGCGCATGATGTGAAAATATTTTTTAATTTATTCAAATGCAATTCATTAAATATCTCGAAACAAGACATATATGACTAAGACCACTTTCATAATTATGGGCACATTTAATCATTTACAGAAAAAACTCTGGAGTACAGCTCATACTGTTCATACAGTACTTGTTATCTTATCATATGTTCGACTAGCGTCTGTCAACTTCAACTGCATAAAACTATAATGACCCGTTCGCAATTTATGTCACTGAACAATGTAAGTTCATTAGAGCATATGTTCCGGCCGGTGTGTGTCTTTCAAAGTCATATAGTATCGATTGATATTGTTAACTATTAGTAACGTTGTCAGCCAAACTTCGTTGAAATCTTGTCGATCAAAACAGTATTACTGAAACCCGTGTCGGTGATTTCAACGTGGCAAGCTAGTGGTAGCAACAAGTGTAGCAAACAATTGAAAGAAACGAAACAAGGTGCATCGAGCTATTTCGCTGGGAACAGCGTACCGTACGCAGTCATGCGTAAGCCATTCGAGGTCTTGCAACCGGTAACCTGTCCGTTTATAAATAAAGGACGGTAATCATTGACCCTGTCCTCGTTTCGGAAGGTGTGTTTATTTGATCTTGAACCTGGCTCATTGAAAACGTCACGACCAATCCCGATCCGGCAAAGTGACATCAAATATCGTTCGTGGAAATAAATGCGTACTCAGACAGGAAGCAATTTTTAATAAACGCGCAGTTCTCGACGACTCGTGTAAGGAGGTTAATTGAAGTCCTCGTTCCAATTTCTCTGCATTAGGACAATACGTTATGCAAGATTAAATCAGAATCTTTAACGACTTCCTATCTGGATCAATTAATTAACCCTTGACACTCGAATGGCTCCTCTGAAATGACTTGTAAACGAAAACGTTATAATATCAGATCACTCTTTAACATTTAACTTTTAACACTCTTAACACTCTCTTAACTTTGACACTCTAACATTTTCTTCCGCGGACACATGCGTTGTCTTATAAGTATTCATCAGTGGGCGTTTTCTCTACATTATCAAATCGCTAGAATTTCCGAAAAGTACATGCCTTTCGACGGAGTAAGGGAAGGTAAAAACCGAGGGGGTGCATCGTCCGGGATACACGAGTTTTATGGTACGACTATCACCAACAAATTAGGAGGACTCTTGACTAAATTAGAAACTCGTCGCTGTTTCTTTAAGCCCCTCAATTATCACGTCTGCATTATAAACTCACCTTCTTTTATCTGAAAAATGTCTACAAAAACAATTTTTACATTTCGATGGGACTTCTTTATTAACAGTGTATTTCAAGAATCCCCATAAGCCGAAATCCAAAGGCGTCAAGTCTGACGAACGAGTCGGCCCCAATATAATAAGAAATACCGTGCACGTATAATTTCTAGCGTTTATCTGAAATAAATTTATATTCGCCTTATCATAAAAGACATTTATTGCAAGCCTAACTTGTTAGTGTAAGAACTAACAGTAATAATTAGTAGTTTAATGACCAGTATAATAATTCTCATAACACGCGATTAAGCGCAATAAGGAAGACCATAAACATCGCCAAGATTCAAATGGTAGTGGTTTCGTGCAAATGGGTGCGCAAGTTATACCTATACGAAGGAGATTGTAAGGCATGAAAGTAAGGGAAGAAAGTTCTGAGCATTGTGTAATGAATAAGTCTCGTCGAGCATGACGAGCCTAACTTGAAAGCGCCTCTGATTTAAAGAATCCCCGGGAACGGTAGTTCTAGTCACGGCGGAACTAGAGCTCCGAACCATGGTCGTAAGCTCAAACAAGGATTTATTAACGTAATCTGCTCAACTTTAATATCACTAAACGGACTCGTTCTGTTTCATTGTAGCATTCCCACGTTGCTGATAGGATAAAAGCCAACTTTACATTGCATCTTCGCTGTTATCATCGACATTCGCGCTTTAATACGCCCGTTTCATGCGATAGTACAAGAGTATGAAATTATAATTCTATAATACCGCCAGCGGATATTGAATTTTAGAGAAATCACCCTTTTCTGTTTTCACAATAGATTTTATTCTTATTAACTTTTAACTCTGGCTGTAAGTAATTGGGCGCGTAAGTAGTATGTATACCAAATTTCAGCTCGATCCGGATGGAATTGCGGCCGTGGTGCGATTTTCAAAATTTCGAGGCGTTCGAAATCGCGAAAATGGGTAAAACGGGGTTGATAAAATGAAGCTTCCTGAAGTCCCCTGAAACGCTAGCCGCAATGTGAGGAGTATGCTTAGAGAGGAAGGTTTGCGGAATATTTTGGCGTTTGAACGACGTCGATAGCGTTGTTAGTTTGGCCGGGACACGTCCGCAAAGATTGGCTACTTTTAAAGGGACGAGCCGCCCCCTACCGAAAAAGGGGGAACTTTTTAACAAACGCAGTTGTAAAATTTTACTTGTGCAGAATATTTGTGGAATTTGTTACGACATTAGTGGGAAAAATGATTGGTAGATGAATGCATTGATCGGTAATGTGGTGAGTTCGATGCTTAAGCGTACGCTAATGTTACTTTTCTGAACATAGAACCAATTAACTATTAAAAATTTTAATAAACGTTGACTGTTAAGAACAGTCAAGATTTAGGCCTGCAATGTTAATATGATCCTGCGAAGATGAAATCAACTGGAAAAATAATTTAGAAATGTTGATTAGAGTGTTTTAAAAGATCTTATCGTGAATGTAATAAGAGATATCGTCAATGAAAGAGCTAAAATTCCAGAATGGTTTGAAAACAAATATTTTCCTCTGAATAAATCCAATATTTTAACCGACACCATTTTCTCGTTCGCAAATAAAGCTTTAAATCAGGTAACGCTTCCATATAACAAAAAGAAACGCATTCAAGAATCGCTGCAGCGCTGTAACTCGGGGGATGCAAATCTGAAACTTTGCAACTTTCTCGACCGATAATGAAGAAGCGAGATCATTCGGCCACGGTAAACGCAGTCCCGAAGTATCAACGAAGATCGAAGACCTTTCTTCTCCCAGGCGGGAGTAACTGTCGAACTTCTCGAAAGATTAATGCTTCCACCGTTTTCTCTTCCTCTGATTTCCTCCCGTCCCTTTTCGCCGCAGCGGAAACTAATTTCCTAGGTACTGTCGAAATCGCACACTGAAAGAATACAGCCATATTTATTTCGGATGGGTCGTTCCGGCTTGATTAAGTTCACCAGATGTCTGATCATTTTTGGGAATTGTTTCCAAATTTTTATTCGATATCACAACGTTCCTTAGACTATATCTTTTGGTTCGGATCATTCCGTTATAATTTCTACCATTTGTTTAATTCCTTCCTGTAATTAGTTGAACGCGTGATGAATATATAAAGAGTCTTATATTAAGTTTGGTTGTATTTGTCTTAAAATCGAAATCAAATTTAATTCGTTTATTATTGATATTTAAACTTCGAATTGATTGTAGATTGATGATAAAAATAAACTTCTTCTGTTTTCTAGGAAATTGTTAATTGTAATGAGAATAATACAGTCAGGTGTTAAGACGATACAACTGTTTCTGTAGACGTTCATTTAGGAATATCGTCGAAATGTGTTCTTATTGAACAGGCATTTCAGAATCTGTACGGTAAAACATTTTTAAAATAATTCCATAAGCATTAGCAAGGTTTGAACCATGAATCATTTTATGAGTTATATAAATATAGTTACCTATTTAGAATGTTAATTTATCTTTACGACTTTTAGTCTTTTTCTATGTGAAATCCACAGATTCTTACATTTTTCGACGTATGTCGTTTTGCTCTGTGACAATCAATTTTGCAATAACTCAAAAAAGTTTCAGAAAGTGCCTTTTTTACTTTTTCATACAATTCCTACGAATTGCAAATACTTCAAAATCTTCATTGCACATCACTTGGTAAATCAACGATTCTAGTAACTTAAAAAGATCACATCGTATGCTACAAATGAAAAAAGGTTATTCTGATGTAATACTAACACTACCAATTATTAAAATTGGCTATAGCATCTACTAAAAACAATCAAATTCAAATTTTTTAAATTCTTACTCAATCGAATCCTGTTAAGGCAATTCAATAACTTCAGTAGTTTTAAACTACATAAATCAGAAGAGTCATTTGACCACCTAGTGTTAAAAGGTTGTTGTTGTGTTTAGTGTTAAAAGGTGTTCGAATATGTTCGTGGCTCGCTGTAAATTCGTCGAACGTGTTGGTACCTTGGTACAGAACCACGAAGAGTCCGAGAAAGTGCGAAAAGGAAGGACACTCGCAAACGAGAAGAAGGAAAGCGGTCGTCGGTGAAGCAGGAGAACGTCACGAGCGGAAAAGAGAGGCGCACGGTGAAAAGGGGGAAAAAGAAAGCGGGTAAAATCGATATTTAAGACTGTTCGCCTCCCAGTGAAAATTTAATAACCAGCTTCGAAGTATGTGCCCGGGAAGACGTGCTTCTGTTACGTACACGTGTGAGAATGTTCGGTCACACGACGGCGGTTATCGTACGATATTAAATCTCGGTCTGGAATAATTAAAACCTCCCGAGGAAGAAAGAACGTCGTGGCGGACGCCGGGAGAGGAGGACGGAGCTCCACGACGAAGCTCATCTCGTAATAACGTGCCTGTCAATTTTACGTCGACGAAAATTGCAATCCCTGCCAGTCGTGTCATGTATCTACGAACGAACGATGTCGTATTTAACGATCGATCGTACAACCATCTGGTGTGCATGCCAATGGGAACTTCGAACGACTCACTCCCGCGGTAGCGCTACGTTTCGTTGACGATTTCCTATATCGATCGACGCATCGATGTCCCTGCGAATCGACCAGGTTTTTCTCAGTTTCGTTTTCTTCTGCACGGCTCTCGTACGTGCTGCCTCGTTCCAACGAATGGGAAACAGGATATTAACCTTTCGCAGACGAGAGAATTACTTGTACTGTACTTTCTGATGAGTTCTATGGATCCGTCTCTTTTATAAATCAACTGAAAAATATTGCATATCGGTCTTTAGGGTGTTGCGCGGGGGGTGTTTTAACCCTTTTAGTGCCGAGCGAAAGTATCGTACATATGCGAAGAATACCCGGGGAATGAGCCGTTTGTTTTCAAAGTGACTTAAGTCCATTTATGCTCGAATCGAGATATTGAAGGGTTTGCATTGGATTAAATTTAAAAATATGGGTAACAGATAACATAATTGAATAATGTTTTTGGGTTTCTAAAGGTGTCAAATTTATCATCCTATTTAGCATGATTAACATTATTGAAGAAATAATATGTTTTTGATGGCTATGAATGGACTTACGCCATTTTCAAAATAAACGGCTCATACAATGAATTTGCTAAGGATTGTGCCCTTACGGCACTTACCCCAGAAACTTCATATAGCAAATCTTATTTTCTAACGAGGTAAACCCAAACAGAATTTTTAAATTCTTTTGCAATGAAATTGGAACATTTAGAATGTTTTATAAATTTAGTTTGAGATAAAGTGCGCTTTCAATACGAATTTTAACGCGTCATCAGATACGCAGCGATATTTCGTCGTTGGTATTTTTTGCAAGTGTTGCGAACGACGATATATCGTCGTTTGGCACTAAAAGGGTTAATCTTCGAAGCCACGACAGATTCAGTAGCGAAAGAAATTTGTATATGTTGTTAAAAATTGTTCACATTTGCCATGTTTATGGAAATTAATGATAAATTGTAAAAAATAGAGGCTGCAAGCTTTAAAATGAGTCTAGATTTACTTTGTACGATTTTGTGGCATGAAATTATATCAGTTTAGCACGTTTCGTGTTACTTGGATCGTTGGTACACGTGTTCAGCGATAGTATAGTGAAATAGCTTTTGATAATTTATCAGTAAACTGTAGATTGTATGAGAACAAGCACACAAGCGAAACTTAAAACAACAGCAAGCTGAAAAATGTTTACGAATATCAACATGTTATTCTCAACGTATTACAATTATTAATGAAAGATTAGAATTTCTATGTAGCTTATGTATCTTGAAGTTAGAGTACAAAATTTTGAATTTTTAATAACAAATCTGCAATTCATATGCTTGTTAAACATTTATCTTAAAGAAATATGTCATCAGTGTCTTCATTAAACTTTTTACTTAACGTGACGTGTACGTCATTAAAGAAGTACACCCGAAAATGTCTGATAACGATTGTTGACAGTTCGATATAGTGTATGTGTTCTGCATGATTGCAATATTATGGTGTGCTATTATTTAGTGATAATTGTTCAAATTTCAAACTCAAGAAACTTCGCTATTTAAAACTTAAATTATAACTTTTATTATACATACTATAATATATATAAATTATATAAATATAATATAAATATAAATTATATATTTTATTATATGTACATACTTATATTTTAAATTATATTAAATTATAACTTCAATAATTGCGAAAGAAAAAATAGGGACCAGTTAAAATAACTGGTTTTGTAGTTCTAGTGTTAATACACCGAAAATATATATTTTATAATAAGTTTATAACTAAAGCATATATAACCCACATCAAAAGAATGAGATATAAATAATGTAGTACTGAACAAAGCAATAAATTTACAATAATATATAAATCTTCAGTTACGTATTAAATGGACTGTATGAAAAGTCGAGTAAAAATAGTTTGGCCCGGAACGCGTTAATCGTCCAATCACTGGAACATTTGCCTTATGTCTTCTCGGATCGAGTGCAATTAGAAAATTGACCCATAAAGACCATATGGCACTGCTCATGAAACAGGTACGTCCAGGTGAACTGGAATGTGGAGAAAGGAAAACTGGTGCCTAAGCTCGAAGGGTAAGGTGGAAGATTAACACGTGAGCCAGTAGGTGAGATATATGTCGTTCCGGGCGGTAATAAATACGAACTAATTGGATTCTCGTTTGCTAGCCGAAATTTAAGGAGGGGACACAGCGGCGGTAGTGGCATCTCAACGCCCGCCCTCTCCGATCCACGGAAACCGACGCCCTTTCGGCTCGGCGATGAATTATTATTTCGCTTTGTACGCGCATCCGCGATTATTAATATCCCAATTCTTGACTTAATTGCGGAGAATGGATTTTAGACGTAATTCGCACAGTTCTAACCGATCCCCGTTCTGCACTTTATACACTTACGTCCGCCATTCCCGCCATCCTGCGCCACTGCAAGGTTATGGAGCTAGATAATATCGGTCTCTGGGTAAGCAGTGCCGGTTATCGAGATTTTCTTTTAATGAAAGGTTGCAGCAGTTGCATTCCGTTCTCGAATTGATAACCATTTTGCACCGGCGGTAGACGTTGATTAATAAAAACTCGCACTATTATTTGCATTGTTATCTTTGCGAGAAGATCTGGAGGAGTGGCTGCCCCAATTTTTCTGAAACAAAGAGCCGTTCTACCGCGTCAGCATTTTTCCGTCCAGTTCATTTTCGATTCGAAAATTCGTTATTCTTATCCTTCTACGCTTTTATCTGATCAAACGTAATCTGCAGTTACCTTACGTGTCGCGTTCCTTAAAAATCTTATGATCACTATAGAATTTTCTGTTTCATAAATATTGCATTTCTTCCAGGATTTCGTCGATGTATTGCTTTTCAATTAATCTTTACAAATATTGGTCAGAATGTATTAAGTTAAGTGATTTTTTAATTATAACCCAGTGACCCAGTTTTACTTCTCAACTTCAACGTGAAGCTGTAAGGAGAGCCCACTGATATTATGGAGTTGACATTGACACAGGAGATCAATAATTTTATTCGACACAACAATACACACGAAAAAGATTGTGGTCAATCATGTTTTCACTTGACCAGTAACCTATTAAAAGTATAAACAGTCGGGTAACGTAACGCGCGCCGCGATAGCAGAACGAAAAATGTGTCGCCGGTTCGTAGGGACCGACGAGACCTGCTTAACGTGTTAAGCAGAGCTCTCAAAATCTAGGCTAGCATATCAGGGGTCTTCAGGAAGCTACCTTTTATCAACCCCATTTTTTCCATTTTCGTCATTGAACACCCCGAAATTTCAAAGTCGCGCCACGGCTGCAATTCGATTCCGATCGACCTGAAAATTGCCATACACTCTGACCGTGCGTCTGGAAACGTGTAGTCAAAATTACAAAAAAATCGGAGACTTTTAATTTTTCTTCAATTTTTCACGATTTTAAGGAGATCTTCACGAGGCCTGAACGGAAAGTCCAGCGCCGGTCCCTACGGATCGGCGTGGCGCTTAACGTGTTAACCTTTTTAGAAAATTCCAAAATTGTTTTCAACTCTGCAGGAATGAGTACCAACAAGTCTGTAGATCTTGATCCATTTCGTTAAACGGAATCGAAGTTAGGAAAACTATGTCGAGAAAAAACCTAACGTGGTTGCTGAATAAATGGAAACACTGGTTCCTATTATGTTACCATAACACACATCTTAATCGGTTTAATTGTCTTGCTATGAAAATCATAAAGTGATTACATTTATCGGATTGGAGAACACGCAAGAAGAGAAAGTGAGATTATATCAGATTATGCAAACACGCGCATGAGTACTTAATAGTCAGACTGAAATTCAAAGTGTCCCAATTCTTCATATTTACTTTTTCGTATCGTCACGGAAGGCAAATTTTTTATTAATACTATATGATCAAATACGACCATCCATTGGTTCATTAAATTTTCTAAACATTCACCTTTGTACACTGTTATTCAATTGTCTTCTAATTACAACAGTAAGTATTTATATTAACAATTTCACAGAAATTGTAATCCAGTTAGAAGGGTCTTGGGCGATCCTAAAGATAACACATATCTTTAATAGGGCTTACTAAAATTCTTCTTGATGCTTTCAAAATTTATTGTACGTTCGTGTAAACTCATATACTTACTTCTTCATACATTTGAAATATATAAGAAAATATTTAAGCAACAATTTATGAGAGAGAATTAAGCAATAGCTACTGATACGAGATAATAATACAACTACTTACATATGAAAAAAATTCTTATGACAGTTAAAATTGTGAAATAATAAATATAAAAATATTTCTATAGCTTTTTAGCATTTTTAGCAATATAACTAGGTCTTTCGAGGTAAAAGATGAAATACACATAAGTAAAAACAATCGTTAAACTTCTACATGTAATTCGATGGCTTACTGAAAATTAACCCTCTATTTTACCAGTAATTAACCCGACATTTTACCAATAATTATAGCTTTTTTCACGATATATTATATAGCATAAATCTTAATTCTATAACGTTGCCAAGACAACCAATATTAATATTTATGACCGTTGCTAGGCTCATCAACCTGAAATAACAAAATAAATGCTGTGCAAACTATCTGCAGTAAAAGTAAGCGAAACCATTTGATCCAATTGATATTATTTGTGCTTTTGTCAGTGATTACCAAACTAAAAATAGTGCACATAATAGCTCTGGCTTCGTATATCAATAACAACCTATTTGTTTACATTTCAATTTGCTATTTGTTACTGTTTTTTTTTTATGATACAGTTTTGTAACTTTGAGGTTACAGTGGACTATTATGGCAGATTTCGGTACATTTAGGATAAAGCTTGTGCTTTCTCCTGTTTTCAGATTTATACATCGTATACCCAAAATATGAATACAAAATCAGATAGAAAATGTAACTGCACATTATCAGCATAAAGCAGATAAGAATTGTATTTCCAAAGTTTGTCTAGAGCAAAACAAAATAAACACATTCTTCAATCTTCTTAAATTTCATCAGGAATTCATAACATTTATTGCTGCACTCGCTATGAAATCAGTAAAATGGGTAAAAGTGCAACCACATATTAACAGTATAAAATAAACTTTACATTTCAAAAGTTTCTGTGACGCACTACAAAATCCATACATGCTTCAACATTGCAAAATTTCATCAGCAATCAATTTTCATTGTGGCACTCGATGTAAAGTCAAGAGATTGGACAAAAATGCAGCTACACATTATCAGCATAACACAGATAAGAATTACATTTCCAAAGTTTGTCTGGAGCAAAGCAAAATAAACACATGCTTCAATCTTATTAAATTTCATCAGGAATCCATTCATGTTTTCAGATTTATACATCATATACCCAAAATGTGAATACAAAATCAGATAAAAATAACAGAGGAACTAGAATTAAACGCATTAGCTGTAATAGATCCGATGATTTCTTATTAGATTCCGAGTCCGATGAAGATGTAATAGTATTTCCCCGACGACGGATAAATGTCATTGACAGTGACGAAGAATTTAGTACTCAATCCTCGTCAGATGAGGAAGATGCAGGACAGCAAAGAATTGTTTGGC
>CM052098.1:15011650-15105326 GCA_028453745.1 Agapostemon virescens
CAAAAATAAAATGTTTAACGTCAAGTGCAAATAGTTTTATGGAATTTGACGCTTAAGCTTTTATGCACAGAAGTGCAAACTTTATAGGCCGTTGTTACCTGAAAGTCACATAGTGAATATATTGCAATAAAATTGTTTAAACGGAATAATTTTTTTTCATTTGCATATATACGTTTATAATTTCTGATTTTTCGTTCCCCCAATTTTTTTTTTATTAAAAACAAAAATTCGGCCCATAGAGGGTTAAGAGATTATCTTCTACGTTGGGCAGATAATAAATAGTACTGTGAGAATGTTTAGAAATTTAGTTTTTTATCATATAGTTATGATTAATTTGATTTTATTAGGAGTTGCAGTGTTGGCCCCATTACTTGAATTACTCTTCGATTTTGCAGAAATATTAGGGATTTCAGTCATTTTTATTGAAGCTTTAGTGTTACTTAAAAAGTAGTCGAAGAAATTTTTAGTTTTGAATATTTTTCCCTCTTTTTGGAACTGGTTATAGCTACGGGGCAGATTAAATAAGAATTCAATAAATTCTAATTAAAAAATTGTTAATCTCCCTTCAGAGATAAGGGTACAGAAATAATGCTTACGTTTACAACTTTCACCGGACTTTTGTAAAGATTTTACAAATAGTCTGTGGAACACTAATCAAGACAATAGTCATTCGGATAGTATACTATTTAATCAGTCTCGTTGAGTTTATTTTAAACTCGATAGCTGCAGCATGAATTTATAATAAAGAAACATACCACTCTTGAGTTTATTGATTTATATAGTTTCACATACTGAAGTTGGCACTGTACCTACTTCCAAATATACCATTGATATAGTAGAACTGTCAGAAACCAAGAGAAGGTAGAATTCTTGAAATCGTAAATGTCCTACAGTTCGGATAAAATGTTAACTCTGCGACAGACCAAATTAAATATTGGCAACAATAATATGGCACTTCCGTGTTAAAAAATACCAATAATCTGATGTAGAATATATAAAGGTCAAATCTTATACTTGACGAGTGACATTATAATACGTTCCACTGATAGAAATAAATTGAAGATTGAAATCCTGTTTCTCAAAGTTTTATGTCTATTGTTTCAGTTTCCGCTTCGTAAATATGTAATTAATTCAATGAACTTATGCAGGAAGCTTTAAAAATATAGTACAACTATTTGCAGTACCGTCAAGTAGGAACGATATTTTTAAAACGTTGCTCATTATTAATTACTATTCATTCTTTATTTACTATTGGAAGTAATATTGAAACCATCCGTGTCAGGAACTGTTCAAGATCACAAATAGTCTTCTGAAAGTATTTGTTGCAAAAATCTCAAGCAGGTTAGTGTTTTACACCTCTTCCAGTATTAGTATTTTCAAAATGACATATGGTGCTCACTATAAATAAAAAGTAAGTTGGATGCGAACTGCGACTTCGTTAATGCCTTCGGTACACATAAATAATAGAAAAAGTTTGTAAAACGAGTGCTTTATCGGATCTTATTTGCGAGTTATCGTCGTTTCTATCTTCCAGTAATCCTTCTGACAAACTAGAGTTTTTGATTTACAACACAACAGTACATAACGTTGACATACTCCAGCGATGTACTAATACTGAAAATACTAGAACTCACAACGATCATGGTATATTCTTTACTTTACTGTTGTTGGAGTTATTACGATGCTTGCATAGAAAATTGTTGAATAGAACGATTTATTTATGTGCAATCAACATATACTTTGAAAATATAATGTATAAATAAAATGTAATATAATAATATACGTTAACTATTGTATAAGAAAATAAAAATCTATTTTATTTCTATTCTAATTATAAATACCTCTAACTAATTAACTACTCTATCTAATTTTGTATGGTTCATTCGATAAAACATTTAAGAAATTTTTGGTGAGAATACGTAAACAACTAACAGAATATTTCTTATATGAAATTTTAATAATATTCATAAATACTTTAGTTATTCTAGGAGGATATAAGAATTATTTTATTGAACCCTCTATTACTTCTAATTACTCTTCATTAATTTTTGATAAAGCTATTTCGTATAGAGGTAGTATCAGATTAATAATGAGACAAAATTTGAGATTCTATTGAATAATTTTATTATAGGTAATCTTATAATTAACCATGGACGTATTCAACCAGAATGATACTTCCTGTTCGCCCATACAATCTTACATATTATGTGACAGATTCGTAATGAATCGAGAAAAATGAAATCCATTGAAATTCAGTGAAATATTTTGGAGACTCTAATCATTTTATTGTATGGAAACTTATAATTAAGCCTGAATATATTAAACTAGAATGATGCTTCCTGTTCGTCTACACAACCTCACATAGTATGTGAGAAACTTATAATGAAACAAGGAGAGAAACGAAGTCCTTCGAAATTCAGTGAAAAGATTTGGGCAGACTTCGGTGATTATGTCGCTGTTTTTCGTGCGCGAATCAACGATACGTAGCCAGGATGTCGCAGTGTCCTCGGAATATTTACTTAGGGTATCTACTTTCTGCAATCGTGAGCTGTTTCGTTTAGAGTTCCCGTGTATCTTGACTGTTCTCATATAGCAAGTTCTAGTGCGCTGCCTCGCAGTCGTAAGGGAGTATTTGCGGAGTCGTGGGTTTCACAGAGAGCCGAACAAAGTGGTCCTAATGGCGCAAAAACGAACTCCGTCTCGCAAAAGTTGCGGCACAGTCGACGAAGCACCCAGCACGCCCAGCTACCGACCGGAAAAGGATAAGGACGAAGAAGAAGGAAGACGACGGGCGACGACTACGACGACAGGCATTTGTCACCGTGCCCCCCATGCAAGCAACGCCTTCCGTTTATGCAAACGTAGAGTCCCGCTGATGTTTACCTCTTTGCAAACCTAATTTCAGTTACCCCTGGAGAAAGAGCTACTGGAACTTCTTCGAGGCGAACCCCGCCACCGCTCTCTCTGTTCGCCGTAACGGAGGGAACCGCTCCCTTTTCTTACTTATCCTCTTTCGCTAACTTTTGGGAATAGTGGTAATTCTTTACGATGCCATTGGGAAGCGGAGGAAACTGCAGCATCGCGGTCTTTCTAATAAAAGAATTCCCCCGGAGTCCAAAAGCCGAATCCGAATGCTCACAAGGAAATGAATTCTCCTGCTTTATGCAAAACAAATCTCGTGACATTGGATCGAATCCGTTGCATTTATAAATGCAAACTGACGGAAACGTGATGGAAAGTGGAACGATTGCTGTCGTTAAATCGCGTTTCAGGTCGGTGCTTTTCATGGGGACGGTTCGACAAATATTGGTTGGATTTCGTTCGAGAAACTTCTCAACAAAAGTTCTACTAACGGAGTTTATCTATATTTAAGGGTGTCTGAAATTTCTACTCGGCAAAATAGGACAATTCTTATAAAATCTCACGTCATTTGTAATAAGAACATTATTCGAGAAATTGAACACGACTGTGGCGACAGATTTGTTAAATTTGAAAATCATTTCTTACTACAATCTATTAAGCAAATTTGTCGCAGCAGTTATTTTTATGGACATTGCTGTAACAATCAACGCGACAGTATCAATTAATTTCGCTTTTTAAATTAATTAAAAATTCATTAATTAAATTAATTAAATTGTTTCTAGCGCGTTCGTAAGGAATCTACAGCTACAATTTTAAAAAATTTCGTCGTTTAACCAAACTGTATCGTGCAGGACGCTTCAGCTCACAGACCGGCATTATTTAGGTCATCGAAAACGTCCCGAAGCGCAGACATTTCCATTATGAGGAGAGGATACATTCCAGAGTGCATAAGATTGGAATAAATAACTCGCGGCAACGCCGTAAAGGATAACACTGCCAAAACCTTGAGTCTACTAGGAGCTACTACATCGAGAGTGCCAAATCAGATTTTTCGAATGTGTTTTTAGACCATAATTAATCGTGAACTTTAACGCTTAGAGGACTGGCAAACACGCGGCCCCGTTTCCTGCCTCTTCTCTTCCTGTTGGTCTATCTTTCTTCGTGCAAGCGCATTATTTATTGCTAGCCAAAAGGGTTGGTGACGAACGAGGGGTGGAAGGAAGGTGTACAAGGAAGCCGTATATAAATTATGCATTTCCACGACAGCTTTATCGCTCACTTCTTTCTCGTCCTCTCATTGTCGTGTTGTCACAAGCAGAGTTCCTTCGTCTCGCTCTTCTTTATAATCCATAAATCCAACAAAGTCGTGTCTGAGAATAAGAGGCGTTTCTCGCATCGCGTTGGCGTGATTGTTACTGTTCATGGCCGCACTTTCCATCCCCCATTTCTGTTCTTTGTCCATACCCATCTATCGCCTTTTGTTTCAAGAATCTATCCCGCGATCTGCGCAGCTCCCCGCTTCGGCCACCATTGCGGTCATTCCGCCATAGCCAGACATGGAACGAAGCAAAAACTTCACCGCGTCGTTAATTCAGCTACTTCCGCAAAACACCGAGTCCACGAGATTTAACACGTTGGGGACATCGGTCAGCCACATTGGACGCCTCGCTGATGTTGTTATGATAGTTCGTCGCAAGAAAATGTATACGCTATACGTCTCTTTAATCTGTGGTTCTATCATTTCTTTTGGTGCTGCGCTCGTTGCAGCTTCGTCGCCAATGAATTGCTAGAAGAAGTTTGTTTTGCGTCCGTACTTCTTCTACAGTTATACAGAGTGTAAAGGTTTGGGAATAAACTAATATAATTATATCCCACGAATTCTTAACACTAGGTTTACAGACCACTAAAAGCGACTGTTTTACATTAAATTATAAAATTAACGGGCATGTGTTAATTTAAATTTTTAGCTTTTTTTTAAATAGTTTATACCCAAAGAAATAAATCCGGTGATCCATTCCTGATGAATGCATCTTTACATTCTCAATAATCGTAAATAACAAATATTAGAACGCATCATACATCTATTTGTGCAACGCATTGTACCTTTGACCCAGTTGAGGATGGACAGAAAATTCCGAACGTAATATTTGAATATTTAGTTTAAATAACAAATGAATGTTCAATTGTACATTGGTGGAGAAATTGAATGATACATTCATATTTGATATCACGAAGCAAGAGGCTGGTGGCATTCGAATGGTGACTCTGAAGGGTCAGTAAAAATTGCCATACTACTATTTAAAACAATTTTTACATAGCTATGCTTTTATCTAAAAAGTTCGTAAAAATGTAAGTGTCGCAAGGACGAGTAGTAATAAAAACACCTATATGCGTAAAATGAAGTAAATCGCATGGATTGAAAGTATCCTAGGTCAGAAGAAATGCCTAGGTTAATTTTACAATGTTTATATGATAAATGAGATGAGGGACTTTTTATGCAAAAGTAATTAGAAAATGTGAAATAATAATTTTATATTTGAAGCTTTCTTTTTTAAGTCTGAAAATCCTTGAGCAATGGATATATATAGTTCATAGACAGTAGATACGGAATGTCGTGACCAGACGCGTTAGTCTCGACATGTTTTATTTTATGACAAATTTTTCAAATTATAAATAATAATTTTATATTTGAAGCTTTCTTTTTTGTCTGAAAATCCTTGAGCAATGGATATATACAGTTCGTAGACAGTAGATACGGAATGTCGTGACCAGACGCGTTAGCCTCGACATGTTCACAAGTACGTGTTTTACTTTATGACAAATTTTTCAAATTATAGCCTTTGCTTTGCCAACAGTCATTTTTATCACTATATAATAAGCGATGTAATGTTATAGGATACTTCGCAAATATACTTAAAGAATGTAGAAGCATGCAACATCACTGTATGCGACCTAAACGCAATGAAAGTAAACGCAGCTTGGCACAGAACTTATTACTCCCTCATAATTCTTTTTAGAACAATTTTGATCGTTGTACTATTTTACCATTAACAATTTCGTACATAAAAATAGAGTATATGTTTAAACAAATAGAATAGGGTTCGCAATTACGAAAGTTAGTTTAAAATATGTAATATTTCAAAGGCAGAAATTAAACACTTCCGCAACCAATTTTTAATGGCATCCTGCAGCTGGCTTAGTTGAAGTATTATTTTTGCCAGCATCAAACTTTTATCTAACTGTAGCGCGCTTACGGTAATGAAAAATTGATGAAATAACGAAATCCTTGTTTCTACCCATTACCAGACGCGTCTCACAAAATAAAAGACGGAATCATGTTATTAAATCCGCGTTGTTGCAACGTATTAATGTAATTAATATTCATGTCGTTGTGACAGGAACTCTTGGAACAATTTTCATTAATAATTTCCAGTACACTGACAGCTGAAACGTTTGATGTAATAAATCAAATTACATAAACGTACTACGTAATCTGTTATACAATATACAGAAAGACTAGGAGGAAAGATAATACAAAGAATCATCTAAAATTTACAATGGAATACTTAGTTCTTTGCATTATTGAAATATCTATATTATTGTGTAGGTTTAGGAACGTAATTTTATAAGAATTTCTGAATGAAACATTTATAAGTAAAGTTGTAATTTTACTGTGTAGTAACGAATATAAAATTGTTTTAGCTTCATAAGAATTTGAAATATCTTATATTTACTCCCATTTTATCCAATAATTGAAAAGTTTGGTTCTGTATAATTAAGAAACATGCAATTTAAGAAACTGCATTGTTAATATCATAGTGATTTTATTCTTGAAATATTTATGTATGTTTCCTTAAATTATCCACTGTTGATGAATATTTTCAAAATTTAAATCTAAATGTTCAGCGAGCATATACGGTAATACAGAAAAGTGATTAAATTATTAAAGCGACAGTGTGGAAAGTAAATTTCTTTTCAATGTGACAGATAATGTTGCTTACAGAATTTCCATATGTAAAGTCTTCGTTGGTAAACGTAAATATACAATTCATTATTTTAAAATTGTTAAAGTGACTTTAATAATTTGATTTATTGTTTCCTTGCAATTGTTTCACCCTGCATGGCTAAAATTACATATCCGTTTCTCCTCTGGATAAAAAGAAGCAAACTTTTAATAATTTGATTTATTGTTTCCTTGCAATTGTTTCACCCTGCATGGCTAAAATTACATATCCGTTTCTCTTCTCGAAAAAACGAAGCAAACTTTTAATAATCGTTGTAATATTCGAAGCTAAAAACTGGCCAGCAAGTTGCTATATCAAATCCGACATTGTTGCGGCAATTACCCGAGGCAGCGCAAACGCGAGACACAAAGATATCATAACTTCGGGGAACACATCAAAGCGTGACGGTGGAATCATAATGCATTATGAGAAGTCGGGCACGGCAAAGTTATAGTTTTAATGGTGACATGAAAACGGGAGAAATATGACCACGTATGTTGTTTTATGGTGTGCAAACGTCATGGGACACGGTCGCATATTATTCTGGAACTTCCTCTACAATTTTCGTTCTTTTACCGGTGACGGTCGTTCGGCGAAGGATTGAACAACGAACCGACTGCGAGTTCAAAAGCGAATTGTACCATCACACGGGAACGAGTGTTAATGAAATTATGGGATAAACCGTGGGCCGATATTAAATCGATTACCAAACTTCACCGCATACCGCGTGCGTTAATCGTAAATGACAACTGTGTGATTACACTTATTAATATTCGATTGCGTTTACCGGCGACACACTTCCAAATAAGAGGTGATTCTGTTTACTGACATCAAGATACATTTAACCTGGAATTAATATGGTTTTAATAAACGAGGGTGAAATTTCACGACCGCATCGGGCGAGCATCGTTGTAAATTCTGCATATACCTATCGATTCTTCCGTGTATTCAGTCAGCCTCCAGGCTTCTGAATTTCACATACCGAGTGTCTCACTTTCAACCGAACATCTGAATTATTCCTGCCGATATTCAACAGTTTATATTTCAAGTGTTCCTCGACGATGTAATAATTTTAACAGAGAAACATCGCGACTGCATTGCCAGAGAGAATAATTTAAAGATTTATTGTATTTCACCAATTATTTGCAAAGAGATAGTTCGATCGAATGATCTATAAAATTACATTGAATATAATTATGGAAGAGTCATTATTCATGTTATTACGAGATGGAATAATTTAGGCGTTCATTATAAACGGGATACTGGATAGATCGATTATTATTTCCCTGATATTTTACTGATTTTATTAGCCGTGAGAATAATTTTTCTACTATTATTATTATTGAAAATAAATATAAATATTACTTAATTTGTAAACTAGAAATTGTAAAAATAGAAATTTCCTAAAATACATAGTGTTTAAGATAAAAGGTATATTCAAGATTGAAAAGTGTTTATATAAATATTATTTGCATCGAAAATCACAGACTGATTAATACCAAATAGCTCGCAGTATGGATATAATTTAATTAAATGATCAAACATTTAATTATATACGATTTAAGGAATAAATAAAGTGTCAATAAAATGAGAATACTTACTAGAAAATAAGTAACTGTTAAATATGTTTTTAATACAATCTGTTATTACGTTTTTCACAAAGTAGCACACAGGTGTGTCAACGTTGCCACGACAAAAATATGCACATGTGGAACATGAACGTAATTGAATGGCACAGTCAGATTTTAATCTGGCTACTGTTTCTTTATACCTTATATTTACTCATTAATAACCTAGAAATTACAACTTTGATGCAAATCGCTTCTACTATTAGAAATCACAACCTTTTTACGATTGCAAGGCACGAATACCGTAATCACATTTGTCCACAACTTCAGCAATTTGTACCAATGCATTCAGAAATATTTTTACTCTTTGTACCTTAAAACGGCAAACTTAAAACTTTTTAAAAGCTTTAAAAGTTCGAAGACCTTTAAAACGATAGAGCCGGGAACGTTGACACACTTGACTTCTACATGAACACACATACTTTATTGCCTACGTTGTTATCTAAAACAATTATGCATTGCTACGTTTCTTATCTTTCTAACGTCCGACGGAAAGTATAAGCGAAGTATAAAACCTTATTTTTAAATCAGTTACGTGCTAGTTTTCCTCGACAATAAAACCGCATATTGATACACTTAATTAATATACGAAAAAATATTTTATATCTAGTATTGGTACCTATTGGTATTATTTTACATATAGGCATTGTTATGCTATTATAATATGTGCACATCTGTACGTAAAATGGCAGCTAGTTTCGTCTCTGTAAAAATTATAGAACAAATTAATAAAAATATCTGCAGCAGACTTATGAAAAATCGCAGATAATCGTTTCTTACGTTATTCTTTTATGGTGATAAAATAAAGTTAAACGAAATTTCTAATGAAGAATAACAACGTTTGACGTCCATTACACTTAACACTTTACCGACCGGCAATCGTTTCAAGATCTTTCATGGTCTAGGTTAGGTTTTACGGGTTAACTGAGTTAACTTTTTAACGAATCTTTCAACAGTGACTGCAATTTTTATTGGGCATCCACAAGGCATCCTCGGTAACGTTATCTAATCATTTCGTTACAAGCTACAATGTAAAAATGTTTTTTTAAACTTCATTCTGTTCAGCACAATTATCGAAATTCTTATTAATGGGCTTCAGGTCGGTAAAGTGTTAAAGTACATTCTCGACAAAAGCAGCCGATAGCAATTTCTGTGATTAAACGTTAATATCGTTTATGTAGACCCTTCGTTCCCAGATCCTATTATTCTCGAAATCTGTTTACAGAAAAAGTAGATTTCGAGCATAACGGGGTATAATGTAATCTCGAAGATCGTTATATTGTAATGGAATTCGTCTTTGTGCTCAACAGGCTCGTTATGGAGATCGATCAGTCAGCGACGATCAATCAAGATCACGTAGTCCAGCACGTCAGCAAATCTTTTCGAGTCTGCGGAACGAAGAGCCAGAGGAACCTTCGTTCTAGCGACGAAGAAGGCTTGATTAATGAGACAGTTGTCGGGGAATAAGGGACAACGCAGCAACTGCCGGGATAAATAGACGGCGATAAAAATGAAGTGGCAATTAATTTTGGACAGCGCCAGTGAAAGGAAAAATGTCGTCCTGGCTCGAGATATCTTCGCTCTCGAGGACGTTCACGACATTATGAAGAGAAGCCCGCTGGTTAAGCGTCTGCGAAAGGAAGAATGATGTGTCATGCGAGAAAATGAGAATAAGTAGTCTGACTGACTAAATGAAAAAGAAAACGCGATATTCGAAATACTACCACTGCAATAACCATTATTAAGAAAATCTAACCAAATTTTCATAGTATTAGCTTGTCACGAGTGACACGTTCGATTTTTAACGACGACGTTGAACGATCATAACAATTTTCCAAATAAACCTTGTTAAACAAAATAGGCACTGTGATATCAATAGTAGTCACCTGTGTCACAATGATGGTAACGTCTTTGTCACCGAAAATATTACAGAAGGGGCAAGAAAATTTAGATTTATTATACAGCCATAATTAGTTCGATGCTTGAATATCGATGATAAATGAGTAAAATTTGATTTTGTCTGAAAAAGATGACAAAACATTAATGTTTGTTAGACCTTGTTTAAAATCTTCTAATATGTCAAAGAATCTATCTGAAAGAAGTTTAACCCTTCGATGACTGAACATTTCCACAATTTCGTCTTTTTGTCAATATATATATTTTTTATAGTAATCTCTACAGACATTTTGTTGATTTTTCTGTTGATTCTAACATACCCTATATTGATTCAATTTAATTTCTAGAATCCGTGTAATTATATAACGATTTTGATACTCCGGGTCAAAATAGACTCCGGCGTTGCAGTCTAAGGGTTGAGCTACATTTTAGTAGCACAATGATTGCAAAGTCTAATGATAGAAAATTTTGCAGTATCTTTTGATGTTTTCACCTAATGCAGTGCAAACTTAGGCACACGATAACGCGATGAAACTGCATTGATCATTTTCGCTTGCCAGCCACGTAATTTCATCGCAATTGTCCTTTAGCATATTGCAACGCCTCACAATGCGCAATAGAGTTTTTGCATGAGACACAGAAAAATTTAGCCTCGGAGAACGTCTTTCGTGAGCGCACATAAATTTGTGACCGCACAATGCGCGTGATTTATTACAATACATATAAATAGTAGCTGCGGAACGTGCATCATTGTAGAGCACATGAATTGCTCTCGTTCCCGACGACCCAGAGATGCGCAATCATTCTGTCTGGCTTGACGTTGGCCCACAAAAGACGACGAAGAATGTCATTTCCAAGAGGGTGGAGCTCGATGCACGTTACGTATGTAGGTGCAGAGGAAATCTCAAAAATACGTACACAGGCGAAACCGCATAAGGCAAAGATTGAGGGAGAGGACAACGACGGCGCGGAGGCACGCGACAGAGGAGGACGTAGAGAGACAGAGAGGAGGAGAAAGAGAAAAAGAGGTGGAAACAGAGATATCTCGTCCCATCGATAGATAACTCCACCCTATCCATTCTCTATCCAACTTTCACATTTCTCTTAAAACTTCCACGGCTGCAAACGTAGGAAGCGCAATGTAGAAGGGCAGGAAAGAGGGCGAGCCAAAACTTTCTTCTCGCCATAGCTCACCGATTGACGGGCGACACATCACATAAGCGCAGGAGCCACCATATCGCAGCCTCATCCGTGCAGACTGCGTCAAAGACAACGGGAAATATTTCCGGCGAAGGACCGAACCAGTTTCGACGCTAATGCGCCAACCTACGCTTCTAGACAAAATGATAGCTCATGCGTGCTATTTTTAAATCTTCGAAGACGACTGCTCAACCCTTCTTCGGCAATTTGAGACGTTTAAAGAACTGAATTTTATATTATCTGACATTTATTTTTGTCGCGACGGCAACACCGAAGATTTTATGTGCTTCACCTTTCCCTCGTTGAATTAGCAAACATAACCGAAAGGGATGCAATAAATTACTTAAAGCGCGCGCCGTACGCGCACAGTTTTTACCCCGACGGACGGACAACATGTGCGACGCACTCAACGAAACGAAAAGTAGACAACCCTGCAATAAATCACGGTAGTTCTTCATTGACGGGTTTCCATTTTCGCTCAATATGAACATTTAACGATTGGTACATTAGGCCGGGGCCAAAAAATTTAGTTTCTCCGATTCTTTTGCAACTCTAGCTACTACGAACTGGACGCGTAGGAAATATGCATACCAAATTTCAAGTCGATCGGAATTGAATTGCGGCCGTGGCGCGACTTTGAAATTTTTGGGGTGTTCAAAATCGCGAAAATGAGCAAAATGGGGTTGATAAAATAAAGCTTGCAGCAGTCCCCTGAAACGCTCGATGTGAGGAGTCCTTCTTAAAGAGGAAGGTTTGGCGAAGATTTTTGATATGAGGTACAATACCTCAAAGAAGTGCGTACTCAATCTAACTCAAATTAATAGGAAAAACCGACCAACTTGGTTTTTGTTGAGGAATGAGAATCCCTGTATTCGTGGAAAATTCTACACCATCGAAAATATTAGGTCTACCGGAAAGTTCTGTCCGTTCTTCGAATAAAACAAAATACAAATTTTTATTACCGTCAATAAACTTTACCAAATAATGTAATTGCCATTATTATTAATGATTTCTTGCCAGCGTGAGGGCAATTTATATATCTCATTTTTATATATCCCAAAAATGTTTTATCTTTTGATGCGGAAAAATTGAACCAGTGCTTGTTTGATATCTTCTTCATTTTTGAATTTTTTGACCCTCAAGAAATTTTGTAAGGACAAAAACAAGTGATAGTCAGAAGGTGTTAAGTCCGGGGAATATGGTGGATGCGACAGAATTGTCCGTTCTTCGAGTGAATAATTTATTAAAGTTTTATCTTTTTAATCTCTTAGACACGGCTGAATTTTGCGCGGAGCTGTTTCTCTGTACGGTAGAGTTCAACGCGAATTACGTGTAAATGATACAGCACTGCAAAGTGTGACGGATAATGCCGTTCTCTACACGAGTAAAATTGGAATGAAGTGTTTGATCATAAAATTATAATTTTTCTTAAAGATACGATACACGTATGTTGACTTTAACGATTTACTTTAATAATTAATAATACAATTGAGTATGGTACGTATCAGAGAGATGTCATCCGCGAAAGCCACTATAGTGGCGCATAGTGCTTAAGAGGGTAATTACCACTGACCGTGATTGCTTTACCTCCACTATTGTCAGGCAATGAGAGACACTACAAGAACTTGATTATTTCAAGACTGCACGCTTATTCTATCATTTTGTGTTTTACCTCCACTATTGTTAGGCAATGAGAGACGCTACAAAAACTTGAAGATTGCTCGCGTATTCTATCATTTTGTCCAGGAGTGTACCATCCAATGTAGCGCGTCGTGCTCCCGTTCGACGCTTACCCCCACCGTATCCCGTTGAGCAACCCCTTCGGTTTGATTCCACCCAGCTCCGCTCCCTTGTCTTTCGATAATTGTCCCGAAAACCTTTTCAATCTCGATGATGGATAATTCACTAAAACTAGAGAAAGGACAGACCGGCGACGGTGATTTACGATTCGCGGGCCAGCCATGATCGAAATCGGGGGAGCAGTTTCGAGGACCGGTAACACGACGCCCCTGGAGGAATATCTGGTTACTTCTCCTACATATACGCTCATACGTATGTCGGAATACCGGACGGTCGATTTTCTTTTAATAAAGAGGAATGGAAATGGCAATTTTAGGTAGGCATGATGGGAATTCGAGGAGCGTCGAAGGGATCATTTATTCTGTCGTATTCTCAACGATTACATTGGTTATGAACCAGTCTCATGGAAAATTGGAACGAGAGATAAGGTATTTTTATGACGTTGCCTGTAAAATGCATTTATGAGCTCGTATTGCGTCTGGATACCGGTACAGAGTCGGTCTATGTGCAAATTTTATAACCGTTAATCACAAGGTAGTTGCCGTTGACGGTTTCATGACAGCCACGGATAAATTAATTCTTTTTAATTTCGTTCTTACACATCACTTGACTTACAGGCTCATTTGTCCGAGCTGCTTATATAATATCAATGACTTTACTTATGGTTAACGCTAAACCTACCGACTATTAAAATTGGCTAGTCTGTAATTTCTTATAAAAATGCCAAGATTTAATTTATTTGGATTACTTCCGATTTTCATTAGAATGTATTAACACAGAGATCTATTAAATCGATTTCTATACAAATTTTAAAAGGGTCATTTCACCCGCTGTGGTAGGTTTAGTGTTAAACCTCTGTCAAAGTATTCGTTACACTTTTCGTTTAAAATGATCCCTATTCGATTGGAGATACAGAAGTAATCTCCATAATCTGAGTACGAGTTTCACAGTCAATTTAATGTAAAGATTTAATCTAATATTGTAACTAGACGACCTTCCTATTATCCGATAACTCGTGTTCCACTGATTAATTCGGATAATCTAGGTTCCGCTATATCGTGAATTAACCCTTTGCACTCCAAGCAATTTTAGTCCCAAAATAGAGACAATTTGTTATCTAGAATAATTCCATTGCAGATGGTTCACTTCTTTTCGTGCATATAAAGTTTATTACTATTATTCGTACATGACTCACTTGGACTTTCACAAATTTCTTAGATATAAACATAATTATGCAAAAATTGTTTTAAATAATAGTATGACAATTTTTAGTGGTGCCTCAGAGGTGCCATTGGAGTGCTAAGGGTTAATATTATTTCAATCAGAAGAATGATACAATTATGTGTGTTAAAGTTTCTTGAGAAACTAGTTGAAAACAGAAAAGATTTTTCAACTAGTTATTATCTAGTAATTTATTGTCTAATAATTAAAAAGTTAGTATCTAATAATTTGATCATCCACTGTACTGCTTTAAGATCGATACTGATATTCTTACTGTCCCTAACGAAAGTAGGTAACTATTTGAAATGGCTTCTAGAAAATTAAAATTTAAACCAAGTGTTAATAATGATGGGTCCAACCATACCCATGTTCCGCTATCCAAGTGTTACAGAAACCATAATAACCATTGTTTTCTCGCGCATAATCGAGTTCGTGTTTGACACGCGTTAAACAAAAACGAGTAAAAGTTTCGTTGCATCGTACCTCTTGTTATTTTCGAGTTACCCTTTCATAAAAATCGCTTAATGCAAAAGAGGTATCGTTAGGTATTATTAAATGTAATTAAAGTGATTTAAGGTGGAAATAAGGTGCTATGTTATTAAAATTATTATGGCACGTTCGTTACTCGAGATTAGCATATTGATACATTCTTAACTGAATTTTAAATTCATTTCTAGCCTGTAGATTGTGGCATTTTTGTGTTACGGTGTGCTGGGGTAGAGAATGATAGCGAAACTTTTCAATTTCGAGACAGGAAGTCGTTGTATGATATTATTTGCTTATTTTTCCCTGAATTTATTCACTTTCCGTGAACTGGCTGTGTTCTCTCGTAAAATGTCGCCGGTTTATAGCATGAGGAAAATGAGGAAAAAATGTCACATAAACATTAAATTTTTAATTCGACATTAAAGGAGTGTGAGAATAAAAATGGGAACATGAAACTAAAGTGGACGTTTATACATAATTTTGCCACTTATACCTTTTTCAATTTATATCTTGAATATGTTTCTCAAACATAAAAATTATCAGATATCCTATAACATCAATAGATTCAGTATAATATTAATAGAAACCACCATTAACACTTTGCATAGCGGAAATGTTCAACTCACACATAGTAACTTCTTAATCCATTAAAATCCCTACTTATATATTTTTCTAGATATATTTTCAAACACATTATATGAACATGAAAAAATTTTCTAATTCAGTAAAATTAACAACATGAAAACACTTTCAATAATTGAACAACTTTTAACTAAAACTAGTTACAATTTATAGTATAATGCAAGAAGAATCTATCAAATAGCAAATAGTAATAGTAATAGCAAATAGAATCTATTACTTTCAGTAAACAATAAAATGTTTTAGTAAATCTAGAATTTATATTATATAAAGTAGAAAATAGACAAAAATTCTTAAACTTATCAAATAATATTTCTCTGAGACCCGTTGATGCGTCATTTGGATTTAATATTAATAATTGGTGATTTTAATTAGTTACTTAAAGCTGCGAAGCTAGACAAAGTATTTAAAAATCAAAAGGCTTGAGATATACGAGCGATTTGTGCGTTGCACATAAAACTTCTTAATGCGTTCAATGTTTTGGGGCTGATTTAACTACGCGAGTGTTTTCCATGCAACGTGTCACATACAGGATTCAGACGGATGAACGTTTTCCATGTTGCGTGTCACATGCGATAATTTTTCATGAAACACACGCGTGTCACATGGAAGCACGTTGCTTCTACATTTCATTATACACGTACGCATCAATTGCGTAAATGTAACACGTCAGCGTGCGGTATATATTGTACGATACGCCGAATAAACGACGCCGTGCAGTAAAAACACGGTGAATTACATTTTTTGATTGCTCGCGTTTTGATTTCCATTGCAATCAGTTGCGTGTGCCCTGCGGAGGTCGACGAATTGCGTCGATGAGCCTCATCTATTCGAATCGTGCGTGTCACAGGCAGCCGTACGATGTGTGTATGTTAATCTCATCAATCCGAAAGCTTTGAACGCAGTCGGACATTTTACATTTGACGGATAAAATGCTTTATCAATTATGCCTCTGGGCGAAAAGAAGTTGAAAGAAACAAATTATAAAGTGCATGCATAAACATGAATCGTTTCCAACCGTTCATGCATAACATCCGTTCAGCATTAATATATTAACTAATTTTACGACGAGAATTTACAAATTTAATATTCCACAATCAATGGACGCGAAAAGAGGTCCGTTTTTATGACACGGTTATTCATAAATTCTTTCATTAAAAGCTGTACGTTTCTTTAAGTAGATTAACCCCTTGCCATACCAGTTTCTTTTGCAACTAAAATTATTATTTTAAGATCTTCATTGCTATGAATGTTACAGAAGGTAGAAGAAAACTTAAGTGTTGATTAAAAATTAACAACATTTGATTTCGTTTAAAAGGAAACGCGAAATATTAATATTTGTTGTATTTTATTTAAAATGTTCAACACGAGTCTGTCTCGTTATAATGTGGCAAGGGGTTGAAAGCATATTATAATTTTAATAATTATCGACCCTTATCATCCCCATAGTGCTTCTAAAGCGACATACTATTATTCAAAACAATCTTTATATCTCTATATTTGCTCATATGAAATCATTCAAAATGAACCATGTAAATTAAAATTGCTTTGATTGTTAAGAATTAATTGGATTCTCAAATTAATGTCCGGCATTGAAAGGACGCTTATAAATGTACTTTTAAAACTGTTTTAAATATTCTTTCTGTCAGAACTTTGTAATTTTACAAGACCGATTGAAGTATGTAAATTTTTCAAAATAGAAGTGAACTATGTACAATGGAACTATTTTAGTTTAAAAAATGTGTCTATTTTTCAAAGTGAAGAGTCTTACGTACGAGTAAAGTGATAACCGTTATATGCATGAAAGAACCTGAAATCATTCTTCTGAAATAAATATTACGTATAATTTTATACATAATTTTTCTCATTGGTCCTGATCATTGATCTTTTCACATTGGCCCTATGATTGAATTAAAAGAATCTCTCAAAATCGTAAAAAAGACATTCAAAAATTATTTTTCTGAAATAAATAGAATATATCACTTCATTTACCAGTTTTCTTTGAACTAACTTTTTAAAAATTAGATCAAACATCTCGAGTTTCTTAACAGTAGAACTACCGAATAATAAATCCGACCGATGTATATTGCTTTGTAATAATGACAAAATTGCATCCATTCAGATTTCGTATAATTTTTGCCGTAATGTCTGTTTCAATGAAAAAATTCATTCAAAATTTTCTGCTGAAAATGCTTTTATAACTTCAATAATTGTAAACGCAAAAATCAGGAACCAGTAATTTTACTGGTTTGGCAGTTCTAATGTTAAGGAGGCGAAACGATTACTCTATTCGATGACGAAGGAAGAAGAATTTTTAAAAATAAATATATTTGTACAGATCGCTGCGTGTTCTCGCAGTTTCTGCTTGCCACATCGAAGAAAGAATTTAAGACCCGACATTAAGCAATATGGTGTCCGTCCCTTTGCGTAGATGTAGCCGGGGCGAAAAAAGAGGGTTATACCAGACCTGTGTTCCATTTGGTACCGGTCTCCCGACCAACTCTGTTATCTGACAGAGTTCTCCACCCTTTCCAACGAAACCCTTTCAAGCGACTATATCGTGTCGCCGTGGAGCGGCCCTCCAAAGACTCATTAATATTCACAGTGCGTTGTGGCCGGTTTTTCGGCGCGCTGTTACGACGAAAGAGATATGACCGCCCGTGGGAATTATTGTATTCCCTTAGCTGCCGTAACATAAACGCGAACCTCTCGCAATAGTTCTTCGAAAAAATGAGTCAAGGAAGCGAGTTACTCGGGAAAGCGCAGATGTGCACGGTTTTGCGAATCGTGACTTCGAATGAAACAAGTGCAACCTAACATTTCCGCCATATTAAAAACCAACCTCGTTTCTTCCAGTATAAATGAACCCCCTTCACAGTCGGTGATTTTTCTCGGATCATCTACCAGCATCTCATTCACTCGCAGAATTATAGTGTTGTAAATAACTTAGGTATTCAAGCGAAACTTCAATAGGTAATTTGTTGATAGATACATATTTTGAGAAATAAAAATCAAAGGTTAGATTTTGCGTTTTCGTTTAGTATATGAATTCATTGGAAACAGTGACCTATGTACAGTGTACGTTTTTCAATAATACTTTTGGTCCATCTACAGAAAATGCGAACTTTTTATTGTCTCTCTAATGAATAATGTAAATTTTATATGTGTAATGTAAGACATGCTCAAAGTTGAAGGCAAATCTCAAAACTGTGTCTCGATTATTCAAGAATATTATAAATTTAATTGAGAAGACAGATTGTTTTTTCTTTTGTTCATTTAATGTTCAGATCAATATACACGAGTTAACACTGAACCTACCAGAATGGGTCAAACGATCTTTTCAGATTTTCTATTTAACAATTATTGAAGTTATAAAATAGCCTTAAGAATTTCTTTATTCGATTTAACTTAAGATTTCTGTATTCGATTATATATTGTATTAAAAATCGCAGACATTCGAAATAAATTATATCTTGACATTTTTATAATTTTAATGCTCGGTAGGTTTAGTGTTAATTGCATAGATCATTCAATACAGTGAAATCAGTTTTTGTGTTCTACAAGAGAAATTGTTTGATCTGCGCATAGTAAACGATACAATGGGTGACTGAATGTATGATGGTGGAAATTCAGTCACTTGATACGTCCCTTAGAAACGCGTATTATTGGATACACGGATTCAGCAATTAAGGGAATTGCTTATGTCGGTGATGTGCATGAAATTTTCATAAATCAGGGAAAATATGGTTTCCAATGTAACAATGGTCGACAGGACACAGCGGAAAGAACGTTGAAGAAGATTCAACAGAATAATTGCCGCCACACTGTGCGTTCGCTTTTGTTCAGATATTCATGTATTTATAACTACCATTAAAAGAATTGGCTGGTTGAAAAGACCCTTTGATATTTCGGATTAGGATTTCCAGCACGTTCTAGAAAACTTGAGCATGTGAAATACAATGAAATCCTATTGTTGAACAATATAAAGGGATACCATGAATTCCATTCAATTTTTTAAGCGACGCCATGCAACCTAAATGGTTAGTACGAAGGAAGAGATAAAATGAAATGAATTTTTTAATATTTAATTAACATTCATATAAGTATTTTGAAGTAATCACAAATTATAAGTATTATTTCGTTATTAATTCGTTGTAATCCATGAAAAAGATGTTACGTCACAAGAAATATCTATATCTGCACGTCATACTCAAATACATGTACAACGTTTTGTTCGACATAATTAATTATACGTTGTCCAGTTCCTGATCAGTTGTGAATTGTAATTAAATACGAGCACGATGCAATCGATACGTATTAGCGCGATAGTTATTTGTTTCATTGTGTCTCAAATTGCTTGGAAATGTTCCGTACAATAGATTAATATCCAAGCATCAATTTGAAACGCTATAATATCGATGATATCAAACAAATCTCAATCCAGTCTCTAGGTTGGATATTATGGTTGGACGCAGCGTTAATTCTCGTCACACAATGCCGGTTCCGTTCATTTATATTAGATCGGCGAATGGCATATTGCGCATGGACTGTTCAAAATTAAGGAAATCGCGAGTTTATCACAATATGTCGCGATATTAATACGGAAACTTTGAAATCGAAAAGTTGATTGTATCGAGTACCGACCCAGAAATTCAAGGTGACGATCAAATTCGAGGCTAGCTTTTTTCATAGATCTTCGCTGATCGAAAATCCTGCAGAATCGAGTTTATGGTCACGAGATATGATTCTGAAACATACCCTGTACATCTCTTTCCCATATATCGAGGAATTACCGCACTGTCTTCTTTTGACAATAGAATTCCGAGTTTCTTAGGACGGATAGTATTGCGGGAGTTAAAGATAAAAAATTGAACGACCACCGTGGATTATTTTAACGCGGGCTACGTGAGCCCCGAGAACAATTGCATACTGTTAAAAAGGGGAGGTAGGCCGAGTTAAGGATGAGACGTGCGTTTCTTGGTAGATTCAGGGGTAGAGGAAAGGTTGAACAAAAGAATAGGTGGTAGGGGTTTCGCGAAAGGCACACCAGCCTGCAGATGCTATGGAGATACCTCAGTAAACCGTGGGTCGGTGGCACCAAAGAGAGGGTAGTCGCCATCGAGGAAGATAGAGAAGAGGTGGATGTACCCAGGCTCCGGTCCGTGTATTAAGCCGGCCCGAGCGAACTCTGCATGCCGATGAGCTTAATATACTTTACTTTGTCATAGCCTTGCGCAGCCACCTTAGCGAATGGTAGCCTGCAGGACCAACTAGTCGAACGAGAATTTCCAGATAGTCTTCTTATCGAATATTTTACGGGAGACGTACTTTTTTAATTGGAATCCCACGATTACGTAGTCCCGCTTTCATCAGCGCGAAAGTTGCGTTTTATGCGGCTAATACTTTCGACCACACGGCGCAATTGACTTTGCCGAAGTCCACGAAGAACTTTTTCGCGATGTAAGTTCGAGAAGCAGATTGAACTGTACCTGTGACAATTAGTGCTAGTTACCCAATCGAGCGTGAATTGGTGCTTACCTGAAACAGACAAAGAAACGGACAATTAGTTGTTGGATCGTTGTAATTATTAGTTATCATTTGTTAATTTAATTTTGTCACGATTCTAGCTATTTTCTTCTAGAATAGCAAAATCGTCGATGAATCACTGAATCTCTGACGATTAAATTTTCCCTCTATGGGCCGAATTTTTGTTTTTAATAAAGAAAACTTGGGGGAACGAGAGATCAGAAATTATAAATCTATATATGCAAATGAAAAAAAATTTTTCCATTTAAACAATTTTATTGGAATATATTCACTATGTGACTTGCAGGTAACAACGGCCTATAAAGTTTGCACTTCTGTGCATAAAAGCTTAAGCGTGAAATTCGATAAAACAATTTGCATTTGACGTTAAACATTTTATTTTTGAAATCTCTTTGTTGGATCACATTGCAGTGCATACATATTGGTATAGTCAACTATATTCCTTATAATTTCCTTGTCAAATAGTTTTCGAAAATAGGTTACAGGAGAATTGGGTGCTTCGGGGACATTAGGGCAATCTCCTTTCCAAGGGCGATAGCAATTATTATTATTCGTCTGGGATAGTGGTTGCCAAACAATTCTTTGCTGTCCTGCATCTTCCTCATCTGACGAGGATCGAGTACTAAATTCTTCGTCAGTATTAATGCCTTCAACAATTTAAAAACTGTAAATCAGCATTTTTAAGTAGTTTTAACTTTACTGCTGATTTAACATTAGAACTACTAAACTAATCACTTTCACTGGTCCCTAATATTTTCTTCCGCAATTATTGAAGTTATAAAAATGTTTCCATCAGAAATTTTCGGATTGTCTTCAGGTCACAGAATTACTTCTCCATGTTTAAAAATAAATTTGTACACTAATACATTCGTTGCATTCAATTTAGTTGATATCTGAAGAATATAAGAAGGTTGATGAGATAACTATATGCCACACATTTATAGTTTTCAATCGATGTTTCATTAAATATACTAATTTGATTTTATGGAATTTTTGAGGTTGTTAGTTCGGCAGTTAATGTGTTAATGACGTACACGTTACAATAAGTATTGTGTGAAGTTTTAATAGTTGCAGTTTCATTATTATTACAAAGCAATGTATATTGTTGGATTTATTGTTCGGTAGTTCTAATGTTAAATTGCGCCAATTTGATTTTCTCACAAATGTAAATGTTCTGTAAAATCTACGGTGTAATTATGTGTCTATGTTCGTGTACATGTTCCTAAGTGAAATAATTTGCCTAATGCGTATGGAATGTGATATCATCGTTTAAGGTTCGAAAATTGGTGAAAAGTAGCAGTCTATGGAATCCTGTGTATGGAAAACAGGTGGAAGAAAAAGAAATTTGCCGACGTAGTTGGTGAGCTCCTCAAGATAGACGAAATTAGAGGCGCAATTTAAACCAGGCCCTCCACTTAAGCTCCGCAGGTGCCACGATGCTATGAACTGCGCCGTCTATCCGCTTTTTCGTACACGAGTGGATGGGTAAATTTAGTCCTGGGCTACGTCATCGTGTAGTATCGGCAAACTTTTAATCAGAACCCCGAAGGCAACGAGGAAACTTTATTTTCTTCAATGACGCTCGACGTAATGTCGAAGATCAGGCAAAACAAAATGGAAATCAGGCCGAGCCATGGGGAAAATAGAAGATGAAAGCGGCTGAGTACGCAGTGAAACGAAATATCGTAGCGGGAAACACGAATGAGTTTTAAAAGCAACAAGATATTCCTTTAAATGTTTACTACATTTATTTAAATATTTATTCAATCTGCAGCGTCTACTAGTAGGTATTAAATATTTTCGAAATTCTACGATTCATGTTTGAGGATTGCTTAACACTGGAATTACCGAACAATAAATCCAGCGATATAGATTATTTTGTAATAATAACGAGACTGCATGTATCAAATGTACATCCGAAAATTTCTGATGAAAATATTTTTCTAACTTCAATAATTAAGAAAGAAAAAACTAGGGACCAGTCAAAATGACTAGTTTAGTAGTTATAGTGTTAATATATGGTACTTTTTAATAATAATAAAAATTGTAACCATTTTTTCAAGTCAGTGCCAGTAACGTAATCTAATCCTTCTTTGTTGGGATTATTATTTACAAATAATCTGTTAGCTTCCTTTGAATGTAGAATTTGCAATTAAAATCGTCTTAATAGATGAAGAAAGTGTTAATATAAGTTCTGAATTATACAAAATCGTATTACTAAAAACAAATTATATTTTTATCTTTCCCTTCGTGAAGAAACTTTCAGTCGATGAATAAAATATTTCTGTTATTTCAGTTTTCATAAAATTATACACTTGCATAATTGTAACATTGTAATATAATGTAAATTTGCATAAAGGTCCGCAGTCTAGTTGTTACACAAGCAATTCTGTACAAACTCGTGGCTGGTGCACGGTATAATATCTTGAAATTCTCACGTTAGTTATATTGTTTCTTAGTACAACGTAATTCCTTTAGAAATCATCTACAGGGTGTCCCATAACGTTCAAACAAATTTTTAATATGATATTTCTAGGATTCTTCCAACCATTAAAACACGAACCAATCAGAATGCGACTAGAGGCGATTAGAATTGTAAATGGCGACGCTACGCTGAGAAGCGTCTGTCGTCGAGCAGAAATCCGGTTGCTATAGTCGTGCTCTTATTGGTTCATGTTTTAATGGTTGGAATAATCCTAGAAATATCATATTAAAAATTTGTTTGAACATTATGGGACATTTTAGAGTTACATACGAAAAGCACAAACCAATCAGAATGCGACTAGAGGCGACTAGAATTGTAAATGGCGACGTTACGCTGAGAAGAGTCTGTCGCCGAGCAGAAATCCGTTTGCTATAGTCGTGCCCTTATTGTTTCGTGTTTTAATGGTTCGAATAATGCTGGAAGTATCATATTAAAAATTTGTTTGAACGTTATGGGACATTTTAGAGTTACATACGAAAAACACAAACCAATCAGAATGCGACTAGAGGTGACTAGAATTGTAAATGGCGACGTTACGCTGAGAAGGGTCTGTCGCCGAGCAGAAATTCGTTAGCTATAGTCGTGGCCTTATTGGTTCATGTTTTTCGTATATAACTCTAAAACCCAGCTTCAAACCACGAACTGGCGGAGTAAAACGTGCTCAGAAACACCCTAGGAATTTACTATTTCAAATTTTCTTCAACTTCACAGAACTCCCTGTACATAATTGACGGGTTGAAGTTTCCGTATGGTTTTTAATTACAAGCGCGGGGATATGACATGCAGTTTCTACGTATGTGTCTGTAAGTTACGTGCAGCGTTGTGTGTGCAAACCAACGACCGTTATGTGGGCGTCTCGCTAGCTTTATAATAACTATACTTACTGTCCTCACGTTACATTACTACCACCTACTAGGTGGATGTAACGCACGCAAGCATGCAAAGGCTGACGCACGACGTCTCGCTCTACACGGGCGTAACTACATGCCCTATAGCTCAATTCTAGGTGGGAACATTAGTGGCACGGCAGTAATTATGTTATAGTCATCACGACTCGGAAAATTGCGTGATGTTGCAATGTAAAGTTACCGTGATTCTGTACCACAAATCACAGCCAGATGATGGTAACTGTTTTTTTTCTGCATCGTCACACACCGGCAAGGGGTATGAAGATGTAGCAGGGTTTGCAAAACTTTCAGCCGCCCAGTCAATTTGAGACTATTTATGGTCGTTTAGGAAGTTGCGTATACACCTAGTAAGCCATAAAGGAAAGTTGAGAATTTTAAACTTGTGCCATATTGTAGTCTTATGTATCCATTAAATTGTGCAACATGTTTTTAAATATATGCTTGTAACAGTTAGCTATGAGAATATAATTATAGCTATGTAGCAATTTGTGAAGCTGGTGAACAGAATTTGTTAAAGGCTTTCTTTTCACTTTGGTCTGTTTAATAAATAGTTTGAATTGTAGTGGATATAGATAATTAAAAGTGTAAAAAATAATTTTAAACGATAATTTAAAACGACATGTTTAATACTGGATTCACGAACATTAAACGCGAATATTTTAGATTTTTTTTGGAAATTAAATCAGGGTACATGTCACATTTTGAGCAATTTGTATTTTATTATGCAGTGAATTTCGAAAGTCCTTAAAAGCTACATTTCCGATACATGATATATTGTTAATATTTAAATTGTGATCGTTTAGTGACAACAAGTAGTACAACCATATGCTTGGACCCATTTTAAAACTTGGAGTTTTTACTTTCGCAAAGCAGTGTCCATTTTTCCCTAAGATGATATTATACTGTACAGTAGGTGGGAAAAATAACATTTTTTAGAAGATCAAAAGATCCTGAAGAACGTTTAGAAATTTTTCTTGTAACTACACAATAGAATTAAAAAGTGGAACCTCTTTTTCGCAGCAACGCCTCAAAAATTGATGTACGATATATTTACGTTTTTATGGAACATAAATGAGGAACAACATCGGTCATGTAAATTCCTCATGGTGTAACTTGTACTTCTGTAAAGTTGCCGGAACACTTCTCGTTCAAACCGCGGTGAAACGACTAACAAAACCGTACATAAATGTCGAAAGTGTCGTTGCAAAGAAAAAGTTTTCCGGAGGTTTAAATGTAAAACACAAACCAGAAAAAAAACATGTCTTCAGTCTCTGGTTCGCTGAGAGGAAATCTCAAATAAAATGAACAATGCGTTATGAAGCTGGGAGCTTTTAACTTTACGAGTCCAAATTTATTGTTGCGCAGACATTGTTTGAAAAACTGTTTAAATATATGCAATTTTTCAAGAGTCGTGAGAAAATACTTCTTCGACCCAATCTATGTTCAAAGAAACAAATGTATCGTGTAACTTCTAACAAATACATTTTTATAGTCTGTATAATGAAAAGTTGAATAATTTGGAACCTTCTATTTGGGCAAGTTCTACCCTAAATGAAAATAAAAATTTATCACTGTGCAGTCGTTTAGAAAACTGTTTAAATATAAGAAATTTTTCCATACTGGTGAGAAAATGCTTCTTCGACCCAATCTATGTTCGAAGAAACAATTGTATCGTGTTAATCCTAATAAATGCATTTTTATAATCTGAATAATGAAAATTGAAAAATTTGGAACTTTCTATTTGGACTAATCCTCTCCTAACTAAATTTACTACAATATCAATTGCGTATGAATATATACTATAAAGGTGATTATGGCAAGAATCATCCTTCGCATTGAATATTACAGATTCGAAGGAAGAATTTTCAGGATAACCCGAAATTAGGTAGTCAGCCTCTTATTTTCCGAAGCGTTCTCTTGAAAAGTCGTAGGTTTACGAGAGACGCTGGTATTATCGTAGTAAATTTGCTGGTGTATAAAGGTGTAGCATGCATCTCTGCCTCGAGGGTATTGGAAACGTCGTTGCCGGCTCGGCTATATTTCAGGTAGTATAAAATTAGTGAGCGTTCCAGGCATAATACTTGAGAGTACTCCGGTAAGTGCGTTAAAAAATGCAGGGCGCATTTTCGTTTTCAAATGGATTCGACTAAACAAACGGAGCCGGAGAAAGAAGCAGTCACGCAGTCATTCGCAGGGAAAGGACCATGAAATTCAAGTTTGAAATTTTTACACTGTAGCTCCTACGTATAACATGATCCCATATTAAATGTTTACAGAATTCAAGCCGAGTAAAAAATTCGGATTTCTACGAGGGCATGCAAATGACTGGGATTGGGATATGGAAACTAAAGTAACGAGGGAATTTTTTTCTGATAACAGTAATTGCACATTGTAGACATGTATTTAACGTTCGGTGCGCGTTTCTGTGATTTTAATGTAACGCGACTCTTCAGAAGCTATTGAGACATTTTTCTCTGGTTTACAGTAAACGTTGAATCAATTTGAACCAATTAAAACCTACGACGAAATTGTAAAAATAAGTTAGATATAAATTTATAAATTATATAAAAAGCTATATTATCTATATTATTTAGAATTAGAATTAACGAAAAGAAACTAATAAAACTGCTAAATTTAGTGATACATTTAAATATACTTATTCAAATTTTTATTTTCTACGATTGTTTGATGTACTGCAGGTTTAAAATTATTTTTGCAAATTTTGTAAATTGTAGGAATCTGGTACGTGGAACTATTAGAGATTCTACTTGTAATGGTTGACGCATTAATCAGACATTAATGTATAATTTAAGTTATTATTTTAATTAATATATATATACCCTTGTTTTTCAATATGTACAAAACTTACTACTATTTAATGTTGATATTCGTTACGTTCAGGCAACCTAAAATCTTCATAGTGTCAAATATATAGTAAATATCCAACACAGTTGATTTAACTAATTTGACTTTTACAAAACAAATTGAAGACAAAGTAAGAATAGAGAAGCAGCGTGATCATTTACACAAGAGAAACCATAAACCCTGAATTGTACGTGTTCCCGCGATTTACACGGGCATTACCATTGCAAAGGTAACGCCATAAATTAGAAATACTGTAGTCCTGCTTTAGTATGCAGGCAGAGATATGAATCAGTAAGATCTTTAATCGCGGCCGGTGTAACCGCAAACTGGGCATCCTTTTGAATCCATTGGAACCCCTTTCTATGAGAGATTCGATCCTGTCATATCCATCATATAGATATTGACACATTACGAATAATTACTTAACATCTTTCTTCGCACTATTCTTTTATATATGCAAACGTAACAGATCTTCCAATCTAACCTCGTATACTTTCCTTACAAATACATGATTATCTTTCTAAAATATATATTAAACATATCTTTCTGTCGTTATAATATTTTTCTATAGATTATTGATCACTATGTTTGTGCTATGATCCTTTCAATCCGTCCTTCAAGTATTAATTACAAGAATAAATATTAAAACAGAATAATGACTCTACAGAATGAGAGAATTTGAATTTAACAAACTATAAATTACCTGTAATCATTGAAATTCGAGAAAAGACTTTCTGGCGAATTCGATATATTGACGATACACAAATATTTTATATAAAGACATCCGAAGAATTTCAGAAAATTTTCTTATTGTTTTCAATGCATCAAAACCATAAAAATAAGAAATGTATTTTTATTTCACTCCTGTCGTTTGTAAGTAATACACAAAAAATTATTTTGTATAAAAATCCACTATCTATTAATATGTGACTTAAATATGAGTATTATATGCTGACAACTATTTCGAAGAGGAAAACCATTATAAAAGGAGTGGAATTGGGAATAAATATAAGTGGACAATTAATATTGCTAGGTATATAAACACCGATATACTTTTGCGATTTCGACAGTGAAGACGTCGAAAGAATTCCATCATTATTTGATTACTATCAATTTAGTCAAACCGTAAAAAGAAGAAATATACCTTTAACTCTTATTTCGTACAATGAATACAGAATATTTTTATTTTGCACAAGCACCCGCAGTGAGATATTCCTTTACACGTCAGCATTAATTTCTGACGATTATTTCGAAAAGGAAAACCGGTGTAAAAGGAGTGGAATTGGGAATAAATATAATTTGACAACTGAATGTTTCACAGTGTATAAACACTGAAATACTTTTGTGATTTCGACGGTCGACTGTTTGCGAATATTTATCTGTGTTTGCTGGCATCGGTCGCCTCTATGGCGGGCGTCTATAATGTGCAATTAAAAGAGCGCCAGCCGGCAGACAGGCAAGCGATGGAGGAAAGTGTTATTCACCACAGCGTGTGTCAGTGAATGGCGACCGAATACAGCGAGGGTAGAATCCCGTTAACAAAAAGCTATGTAACAGGTTTTCACGAAAATTGAGTAATACCACCCACTAATTTGAATTTATGAGTCTTTTAATGCTCTGCCGCTTTCACCGTCCCAGAATGGCATAAATTATTTTCCATATGAACTCTCGTATCTCCTTTAATACCAAATTGCGAATTTTATTCATGAACCAAATTTGTTCCATTTTCAGGCGAGCAGTTAAGAAGAGCCGAATTTTCTCGTGCCTTATGAATTAAGCGTAAAATCTGAATATATTTGCGGAACGATCGATAATGATCCTTAATTTAAATCTATTTTATTTTTAAATATTCTTATGTAAGTTCTTTCCACAGTTTTCTATAATTTTCTATAGTCTGTGATCAAACGATTACCAAATAATACAATAAATGCAATAATAACAAAGCTTTTAGAATTCGTTGTTGTTGAAAATGAATGAAGAAATGTTATTGTAAGATGTATAAGTCGTGTTACATAAAAAGGCTATACGGAGAAGTAAGGACAGGGCTATTGCACTTTTACCACCCACAGGAGTGGTTAATAAAAGAGCAGAACGGTAAAGTGGCGTTTAACCTCCTTTGTGTTCAGTGTTTTCTGAAAATAAAATCTAAAGTTAAATTTTTTTACGTGATTTTTTGTAAGTTAATTCAAAATCAAGAACGTTTGAGTTATTTTAATATTACAGTGGCTACGTGGATATAGATGTTAGATCCTAAATCACTAATCTTGATTTTGCATGTGGAAATAAAATAAAGTAGGGTATACTTAATTGCGGTATTTTAATTACGAAAGTTGTTAATTTCAATACTGATGGTGTCTTGTATTTTATAATACTGATCGATACTGGTAAATATCTGAACTGCATAATACCTAAATGAACAACCTGTTATTAGAAATAAAGTGAATCCACGTCATTTAAGTGTTTAATTCATTAAAACAGAAAGTAGTAACTAATAAATAAAAAGACTAACTAAAAACTAATAATGAAAACAACTAGTAAAAAATAAGCTCTAAATATTCTACTGACCAATAAAACTAATTAAATTGTCTAGAATGTTAAGATTTCTTACTTGGTTTAAGTTACAATTTATAGACACATTTATTATCTCATAATCCTGCAGCATAGCGTAACTATACACTTTTATAAATTTACAGCTTTGGAAGACATTAAAAGGGATAAAATATAGGTTCTCATATAAATGTAATTATTTTTATATTGCCATTCATCGTCTGTGAAAGTATACGAAAAATTTTTCCTAATGCATCTGAATCTAACGATGTGAAGATTGAATATTGTCTTTCACAACAATCTCTTAAAACTTGATCTACAATTTTTATTTAATTGACTTATGGAACAAAACTAAAATGGGTACAAGGTCTTCACGGTGTTCTTTATATTTTGGTAAACATGACAGTGGTCCTTTCACTGAAAGCTCAATAAATCGACTACTTAAAATCATTAATCAAGTTTTAAGTGTACTTCGTGGAGGAGAAGCTCCAATCTTTAAATTTACGGTCGTTAAAGTCACCAGAAAAATTTGTGAACGTTTTCACAGACGTTCCTAAATTTTCCACCAAAAGAGTATCTTCCATTTCCCAGTCGTATCATGCAAAAATATTTTGAATACAAATAAACAACGGCTAACAAAAGAAGAGTCTTCAAGCTTTAAAATGTGTCCAGATATATTGTTCTGCTATTCTTTCTGCTCAAATAGCAACAATTTCTCTAGAATGGAAAACTTTCTAAAATACTTTTTGCATTCACTGCAGGTTATTTATCAAGTGTTCGCGTATTGAAACGTCCAATGTAAAAATCTATTGAAAAGTCGGTATCACTTTCCCTGTTATTTCTAATTATAATTATAAGACTATCTTCCACTTTCCAGTCGTATCATGCAAAAATATTTTGAATACAAATAAACAACGGCTAACAAAAGAAGAGTCTTCAAGCTTTAAAATGTGTAGAGATATATTGTTCTGCTATTCTTTCTGCTCAAATAGCAACAATTTCTCCAGAATGGAAAACTTTCTAAAATACTTTTTGCACTCACTGCAGGTTATTTATCAAGTGTTCGCGCATTGAAACGTCCAATGTAAAAATCTATCAGAAAAGTCGATATCACTTTCCCTGTTATTTCTAATTATCTTCGTCATCTGATCCCGGCGACCGATACCGGTAAGTAGCGTTACCAGAATGCACGTTTAGATTGATAATAAGAATCCAAGAGTGCATAATATCCTATAACGATAAGACGTATCGCGGTACTTTCAGTTATAGACGTGGCTCGTATGAAGTGTAGGCGTCAGCGTGCTTATCGTCCAGGAAAGGGTTGCACCGTGAGGATTATAACCGTGCACGCAATGCGTCGAGAATGCGAACGTGGACGAACGAACGAACGAACCAACAAACACGCAGGCCATTCTGCACGCACTCTAATCGACCATCGTATCATAATATAGAAAACCGTCGGACAGGTAAGCCGTACTACCACCGCCACTGTGGATTCATTCTTAACGAACTTTCTTTCGACTTTTATTGTTACATACGTTTGCTATTCAATGAACGACATATTTTTTCCTTCGCGTGCGTTAACGTTTCCCAAGTCATGAAGGTAACGCGTAACGAGACCGTACATCGTGATTACGGCTATAAAAATTACGCAGTAATATATCGTCAGCAATATGTTACTGGAACTGTAACGATGACATTTTAATGCCTATAAATAAAACGTTAGGGCGGAATTCACAAGGCACTAGCCATGAATTCATTTGCACACCAACGTGACTCGTCTATTATTAAGGATTACACGCATTTGGTTACATCGAGATAATCAATTTCATAGAAAAACGCTCTGGCGATTTTACTGCTATTAATAACGTCCAATTAGTAGATTAGTATAGTTTCGTATTCTTTGAACCATAGAAATGTTAAAGGCACTTAAGATGGTATATGTCGAACTTGTAAATATCATGAAAGAAGGAAAGAAATTTCATATGGTTCCTCCGTCTCATAATTGAAGCATACAATTTTTATTTTACACGAAGATGCGAGGTCTACTAATTTGTGACTGTAACAGTTTTAACCCTTTGCACTCGAAGATGTTTTAACTAGAAAACCAGAGCATTTCTTCTGACTTAGATTATTTTCATTCCACATGAATTATTTCATCTTACAAATATAGTGTTTTTTTACTGTTATTCGTCCTTACAACACTTAAAGTATCAAATTCTTTAATTTAAAGATAGTGATGTTCAGATTATTTTAAATAATAATGTGCTAATTTTTCGTGGCGCCTCAGAGTCGCCACTCGAGTACAAAGGGTTAAAATGTCCAAAAATATTGGGATTTATCTCAGCTTCGTATTTTAAACCCTTGGAAATTTGTTAAATGTCAGATAAATGCGGTAAATTCTCGAAAATGTTTTTAATATTAATACTGGGAAAGTATATCAGAGATTAATTAATTAATTAAACTAATAGTTTGTACAGATATTCTTGCCACACTTTTCTACTGCGTATTCTAGAATTTCTTTGTATATCTGTCACAGCTATTTTAAAAATGAAGAAATTTTTACATTTCTAAATCAAATGCCGCAATGAATTGTAATTCGCAAAGCCAACTATGACAAAGAATACTTTATTCTTTTCTCTAACTATTCTCTAACTATTCTCTAACTACATCTCCACTATCTTTTAAAGACGCGTAACACAATTTGCAAGGTTATCTTTCAACAAAATTCCACTTTCGGCGACGCGAATTATTCAATAGAAAATCATTTTACACGCGAGAACATTTTTCTAGCCCACTACCAGTTTTATTTCATCCGGATTTACGATGAACTCGAACTTTCCAGTTTTCGTCGGATGAACTGCATTTGCTCGAATTTGGTAGACTTTTTATGGTTGCTGGCTCAGCGGCCAACGCGTAGAAGGTCTATGCAAAATCTCGATGACCATCAGCCGTGGCGTGTCGTAGCCGCTCGTCGGGAAAGCTATGTTATAGTTTAGACGTGGGCGGTTCAGCCCCTCGTATAAATTCATTACTTCCCAACAGAGTTGAATTTGAGAGAAAATTAAAAAAGAAGGAAGAACAAGAGACGAAGAGCGCGGAGGCACAATCGAAAAACTACCATCCAACGAAAGGCCACGCGGTACCGTCCCGGCTGCTTTGAGCCCACGACAGAGAGAATAATTCAGCGTTTCACGAAACAGCGTATTTTTCTTCGCTAACTGCTATTTCGTGTTTTATTCAGTTCTTTTTACCCTATTTCATCCCGGCTCCCTCTACGTACAGCCTGTCGGACCGGGTGCATTACCGTAGGCGGTATCCGGTTTTGCCGGAACTGCGAGTTCTGCGGAAACCTGCCGAATAAATAATCCTGAGGAACAGCCACAGTTAGGGGAAGAAACATGAAACGTCGTTGTGATATATAATGAAATACAAACCCATCACCGGAACCGGTGGCACCTCGGGACCTGTATTTCAAGAAAGAGTTGAGTATTTGCATACTCTACGCGGTATAGTCTGCCGTGCAAATACCTGGTTATAGTTGGAGTCGAGTGTGCAATGGAAGGAAGGCTCTATCGTTAGTTGGAAAATAAATACTGATCATTAGACTTTGGATCTCCGTGCGAAATAATTGCGCGTGTGTCTGTCAATTATTGTACCCGAGAAACGGGTATTAAACAGAAACGCATTTCTTATTTTATAAAGTCCTTGCTGTACCATTTTCTTTGTAACTATAGTTATTATAATATCGTTATAGGTAAAAATTTTACAGAAGAGAAAAGACAATTTGTATGCTTTATATCTTATAATTTATATTTTATGTCTACTTCAATGTTTAAATATTGATTATAAATTAACAACATTTGATTTCGTCTAAAAAGACGGGCATGACATTTATATTTGTTGGACTTCATTTAAAACCTTCGACAGGAGATGACTCGTTATAATATGACAAAGGGTTAACCTGGTGAAAAGGATATTATAGAATTTTTTAATTCTTTCAAGCTATTTTATGTATACATTGTTGTAAAAAATTTATAAAATCTGCTGCCCATTTATGTTTTCGTTAATTGAACAATTGAAATGAAAGTAACAAAATACGTTGCATTGATTTTTAGTTAATCGAAGAAGGTACTTATTTAAGATTCTGACTAACAAATTTTGATTGATTTTTGGTAAACTGGCATTACAAGGAATTTTTAATAAATTTTATTACATTTAGTAGATAATGTTTGCTACTTTTTAAACTGAAATATTCATTCTGCCACGCTTGTGTAGTAACAGGTGAACATTTTATGTAATCATAAGGAAAACATGAATATTTACAGACGAAACGGATTCACATTAAAATTTAGAAATGAAAAGCGTGAGATAATATTTGAGAATAAATGAATATTATTTTACTATACTATGATTACGAAGGCTAGTATTGTAATAATTAAAAATGAGAATGTATGAAACCTATTATAAATGACGATTAATTTATTTTTATCTAATTCTGATAAATATTCCATTTCCAGACAAACGTTCCATTATATTTTCTTACTCATGTAAAAGGTACTCCTCGTAACATTAAAAAGAAATATCAACTATTCTAACTTTATTTTGTTAACTTGGAAATTTTTTATCCAATGTACACCTATGATTCAATAAGAGGAAAAATGTCCAATAGTTCTGAAGCTTATATAATAAATAAAGAATGAATTGACAAAATCGTAAAAATAAAAGAGTATTAATTAATAATTATTTTTTTTAATCAATATCAATTAATCGTCTGTTTATAACGAAGAAATGGTTATTGTTAAGAGAACAATGAAGTTCTCGAACTCCGATTAAAGATTCTTCTTAGTTGTCGGCGAAGAAAGTATAAAAACTGAATTCCTCGCAGTATAAAATGGCTAACTTTTAAGAGTTTTTGAACGAAGGTATTCTGGTTTACGTTAAAGCTTCATTAAAAGAAAATAGCTGTTCGTTGACCCGCATAGCTTTCGATCTTTTCCTTTTAATTATTTCGTCTCCGCCCCTACGAGGTAAAGAATGCTAAGCAGTTTCATTATTCGCCGGCTGATTTCCGTTATACCGCCACCAGTTTTTCGCTGGGATTCATTATCCGGTGTGGACGGAATATAAATGAATCCGGGCAGCCACTACAGGAGCCTTTTCTCGCTAATGAAACATAGACACCAAAATTCGTTGCGAAATGTTCCAATTTTTAAAGTATTTCCTTTTTACAGCATTTAAATACTTTTATCCCCTTGTCCGAGGAACAATTGAATAATTCCTGGCAAAAACCAGAAGATCAATTTTAACGAGAATGTAATTAGCATACTTCATTTAACCATTGCATATTTATAAGACTCTTTTCTCTCGGTAAAGAATACTTTAGCACGGAACATTAGTATGTTAGAAAATCTCACATTTGTTAACAATACAGTGTTCTAAGATTATTCCTCATTACCTGCCATTCAATTACGTTTGATACATAATTCTAGTGACTAAACAATTATTTACAGATTTAATTTACAAAATTTATTGCTAAAGAATCGGTACAGTTACCTATAAATTTTGTAAAATGTGTCTTGCAATGTGTAATGCTCAGATATTCGTTATCATTACTTTTACAGTTACTAAAAAAGGAAAGGATTAAGAACCCAAAATTTTTCGATGCACGAAACAGAAGAAACCAAGTCACGTAATTCTACGTTTAAAATAGAAGGAAAGAAGTACGAGTGTAATTGCGAAGCTAAAAGAGTTTCAGTGCGAGTTTCGAATTGGAAAGCGCAACATGCGTTTTTGATCATTAATTTCGTTCGTGTTGAGATACAAAAGCGTGCGTTCCTATAAACGTAAATAATAATTGCAATTTTAGATTCACTTTTTATTCGAATACACGTTTAGAATAAATCGAAATCCACAAAGGCCGTTGAATATATTTAAAAAAAGAAAACGCGAGGCGATTGTGCAAAACGGTGTAACGGCGTGTTTACAAATGAAATACGAAATCATCAGGTTCGGTAAATTCGCGGGCAACGAATCCGAGACAAATCTGATTCGGTTCACTCTCTTATCGACCACGAAAATTTCGGTTGAGGGAGCATGGTGCGCGCGAGAGGGTTCCCGGGCTTCAACATGCTCAGCCCAGCAGAAAGCCTCTTTGCTCGAAATGTTTTTCGTTCGATTTGCAGCGACGATGTTTAACGTTGCATTTCGGTTGATTTCTCAGTCGTTTGGCTTAAGGCTTCTGGAGCAGGAGAGCCGAACCGAACCTAACCGTTGCCGGTACCAAACTGAACCGAACCGCCTCGTTGCTCCGGGGCGGCAGCAATTTTATTAGGTTCCCTCCAACTGACTGTATATTAAATTTAAAGGATTCCCGTGGGAGTAACCGGCATCTTAACCACTACCACCGCGACGCCGTGCCGCAGACGTCTCTCCTAGTTCGGATTCGTTGCCTTGTAAGTTGCGGTGGTCGCATCCTTAGGAACTCCTGTGGGACGTACACGTGTTGAGTAGCTCTCCTACTCGTACAACTTGTAGCAACTTGTACATACGAACTACGTATCCGAAACATACACTGACGTCTCATTCCTGAGTCACGTTAGGTCGTTCGCCTAAGAGAACCGGCTATTAACCTCGCCAGATGGTGTAACAGTCCCAAAGGGGCATAAGCGAATACAGTTGGATCGTATTTGCGCCGAGTTATCTTTAAACTTACGATACGACGCTAACGAATAAATGACCAGACGATCTAATTATCACAATCGTCTGGAGGATTACTAGCCAAATTAGCCGGCATCGTACGAAGATTCTATGTCCAGGTTCCTGACGCGGTACACGCCATAAACGATTCCGGTTTTCTATCATTTTAATCCTCTACTGGCCGATTTCTTTTCTTAACACTTTATCGACCGGAAGCCTATTATTAGGCTTTTCAATATTCGCGCTGTATCAAAATGGAGCTTAAAATTCTATTTTTACATTCCAATTTGTAACAACATTATTAGACAATATTATTGGGGATGCATTGTTGATTCGCAATAAAAATTGCTGTCAGCGTTGAAAGAGCCATTAAAAAGTTTTCAGTCATGGACCATGGGCCTTATAAAAATTCTGAAATAGTCGCCGGTCTATAAAATGTTAAGGGGGTAAAGGGGTTTAGAGGTAAAAAAATCGACTTTTTTTTATTACTTCGATCAATAGTATTCTATCCAGAGAACATGTTTGTAAAACCCCAAGCATGAATAAACACCAAAACAGTTCAAAATGAATGTCGAACGCCGACGTGTGCCGAGCGCTCCTGAACGCTTCCGAAACTTTAAACGCGTTTTTCTCGAAACCATGTTTTCCAAATTTGCGGGCACGATTGATAAACATAATTTCTATGTGAACCTACGATATTGGCCAAATTTAATGTTTCCAAAAAGTTATAAACGAAATAAGGCAAAAATTTTACGCGAAAATCAAAGATTTCACTTCTATCGGCTATTTTGAAACTTTCTTTGCAGAAATCTTCTTAGGTGTTAGGTTCACATAGAAACTGCACTCATTAGCTTTAAAAAAATCCCAGAGTTTTTTGTTTCATACGATTCTACGAGGCGCTAGAGTGCTTGCAAATATGAAGAAATTTTTTAAGGCGTCTGCGTATTCCAGCTATAAATTCTGTATATGTTGGTACGATTGCTCATAAAAATTAATTTAAACAATACAATATATGGACAATAAATGGTAAAAATTCCAAAAAAATCCATCAAATATTTTTTTTTTTAAATTCACAGAGAAAGGCTTTTTCTTGGTCTTCTAGACCCCTTTACCACAGTTATTTTTTTCTATTTCTATTAAATCTGTTGAAATAGTATGAACATGTTATAACATACAAATTATAAATAATAAATTGCTGAGTAAACTTGACACCGTCAGTCTCCAGGGACTAACGTAATATTTAACGTGTTAACGATGATTAAACCCTTCAGACGTGGTGTTAAATCGAACAGACTGACTTGCACTATATTTCCATTACCGGGCTGAATTCTACAATCAAAAACCAGTTGTTCGACCGTGGTAGGTTCGGTATCGATACTTCAGGCCACGTTCTATAACTCGCGGCCATAATCTCATCGACAAGAATCGATTATCGCTCGCACGAGAGAAAACTGTTTTCGAATTACAGGCATGCTTCCTACTCGCTGAATCGAAGCGAAACGGTTTGTAGTGTCAATAACGTAGGTATCGGCCGTATCCTTACATACGGATCAATGACCGAAGCCTTCGGGTATTCGAAAGACTCTCAGAAGGTTGCCTTTTCTTTCTATCTTTCTCGAATCTTCTTTCTGTCTCTGGAGGTCGAATCAGCAAAGCCCTCACGTCGTAATCTCCGATATCCAATTGATTTTCCAGCTGGTATGCTCCTACATCGTGGCAGTCGTGGCATCCTACTATTCAATTAAAAGTTTTCCTCTCCCTCCCCCCTCCCCCTTTGGTGCCCGCAACCCTTTATTCATGTTCTCTCACACTCACGCTCTCTTCTAGTCTCGTCGAGGGGCAACAATCGTGGTGAGAGGTAGTTGCTCTCTCGGTGGATGTCGAGTGTCACAAAAGGGCTGCTCAAGTAACCCTTCTTGCCCATATTTTTTTCTTTCCTTTTTTGTTGTTGTTGTTGCTTCTTTAGTTTTGCTTCTCTCTCTCTCCCTCTCTCTCTCCCTCTCTCTCTCTCTCTCTTCCTTGCTCTCTCCTTTTCTCGTTCGTGATAATGGATACGAGAGGGCCAACTTGCACCGACCAAGTAACCTCCTTCGCGATGGTTCTTCATCTTCGCGCCAACTGAAATTCAAGCGACTCGGGTCGTTTTCATTTCGAGCAATCAGAGTGGAACCAAACGATAATTGCACCGACTATGGTTTTCAGACAATATGCCCCTTATCCTACATTTCGTATTTTTCCCAACGAATGATCTCGGATTTTTAATATCCCTTCGAGCAAGATGACAGGACGCAACGACCGTGGCGTCTTGATTCAGTATTAGATTCTTTTCGGGAAAACATGGTAATGCGATTTTTTCGAATTTGGGAAACGCGCATCGGTTGCCAAGACGAGAACGTTTCGAGACATTATCGTTGATATACGGGGTAGAACGTTCGGAGAGCAATTATGATCTTCGGATATTCGGTGATATTGTTCCAGTCGGAGGAAAACGTGTGCTTTAAGGTTATGTTTGTTTCGGATAAATTCTGCGCTAATTATGATCGCGTTTAGTTTCTGATAGCGATAGACCGCTTATAGCTGCTGGGCATCTCGCATGGTTTATCGATGCCTGAAGTAATATGATAATTTATAACCGTAATCACGTTGAAATCACTGTCATTGGTTTCGACACTGTTTAACGCGACAAGCCGACACCAAATTTGAGTAATAGCAGCAGAAACCTAATATCAATATTGATCGACACTAATTTTGACCAACATACACGTTTCCCGACTTGCACGCGTCATTAACGATGTGGGATCACACGGATTACATAAATTCCAACTTTCATGGTGGAATGATAAAAATACATAGTTGAGAATCCGTACGTTGAACATTCTCAAACGAATCTCCTACGTTGAATCGAAATACCAGAAATTTTGATAAAATCGGAATTTATGAACTGTTTAAATAATTATGAAATGTCAAGGTTAAAATTGTTTTAATAAATGTGATCTACTATTGCTTGCTTCTGCATTTTTTTCAAGTATTCGTGCAAGGGTAATTGAGCACGCAAGCTTGGGGAACATTAGTGGTAGGTACTATTGTGAACTCTATAATATTTTCTTTTTTCATATGTCGATCATTACACCTTAATAACATCTATTATTTAGATAAATAAATCTGATAACGATAATGCATTATAACCCATCAGTTGGAAATTTTTATTATGATTTTAAGTAATTTGTTTTAATATCAATTAGCCAAATTTTGATAATATATAAACGAGTAATGTCTGAAGGTATAAATATGAAAACAATGGATATAAATAAGTAATAATTAAATAGAGGCAATAAGAATAAATCGAATAGTTTAATTTGCATGTTAGCACCACTTATCTTCACTAAATGAGGGAATTAATAAGCAATTTTTATGAAACAACTAATTTCAGAAATTTATCGTTTATATTATTGTGTATTTCAATTGTTCCTTACGCAGCAATTAATTTTAAAATTTATAGCAGTACGCATTATGAATTATGATTAATATATAGAGAGGTTTACGAATAAGAAGAATATTTCCAACAAAAGCAATTTAATACTGAGACAGGAATTTCCGACTTCTCAACTTTAAAAAAATATGATGTTTTTAATAAAAAAACAGGAATCTTATATTTTAAACGGTGTCATTTCCTGTAATTTTCATATTTTTAAATTACAAAGACAGACAAATTCAGTGGATTATATTTCAATTATTTGATATTACAAACATATGATTTGTTGTTTGCATTGTTTCTTATTTCTTATAATATTAACATATCCTCATTATATTGCCATTGTTAACAAAAATAAAATGAATATCTACGACGTATAAAAATAATCAATATTCAAATTATATTCCATTGTATTGCACGAACCAAAGAGTAGCTTGTATATTTCAACATTTAACTACAATTTGCTTGAATACTGAGTACAATAATGTCCTCATTAGTGTAGTTCCAGATAATCAAAATGAAACTCGTTACTATAGAATTTGTCTTTCATTGTTGTTCAACAATATGATAATGAAAATAATGTTTCTCGAAATTAATTTTCCATCTGTGTATTCTTTATTTAATACCAATTCATCTTGGTTTCAACCATTTCCCATTATCTTATTAAAATAATTAAAAAATTATGAGTTCTACATGCGCATATGATCGGTGCTCGCAATATTAAAACTACAGTCTAAAAAAACATAATTTTTGAAAAATTTAATGACAGTATTAAAAACCTCTAACCCAGAAACATATAGAGAATAATTAAAACAGGAGGGCTTCGTGGATGAGCTCTTCACAATGCAACCTACAGAGTCGTTAACTATACATTTACAATTTACTCATTAACGAATAATAAAAAATCTTCTTAACTTTTCAATTTATAAACAACTCCTGCTAATGTAAATTCGTGAATTTGTGCAAGTAGCTCTAATGATTGTCTCACTGTATATTAACACTAGAACTACCAAACCAGTCATTTTGATCTCTTTGTTTAATTGTACATTGTAATAAAAATTGCAAATAATCCAAATAAATTAAATCTTGTCATTTTTATAAGACAGTACACACCAGTCAAATTTAATGTTTGGTAATTTCAGTGTTAACGACTTCAACAAATGGAAAACTGTAAATCAACATTTTTAGGTACTGTTAACTTTTCTGCTGCTTTAACACTAGAACTACCAAATCAATTTGTTTAAGTATTGACGTAGATATAGCAGTGTCAAAGATATAAATTGTTTTTTCTCTTCTGTATCAGTTTTAGTGATGAAGATGTTACAATAATTTTAGTTACAAGGAAAATAGTATGGCAAGGGATTAAATGTTACACCGTTCAAAGGCAAAGATATCTTTTTCCACGCTGAACCTACCACTTCCGGTCAAAATCACCGGATTCAAATTTTTCCATTTATAAGCATTGAGATTATAAAGATGCATGCAGAGAAAATGATTGCATAAATTACCTTACTAAACTCATTTCATAAATTGAATACACTCTAAATAAATACAATCTTCATATTTTTATGAAGCAAATAGATGGCAATCAGTTTTAGTGATTGATAAATTCAGTGTTAAAAATCTGTAGCATGGGATGTAGCAGTTTAACACTAGAACTGTCAAACCAGTCATTTTGACTTGTTACTCGTTTTTTCTTTCGCAACTATTAAAGTTATAAAAATGTTTTTATAAAAATTTTTGGGTGTACTTCTTTAATAACGTACATATTATAATAAGAATTCTATGAAGTTTTAATAGATGCAGTCTCATTATTATTACAAAGCAATGCATATCGTTGGTTTTATTGTTCGGTAGTTCTAGTGTGAACAGCAATAAATATTTGCGCCATTTTAAGCGTTGCGACACTCCATGCCGCCAAACGCAGTTCCAGAAATCGTAAAACCCTCGAAGACCACGTTATACAATATATTTTCGCAAAGAGGATACCTGTTCCCGCAGAACGCGTGCCAGCAAGAATAATTCTTGATTTTGATACTTTCTCTTCCCGGCTATTATCTCATTTTTCTGGTAAATCGGTGAATTCGAGTCGAATGAATTACTAAAGGGTCATTAACGAGGCAGGGGGAATAAATTCGCGACGGTTGTCGGTAATACGTAAGAATGGAGTAAAAGCGTGCGGGAGCGAGAGCATGGTCGCGGACAAGCAAATGCGCTCGATGAGAGGAACAAGGAAACGAAATGATCGCGGTTTACGCTGGTTCTTTTCGGTTACAGCGGCTGACTTGCCGCCGGTAGGAAAGGAGGACTATTAGAATGTATTATGCATGCGAAATGGCGCGGTTTCCTCGAAATCACTGGTGCCACGCCGCTCCCGGATGAAGGAGTTTTGCGGTGACGACGTGGAAGTCTGCCAACCTTAGGTGGGTGGTCTTTTAGCGGCCGGCGCCCTGTTCCAATGCTGGCTAAAATATTGAAGGAATTATATCGCTCGAAATGCCCGTAACCATTTTAATTATCTATGTACCGTTACGGCCTGCTGGTCGACATAATTTAATCACGGGTTTAACAATACATCAAAGTTCTCCGCTTCGTAGCCGCAGCTGCGTCGCTAAGTCCGCGGAACTACGGACTCTTCGAGTCGAAGTTTCACTTTGATACGTCTAACGGGACCCTCTGCCTGAAAGTTTGCCCTTTTTCCTGCAAATTTTTACCTATTCATTCGCTTGGCAGACAAATCCGTTCGTCATTTTGCTATTTATTTCTGATAAACCTTTAGAAAGTATTACCACGCAGAATGCTCTATGCACAATCATCCCTTCCTCGGTTATACTACCGATACTGGGACACAGTTTTACAATTAGAATTAACCCTTATAATAAATTGCTAGGTATAAGTAATTAGTTATATTAGTATAGTTAATACTATACTAAGTTAATAGTATATAGTTAATTAGTATAAGTATAATTAATTATAAGTAAGTATAAGTAAATTGCTATAAGTATAAATTGCTACAATATTATTCAGCACGTCGAACGTGGAGCTATTTTTATAGTTTTCACGTTAGATTTTATTTAACGTTAAACGAAAAGAATACAATTATGCACGAGCAGAAGACTCGCTTACAACATTTGTGCATTTCCAATTCAATCGAATCTATTAAAGTAGTGTGAATATTTCTGAATATTCTATGAATTATATGGATAACATTAATTTGTAAATTTGATGCAGTAAGTTCCCTAGGGGCTGACATAGCATTTAACTTGTTAAAACTATTTTTACACCACTATGTTTGTATCAAAGCAATTGATAAAAATCTAACTGATTTAGTAACGAAAATAATAAATTAAAATATTCTAGGTCAGAAGAAATGCTTTGGTTTTGAAGTTAAATTAATTTCAATTGCTAAGGGTTCGTTTATAAAGGGGTAGAGCCTGTTTTGGTAATGTGGTTACCGCCTACTACAATGTTCGTGGGGATAGAAAATGGTCCGATACTAATCGACCCAGAATAGATAGAAAATGGCGAATTTTCTCGGCAGAAAGGCACCTCTAAGGTGTCTCGCGGACAGATACGATGATCTATTACTATTTATAGGACACCCTGTATAATGTTACGGTATGAATGATGCATCACGTAGTCTTCGTTGCAGCGTCGTTTCGGTAACGACGACGTAGCAAGGACAACAGAGAGACGAGTATGGGACACGAAGCTGGACAAACGTTAAAGATAAGTGTTCTTCCTCTAATAATAAAAGGGTTACAGTTCTTTATAACGAGTTTCTCTTATTGTATATTTAGTTACGGTTATAATACGTACAATTCTGCCAACAGTAGAATAAGTGGTATGTGCTTGAATTGTTACCACGATATTATTGCCTCCCTCGGGATATTCCGAAGATATCGCAGAGATTTGAATTGGAACCATTCGATCAAGAGAAGTCGACTTCCGAATCGATATTGTGGTTTCCGCTCAATAGGGTAGTTGTGGATGAGAAGAAGGTCGACAGATCTATTCGAGTCGTCAGAGCAAAAAGACATACAACGATCCGCTTCATGGTAGAGGCACAACTGATTGTTTACTGTAAATAAACAATTGTGTTGCGAATTCCTGTTTATTATTCAATCAAGTGTTCTTATCAGTCATATTGAGTAGAAATGTTCGCAATAGTATTTATAGTAAAATAAATTATTTATTAATCTAAGAAAACTAACAGGCAAGTTCAAAATCGAACAAGTGGCAATAGTATTTGATACGGAGATTAATAGTATATTTATAGTCCTTAACATGCTGAATGCTGAGAGTATTTTATGTCCTTCTGACAAGCTTAATTTCTTTTGTTTATAGAAAGATAGTAGGACTATTCGCTGGGCTTTTTATCAATTTTTCTAAATACTTATTTTAGAACTACTTGACGCTACAGAGAAGTTTGTACATTTAATTCTTAGCAGTCCAAGCAATTTTAATCTAAAAATTGAAACAATTAGTGTCTTAGATTAATCGCATTGTGCACAAGTAATTTCCTTTCGTGTATATCAAGCTTAGTGCTATTACTCGTATGAGAAACATTTCAATTTTTATCGATTTAAATAATATTGTTTTGAATAATAGTGTGACAACTTTTAGTACCGCCTCAGAGAAGCCATTGGAACGCTAAGGGTTAATACAGACATGAATTAATTTTTGTTTCTTTAATCAGTGAATATGGAAGTCGTTTTTTAGGTCCAGTGAGAGAAATGTTTCTACTTGTTGTTTATGAATTAGCAATCGTAAAAAACGTTAAAAGAACGTTTGATAACAAAGAGAAGAAGCATGGAAAAGTGATTCTACAAGATCCAATAAGATACAAAGAAAAACCAACAAACTCGTTTGATCGGCGAAAGTACACTTATACAAAACTTTGTAAGAGGTGCTCGTTGGAATTATGGAATCGATGTCTCAATTGGGTCAAACTGCCCTTAATTAGGTCAAACGCTCGTCCTAAAGGAATCAACGCTCTCCGCTTCTAGGAGAAATACTACCCAATCGGGACGTGTAAATCTCCTTTCTCGATCATCGATCCTGTAACAAGGACATCGTGGTAGAATTGGATGATCAGTTCTTCACGAACACTCAAAAAGTTCTTCGTGAGCAGGCAAACATTCGGAAACTTTCTACGAACACGGACAGTATATACAGCCGACTGTTTCAAAATGTCAGCAACACTTGTGCTGCACTTTGTCTTGCAGAATTGGAAGAATTATTTCTGTTCCCATAATTCGAGAAATCCAGTCTACCAGCAATCAACTTTTAATTGAAAATTTATGCGAACATTCATTGTTCATCAGAAAAATTGTATTTTTGCTAAACTATTATAAAAACAACAGCTCGATACGAATCTTAGATGATTTTTAGAAAATATTTTAAACTAGAAAAATCTTAGACATTTTTGTAATCTGTGTAACCTCATCTTTTATTTAATTCTGAAACATGTTCGAAAAGTATCATAAAATATTTTTACCCTCATTGTCAGTAAGAAATGTAAACGTGTATTCCACCTTAGTTAGTCTATAAAAGTCTGAAAGAAATTTTAAAAACTTTATGAAAAATCAACTAAAACAGAATAAAAATTATTTTACAGATTTCTCGCAGTTTGTCATTCGCAGGAAATAATTCTTCATCTATTCACTGTCAATAAAATAAATTACGATGGTCAAAATAATTGTTATGAAATATTGAACATATTTACAGAAACTTTTTCAAATTTTTAAATAGGAATAAATTTACAGGTAGCACGAAACAAATTAGAAGATAACATAACAATAAATATGAAAATAATTCTTCGTCTATTCACTGTCAATAAAATAGATTACGATGGTCAAAATAATTGTTATCAAATTGTGAACATATTTACAGAAAGTTTTTCAAATTTTTAAATACGAATAATCTTACAGGTAGCACGAAACAAATAAGAAGACCTAATTATTTGCAAACACATGTTAGAGAAGCATAGAAAATTTTGACAAAATTGTAGAAATATTTAGGAAACTTAAACATCAATAATTCCATAAATGGCACGTAATGAATTAGGGTTTAAAGCTTCTCCATGAAAGATGCTCGAAAAGCAGTGTGAGTGAAAGGCGACTTGAGATGAACGTGGCGCCTCGCTGGAGATATCAGTGACATAAATCTCAGCGACATTAATTTTCTTCTATGTATCGCGAAGATTGTAAAGACAATTTTACAGAAGACAGTAATACATTGGGTGCATAACTGCTTTTTCTCTTACGTGTCATATCTGCCTCGCGTCCCTATGGAGAAAGTATGGTGCTTCATTTTATACGGCGTGTATAACTTGAAAGTGATCATAAACAGGATTCTTCGGGGAAATGACTTCTGTGCTCCGTTTCTACGAGCAGATTTTTTACGACTACAACGAGGCGCATGCGTGTGCGAAACAACAACTATCCGTTGTAAGAAAAACCTTGTTGTAAAAAAGTCGGCAAGATGAAATTACCGTTGAACTATACCGGGTTCCTCAGTTTGCAAAGCGTCGCCGCGTTCTTTTCGACGTCGCGTCACCTTGTTTCTGTTCGTGTTAGCCAGAAGTCATGACGATTTTTCGTCACTCTTTGCCGGGTCAACAATCAATTTAGAATTCAGCACGAATCGGACTGAATTTATTCGTGCCTTTTAAAGGAAAGTCGATTTCAGCCTCCCTTTCCACCGGCAACGACGTACGTGGCGCCCTTCTCTGACAAATACGAACAATTTTGAACGTCGCCAGATCAGCTACACGATAATAGGACTATTTATTTCACGGCTTAACGTACTGTATTAGATAAGGCCATGACTGATTTCCGTTCCTGCGTCTATAAAGTACCTTAATGTAAGGGAAATACGTTATATACCTTCGCAGTGCGATTATGGCGGCGGTCAACTCGACCGTCATTTATTGAAATTTATCATCGAAATCTTACGCATTAATTTCGTTCATATTTCAATTTTCGTTAACCGCTTACTGTACGATTCTTAGTTCGATCGCATTCGTTAGTACTTGATTGTCTTCCTTTTTTAAACAACAGATATCTATTTTACTTCACTCGAATGCTTAATCGTTAATTACAGAACGATGGATACTGTTTTATTCTAAAAAAGAGGAATATCGTTCATATCTGATAGATTCTTAAATTTTTCTAACAAATCTGTCTCGTTATTATATCTTTGAAAAGTGGTCAACATTCAGAAATATTACATACTTATTTTATTAACAAATTACAGGAGAAATCATTTTTTTATTATGGTATATAAACTGTAGGAATTTTATACTTTTATAGCCAATTTGAGGGAATTGATTTCAAATGAAATTTTCTTTGATTCATGAGTGATTTCCATAGTTCGAATGTAAAATTTAATAAATTGTTTTTGTAGACGTTTATAAACGTTTAGAAGTCTACAGAATAGTTATAACTTTAAACGTACATTCTACATAATACGTAAAAGTTTATGTGTATAATCCTCATTGAATATATTCATGCTCAATGTTAAACACGAATAAAATGATATTATTAAAGGATTAACAGAGCATTTCTTTATAAATTTTTTTTCTCGGATTCCCTTAATTTTAATTGCATTAACAATGTTAATGTATTGCATGTAATAGTATTTATCATTGATTTTATCATTGAAATTCTAAAAATATTACCGCACAAAGACTAAACAAATTATTTCTTTGAATTTTCATAATGTAATGTAATCCTGTTATTTTTACAGTTCGGTAGGTTTATTGTTAAATCAATTAAACAGCACTAGATTGACAAGAAATAAATATGCACAATCGCCGAATGACAAGTATTTACTAATATTAATGAATTGTACAAACAAATTATACGTTGTAGCTGGTTAGTAAAATCATATTTAAAACGCGGCGTCGTAATAGTAATTGTTGTACTTAATGGAGGAACATTAAACCGCTACAAAGAGAGTCTTAGCAGCGTAATGGAACCTGGGACACATAATAATAATCCTGAATGCGACACCACATGGGACGGGCAATGAGAAAGAGTTTTGAAAGAGCCTAGTGCCGAAGTTATTTTAAATAAACGGGGAGAGCAGATTTCGTTCTTCCCTCTGTGGGCGTTAGACACTTCTTTCTATCTCCCTTTCTCGTTCGTGCGAAAAGTTCAGCACTACGGTACGTTTTGCTACACCTGGGAATTATTGGGAGAAAAGTTGGCCCAGGTAGTTTTCGAAACTGAAGGAAATAGAAGTAATTTTAAAGTAGCATGAGGAATTTTTTCGGATACAGAAAATTCTGAAACCGGCGAAACGACATTCGAGAACAGAAATAGAAAAACGTTAGCTACACATATGACGATTTAACACTACATCACAGCGGGTGAAACGAACCTTTTCAGATTTTTATTTTACAGTTGTGAAAGTTACAAAATTACCATCATCGTATTCGATTCAAAAGATTTCTTTATTCAATCGTATTTTGTAATAAAAATAGCACAAGTCTAAATAAATTAAATTTTGTAATTGTTATAAGACAATGAACTATTCGTTAAAAGAACTGCACTATTAAGTTGTGCTTCATGCGTATGTAAACTTTTTGAAACCATGATAAAAGAACAGGCTAGAATGGTGGCTTGAAAATCAAAATATTCTACCCACGTCTCAAGCAGGATTTCGTAAGGGTAGATCATGTTCAGACAATTTAGTTTCTTTATTAACCAGCATCGACATCGCAAAAAATCAAGGTAAAGACACCCTAGGAGCCTTTCTAGACGTTCAAGCTGCTTTTGACAATGTGAATTGTAGTTTGCTTATTCAGAAACTAACCCAGGTAGGCTGTTCTCTTGTAGTCATAAGATTTATCAAACATATAACGTTTGGCAGGAAAATTATCGCTATAGATGGAGCCACAAGCACTGTCGCAAGAACAACCTGGAAAGGTTTGCAACAGGGAGAAGTTCTAAGTCCGCTACTATATAACTTTTATGTAGCTGAAGTTGTTAAGAACATTCCAGACAACGTTCAAATATCACAATTTGCAGACGACATTGCTGTCTACTGCAGCACCCCTATCATTAACGATAGCAAAAGGTTACTCGAACAATCGATTAATACTATTAATGCTAATCTCAAATCTGTTGGCCTTGACCTGTCTCCTAAAAAAACTGTGTTTGTTCACTTTAATAACAGACGCATTCTACCGGGTAAAACCGAAACTATAATAGACAACCATGTCATCAAATCTAGCGAAACAGTTAAATTTCTAGGAATCAATTTTGACTTTGACATGAGCTTTAAAGTTCATGTAAATAATGTGAGGAAAAAATGTTTTAGGCTTCTAAATATTATGAAATTTCTTTCTGGCGTTTCATGGGGTGCTTCACCCGAGACTTTGTTGTTAATATATAGTAGTCTCATAAGACCAATTATGGAATATAATTGCTTCATATATTATCCGAAAAACAAAAACCTAATCCTCAAATTAGATCGAATTCAGTTTGCTGCAATTCGACTGGCACTGGGGTACAGAATTAACACGCCCACAAATGTTTTGCTTAGCGAAGCTAAAGTCATTTCCCTTCGGGGTAGAGTCAATTTTCTAGCTAGAAAATATTTATTCAAATGTTACTCTTATACAACCTCAACTTCAAACAAAATACTGTGTAAAAACAACACAGACTTGATTGCCATTTCTCCCAATAGACGAACGAAACACTCTCTGCTAGTTGAAAACCTTAATTTGTTGGAAACACGACCTGACCTAGAGATTGCTGAAAAACATCCTATTTTTACCACAGACTATAACATCCTATTTAATATTTCACCTAGTGATGTGTATTTAGGTCAATCATTACAAGATTCTTCCGACCCTAATGTTCCGTTACGAGATTTCATTGAATCCAACCCTCCGAATACGATTGCAATCTATACCGATGGCAGTGTAACAGAAAACTCCGAATCAGTAGGTGCCGCATTATACTGCCCACAATTAAATATCTCCCAAAAATTTAGCTTAAACAAACATACATCAATTTTCACAGCAGAGTGCTACGCCATTAGCCGAGCACTGGACATTGCCAATGTATATAGTAATGCTACAAATTTTCTCATCTTCACCGACTCGCAAAGTACAATCAAATCACTACAGAAGCCAACCTTCAAATATAGTATCAATAACCATATCATTGAAATCAAAACTAAGTACTCTACGTTTATATTAAACAACAAAGGCCAGAATTTCATTAAGTTTATCTGGATACCAGCACATATAGGAATTATCGGTAACGAAGAAGTAGACTCACTTGCGAAAGAAGCGACCAAAGAAAGTCCTCCGCCAGATATCAAGGCCTCAATCGCTGATTTAACCAGAGACCTCAAAATTCAAGCAAGACTGTCCACTAACACCCTAATAAAAAAGGAAGGTCTAGTCAAAGGTGCGAACTACGTTAGATTTTATCACAAGGACAAAGGCAAACCATGGTACACTGGTCTTGTGCTCTCCAGAGATTTTCTAGTTTTTGTAAATAGATGTCGAGCCAATCACTATAATTTAAACGGTTCATTGGCAAGGGTTAACTTTATAACTAACAGTGCTTGCCAATGCGGAGCAGAACTCCAAGACCTAAATCATGTTATATGGCAATGCCCAGACTATGAAAATGAACGTAACACATTGGAATCAAAGCTCCTCAACAGCAAGTACTGTTTTCCTCTTTGTATTAGTTCCTTCCTATGTAAACCTGATATAAAAGGACTGAAAATAATTTATAATTTCCTTAAACAATGTTCCGTTAGAATTTAGAAACAATGTAAACCTATTTAGTGTAAGCCAAATGTAATAATACTGCACTTGCTATATAAACCACTTGGTTTAAAGCAATAAATAAATAAATCTATTAAGTTGTAAATTAAATCGTTTGAAATTATACAGTTCTAGATATAATAGAATGTGTGTACAAAATATCTGATGGTCTGCTATATCATTTTGACCATTCTTCTTTCTTTACGTTCCAGCTATCTTTTACGTATTAGGTAAATCGGAAAGTTCCGTCCGTTTTTTTACAAAAAGTATAGCTTTATTCATGAAAGAAAATGAAAAAGTACGTTAATCAAAATATTGTCCATCGTTAACGATGACTTTTTCCCATATTTCGGGCAGCAAGCGAATTCCGCGTCGAAAGAATGATTCATCTTTGGAGGTTATCCAGGCGGAGATCCATTTTTCGAGATCTTCGTACGAATTAAATCGTTCTTCAGCAAGTGCGTGTACCATCGACCGAAACAAGTGGTAGTCATATGGGACACAGTCTGGTGAATAAGCCGCATGTGGTAGCACTTCCCAGCGAAGTGCTTCTATCGTTTCCTTGACAATTTTTGAGACGTGAGGCCGAGCATTGTCATGCAGCAAAATCACCTTACGCTGTCTCGTTTCATATTGCGGTCGTTTTTCGTGCAATGCTCGACTCAAACGGATAATTTGTTGTCGGTAGAGATCTCCTGTGACTGTTTGACCAGTTTTTAGCAGTTCATAGTATACCACATCTTCCTCATCCCACCAAATGTAGAGTAAAGCCTTTTTTCCGTGGATATTCCGCTTTGGCGTCAATGTTAAGGGTTGGCCAGAATCACAAATGGTTTTTCGACGTTTAAGATTGTCAAAATAAATCCATGTTTCATTCCCAGTGATGAGACGATGGAGAAACCCCTTTCTTTGTTGCCTAGCAAGCAAAATTTCACAGATGGTTTTCCGCCTTTCAATGTCTCTTGGCTTGAGTTCATATGGAACCCACTTTCCTTCCTTGTAGACCTTCCCTAAGGCTTTTAAACGGTCGGAAATGACAGATTGAGCACAATTTAACGCTTCTGCAATTTGTTTTTGCGTTTGACATGGATCTTCATCCACTAATGTCTGCAATTCTTCGTCTTCGAATACTCGTGGCCGTCCAGAACGCTCTTTGTCCTCCAAAGAAAAATCACCATTTTTAAAATGTCGAAACCACTCTCTACATGTTTTATCGGAAACAGCATTATTGCCATAAACGTCTACAATTATTCGATGAGCTTCAGCTGCCGTTTTCTTCCAATTGAAACAAAAGACTAACACTTCGCGCAAATGACGCTTATTCGGCTCAAATTCCGACATCTTCAATGTAGAAAAAAACGAAGTTATTGATGCAAGCGTAAATTGTTGTGTACTGAGTTTTATTAACAGATGTTCAAACTAAAAAGTTTGCCTTACTTTAGAGGTTATAGTTACCCACAGTTCGAGCTACGGCTACTCGACGCTACATGGACAGAACTTTCCGATTGACCTAATATAATTTTACCGTGAAAATTAGCAACTTGAATTCTCATACTTTCTTTAGATCCCTAAATTCAATCATTTTTATTGTACTAAATATTGCACAATTTTGTATTTCTGTGTCATTATGTTTTAATTTATGTATTCTTTTAGAACAACCGATTGTGAAACATAATCAAATTAATGTTTAAAGCATAGCTGTACATATGTTAACAAAGAGTAACAAATAATTTCGTTTTTCTTTTTGTGAAAATGAAAGACGATTTTTTTATAGTGAATAAATATTTTATTCAAAATAAAAACGAAATTACTTTTCGAACAACCTAATACAGTTACTTTCGAGAAGTATACGGTGATTAAAACGAACAAATGAGAGTTTTTGTAAAGTCCCAGTTGTACGTACAATTTTTTAATTAAACTGTTTTAAATGTCAGGTTACAGCGAAATAATTTTGTCCAATTTTTATAGTTAAGAGTGAAGAAATAATTATTTCAACTTTTCAGTTAACAATTCGAGAAAGCACGGTTTACTGGAAACATTTTTCCTTTGAACAGAGAAAAACGACGTCCAAGTATTCTCACTGACACTTTGCATTTTCCATCTCGTTAAGTGGGCTCTAACTTTTAAGATTTAGTAGAGCGGAATTTTTCTAATACCGTATCTCCTTCTTTTCTCATTAAGGTTCAGTACCTCTTCACGATTTTATACGCAGCCAGTCGTCGAAGAAGTCTTATCGTTGCGTTTCTCGTGACGGCATCTTCAGAAATACCTGTCACCCGAGTAAAATATACTCAAGATCGAGGAGAACGTTTCGGCGACAATTGCACGGACGTCGCTGTCGATCACGTTCCGATCCCGAAGGTTCACATTACAATGTGTACACGCCTGTGAAATTCCTTATTTCCTTTCAACAGTCTCTACATCTAATCGAAAATGTCAACTTTATTTTATTACCTAACTGAAAATTTATATAAGTTCACAGAAAATTCTACTGGATGAAACCTCTCCAAATTTTAGACAGAAGTGAGAAGATATTGCTCTGCAAATAAAAATTGAATTGTCCCTAAATCTTATTAAAAACGTCAGCGTTCTTTTATTACAACATAGTGGATCTTTATAAACTCATAGAATATTCTACTGGATGAAATCTTTCATCATGTAAATTTTAGAGAAAGTGAAAAGACATTGGTTGCTTTTCCAGTAAAAATATAATTTCCTCTAAATCCAATAAAAAATGTGTACACTATTTTATTACTAAATTCTGGATCTTCGTAGATTCATAGAAAATTCTGCTGAACGAAGTCTAGGAATATTCAAAAATGTAAAGGAATTAAAAGCATGTTTATTGTTCTTCTGTTATAGCAGAAATAGGTGGAAAATGTTAACAGTTATTCGATTACCGAATGGCGAATTTTACAAGTCCATAGAAAATTCTACTGTAGTAGAATTACTATACAAAGTCTGGAAAAATATAAATTGTAGAATAGAATTGTACATTCCTATTATCTCAAATTCGTTCCAAATCTTAGTTTAACTTCCAGTTGTTTCTTTTAATTTATACAAATACGGTCAGGTTTACTTAAAATTATATTTAGTTTGTATAAATTCATAAAACTGTGAGTATTTGCACGAGCATTTCGCCTGAAACGTGATTGCGTGCAAACGATAATATCTGATCACTCCACCGATACATGAATTTTTATTTAATAATTTGGTTTTACTGTCGTAATCAGAGATAACCGTAATGAAATGTCGTTGTTAAGAACGAAATGTCAGTAACCTAGAATAAATTCATTAACGCTCACGCTAAAAGGAAAAAAAAGGGAATCAGGAACGCCTTTATATTTCACTCGACTTCTATAGCCCACGTTAAGGTAATTACAGGATTGTACAACAATATTTAAATACTTCAAACAATCCGCAATTTATTTACCAAATTTCTCCAATAATATTCAAGTAGATTCGTCTGACAGAAAATAAATTACTATAATTCATTAGAAAACATTCGAAAGAACAGAAAAGAGAAACAAGGAAAACTGCCAGCCGAATATGAATTAGAGTTTCTACTTTTTCAGAAAATTGAGAAACCTTCGTTATAAGCTCGATTTCAGCTATGACAGGTGCTCTGAGTGGAAGACGACGAGGAGCTAAATCGTCGTGTCTGACGATGTAGTCCCTTTGTCATTCCCTTGTCCAATACGTCGTACTTTAATCGCGAACGGTACACGTAACGAAGGGAAATAATTCGTTCCAGCGGCAATTTCGAAAGTTGTCGGCATGATCGTATCTTCGTATCGCAGGCAAAAAGGATTCCGCTTCTCGTGCACGTATGGGGTGTATCGACGGCGATTCGTTTCGCTTTAAGCCCGTTCGCTCGATCCCCTCGGGGCTCAAAATGATCCCCGATAACTGGAAGCAGCCCGATACGTGGCGGATAAGTTCGTAAGGTCGTTCGAGCTGAGCTTTTCAGTCGTGCAGTAAGGTTAAAGATGTAGTGAAAGACACACAGCGGAATGGCTTCGTTATGCGTGCCGTGTAGCGAGCCATTCGCGAGTTTTAAAAAATATTTGCGGAACCGGCGAGTAGCCGAGCTCTCGCAAACTTCTCGCGTTTGATACGTTGCTCAGACCGCGGAAATCGAATTGCTCTGTTTGCGATAAACTGAGAGGAATTTTGTCCGACAATTTCGTTTTCCGTGCTCTCAACTATAAATGCGCCACTCCCGGCGAGCGAGTAAGTGAATAAATGAATACATAATTTTATACATGGTTAGAGTTTCGTTATCTATAGTAATTTGTCGGAAGAGGAAGAAAATCTATGTTTATCGTATTGCTCTATTTGCAATCAGCGTAGAAGTATTTTGTCCGACAATTTCATTTCTCCGAGCTCTGAACTGTAACTGCGCGATTTCGAGTAAGCGAGTAAGTGAATAAATGAATACATAATTTTATACATGGTTAGAGCTTCTTTGTCTCTAGTAATTTGTCGGAAGGAAAAGAAAATCTATGTTTATTGTATTGGTCTATTTGCGATCACGAAGAGACATTTTGTCCGACAATTTCATTTCTCCGAGTTCTCAACTATAAGTGCGCGATTTCGAGTTAGTGATTAAATGAATAAATAATTTCATACATGGTAAGAGCTTCTGTGTGTGCAATAATTTCTTGGTAGCAAAAGAAAATCTTTATTTATTTTGCATTTTCATATCCATCCCTTACAGAACATTTAACTATATTTAGTGGGGATTATGACTAATTATCAATTTTTTATGAATTTAATTATGCAAGTGGTCAACGTGAAATAAGAAAAGTTAGAATAAGATGATCTGAAGTTTTCCAACGCTGGTCAACGCTTGGGCTAACAGCGTTCTTTTAATTTAAGAACGTCATGCTAAGAAAAATACCAGCTGCACTACGGTTAGCTTAATTCTCAGATCTAGCGTTCAAAATTTTTTCTCGTTCCCTGGAATTAAGGTGAAATTGGATGAAAGTAATATGAATATTTGTAAGTATTTGTTCACTTTGAAAATATCGTCCACTCACTAAATTACTATTGAAAACACGTTTCGATAAAATTTTACTATTTTGCAGCATTTTCAAAAACATCGATTCTTTTACAATTTTCAGAGATGCAGAATTAATTTCACTTTAAGTATCACACTGGACTCCACTCTCGCAATTCAAAATTTCGTTTGAGTCGAAAGTGAAATGCAATAGAAACGTAAAGTTTGCGTGCACTTCTGAATTTTACATGAGGAAAAGAAGTGCTTTCGAAAGTAGACCTGAATAATGTGATCGTGGTTACCAAGAAAGGAGTTAGTTTTAAAAGACAGGAGGCTGAAATATATGGATTGTCTAAAACGTTTCTATAATAAATTACTCTAATAGAAAAATATGTAGCACAAAATGTCTAACTACATTCAATACTAAGTTTGAGCCTATTACAACATTAAAACCTTAAATGGAACCAAGAATAATTTCGTTCGAGGCTCTTATCCCTACACGAAATCAGACAAACTATAAAATAATGTGATCCTGCAGAATGTAATTCCACAAGTCGTTGCTAATGGCTATTATACAGCAGTGGCGATAGACAAACTAGAAAAAAACATTTAGAAAATGTAATTATTTAAAGAACTGCATTAATCATTTGAAAATAAGCTCTTTCCACCAATCAGATATGTAGCAGATATAAAATGATTAAACGTGCAATCATTGGAGAAACAAAGTATTTATACAATCATTCCTTTTGAAAATATCAACAGCCACATGCGAAGCAACACGAGAAAATTAAATTTAGACAGACGAGGGGATGAAACAATTTTTAGAGAAAACCAGAAGCTTGTAGTCGACTACCTGCGCCTCACGATCGGCTAAGCAAATTTTTATTTTGCATAAAGATCCGCAGGCTACTTATTACCAAATTGCGAATTTAGGAACTCGTAGACAACATAGAGAAAATTAAATTTTAAACAGACGAGGGGATAAAACAATTTTTAGAGAAAACGAGAAGCTTGTAGTCGACTACCTGTGTCTTACGATCGACGAAGCAAATTTTTATTTTGCATAAAGATCCGCAGCCTATTTATTTCCTGATTACTAGGGGTGTGCGGGAACCCGATGGTCAGGACGAATTGGGAAGAGTCGGATCGGGTCGAGCTCCCGAATATTTCGAGACTCCCGAAAGAATCGGGTTTCCCGGAAATTGTTGAGACTCTTGAAAAGAAATCGTGATGGACAACATTCTTTCAATTTCTTCTGCCAGTTTTCGTGAAATTATTGCAAACACGGATTCTAAGAATCATGCGACCTGACGTAAACAAACGTGTGACTGCGTGCTTAGTACTTGGGCGTTGTGTACGCAGTTCATTCGGTATCGCTGAGATATTGTGGAAGTTCTAACGTAGAGTGGCTCACGAAAGTATTCTGACACTTTTTAAATCTAAATAACTTTTTCAAAATTGAACCAAACGACTTGACTTTTCTGGAGCAACTAGCAGCATTGATTTACTAAATGGTATGCAAAAATAATTTTGAAATAATTCTAATTGGTAGAAAATTTCATTTTTATTTCAACTCGTAATGAAAATTTAAAATATGCGTTTTCCAGAACTGTGTTAGCACGCGTAGAAAGATGTAAGAATTTCTGTAGTTTAAGCAGAAACTGATCAAGAATCATGAAAAATTGCCATTTTCACCATTTTCGATGGCACGTAGCTCGTCTGTACGTCGATCGATTTTAATGAATTTTGCTACATGCGTATAACTATCATAGATCTACCAGATGCGTGTTTAAAATTTTTTGTGAGTGGTTCAAATAAAAAATATTTAAAAAATTCCTTTTTTATTGGTCATGTAATTCACATTAGTTCCAATATTTACAAAATTCATTTTGTAATTAAATCAATGCAACTAATTGCTCAAGAAAAGTCAAGACGTTTGGTCTAATCTTAAAAAAGTTATTTGGGTTTGAAGAGTGTCCGAATACTTTCGCGCGCTACTGTACATGATGCTAACTATTAGGGGACCGGAAAGTAATGTCGTTTTTTCTTTTACATATTTTATGTACTTTGAAGTATACAACGAGCTGATAAATGATAAAAGAATGTCGACATGCGCAGAAACGACATTACTTTCCGGCCCCCCTAATACAACCCCTTTCGAAGGTTCCATTTCGGGAGTTTTACAAAATATGTAAAAGAAAAGACGACATTACTTTCCGGTCCCCCTAATACTTTGACAGAAGAGGTTGTGGCGATTGAAATGAAAAGGATCCTTCGAAGATAAACATCGTCTCAGAAACCACGTATGCAGTAAACAAATAGGTAAAGCCGGGACCATTGCTGAGAGAAAGTATTTTTACAGTTTCTTTTCTGAAAGTACGAGCAGCTGCAACCGCCGAGCCGTATTGCGTCGTCGTAAAATAATACCAGCCGAAAGTTCAACGGATTTGACTTCTTACGTGTTTAATTGAAAGCCCTCGAAAGTTTTGGTCTCATAATTAAAATCAGCGGAAGACAGAAGGTACCCGTACATCAAAGCTCTGGAAGATCTTCAAGGAGGAGGGACTGTAATATCTAACGTTGGGGGCTCTATATCTGAAGCGCGATGGCCGCACGCTGCGCCAGGAACCACCTTTTAATTATTATCGCCGTAACTTTGGAACCCTCGTAAAATATTTGTTTCAATTTCCAGGCGACGACGTCGTTGCAGCCGCAGTCACTACCACTAATGTACAGTCGGGGCTGACCGAGGCCAGCAAGGCATAACGCGCTAGCGTTACGAGGCTGACGTCGGATAGCAAACGGGAACGTGCACGGCCGTCAACGACTTTATGAGTTGTTAAGTGAAACTGCACCCACCGCGAAACGAATAAGCAGGTCATCGATAAAAATGAAATGAGCAGATGAAATTCTCTGGTTTCCTTTGCCGGGAGAATTAATCGACGATCGCCCAGACATCGTTTCGATATCTACGGATATTGGATGCTTCTGTTCTCTGTCAATCATATTTGCTGTCACGAAAATGAGAGGACATTGAATGGAATACGTTATTAACACGTCGACTGTCTCATCAGTCATACGACCGACACAATTCACCGTTCATTTATAGAAATTAATCTTTGTCGTAAATGTGCTGTTCAAAGCGAATGCTATATAAATCGATATTTGTCTATTTTATCGAACGTCGCGTCTCGAAAGAGTAAATTGATAATAAATAAAATAATTGTACTATAATTTTAGCGTGGCTTGTACAAGACTGACTTCTTATTGTCCATTAAATATCTATGACTGAAGTGTATAAATCGAATTGAATATGTGCTCATAATTAAGAAAGTGGTCTAAGTAAAAATTTTCAAAATTAACTGAATCTCCTATAAATGACTTAAAGCAATAAAGAATTATGAGTTTTATTGGAAACAATAATTTTAATGAAATAATTCGTGAACATTTATTAATTATTTTTAAAAACTAATCCATTTTTATCATTTTAGGCTTGTATCATTATGAGTTTTTAAGATTCTTAAAATGTTTCTGAAAAACTGGAGGGATGAATGGTGCTAAACACATAATATCTTTATGGTTTTCTTCCTTTACTGGTCCAGTGGTAGTGTATAATGGAAATAATTCAATATTTCCGTATATGTATTTCTTCTTCTACACTTTTCTATCAATTCACAGTAATTCCAATAATTAGACGGAAGAGCCCAACTGAATAAATGCACTTTCAAAATAGAACTAAGTGATTTCCATATATTGTTAGGTAGACCGGAAAGTATTGTCGTTTCTGTTATCGTTTGATTGCCATTTGTCAGCTTATCGTGTAGTTCAAAAACGCATCAAAGAGAGCCACGTGCCATTTTAAGGTTATGTTTATATAATTTCTTTAAATTTTTGACTGCGACCACTTTCATAATTAATACTAAATGAACTCCATATAATATTGAAATTACAACCACTATCTAATGGTTCATTTTTGACAATAAAATAATGTTCTGTGAAATAACTGATAAACTCATTTTTCTTAAATTTTGACTTAGATCACTTTTATAATTATGGGCTCATATAATATTTTTGTTGTCAAAAGAACATCATAACACTTGTTTCAATAAATTGAATACGTTTTTTAGATTTAGTAAAGATATTAATCGTGGATTTTAGAGATCATTTCTTCGATATGTTCACGAAACATTTCTTTTATATCAAGTTTGGTTTTTCCTTGGGTTAAGGCTACGGTACCACGTTGTTCATCGATTTTGCCGTTTATATTATAAATTGAAGGATACGAGCAAACTCATATGATATTCACTGCAAAATAGCCCGACTATAAATCGCATTTCACGTATCTTACATCTGCGCAACGAAAAGTAAAATTGTTATTTTTTAATCAACTTCTATATTGAACGGAACTCGGTACGTCTTATCGGCCTCGCTTGTAGGTTGAACGCACAATTAGCGAGCTACCCTAAAATCGTTATTGATTTTCCGGGTGCCCTACCAACCTGCTTCTCCATCCGGATTCATTTTGGAAGCAGATTCGTTCGAAAGATATGTTAAATTATTTCACTGATGAATGCGAATTGTAATTCGTACAGCCCCTTATATACACACAATCTTCGAATAGAACAATTTCGAAATATATTTTATTGTACATCTTGACTACAGATTTCCCGATGGCGTTTAGAATTAAGTCACCGTAACAGCGACGTGAAAAATATTCGCAAACTTCGAACCCCATAAAATCCCGCCCTCTTCCGGACCATTTTCCCCGTACACAGCGATAACAGCAATTTCGCGGCGGCAAAGTAGCCGGTTGTTTATTTTAGGCGGTTACCGCGACAACGTGTCAACGTTTTCTACCTTTTATTCGAACAGTGGCGTCCCGTATAATCTGCAAACTAAATGCAAACACATTTTCGCTCTCGGGGTTTAGAGAAGATCGTGCAATCTTCAAAGCTTCGATTTTCACCGGATGATAGGAAAATAACAGGATTGGCTTATCGTACCGACAGCACGTACACATTGCAGGGAGCGATCACTTTATGCAGATTTCGGCTGGCATCACGCGAGCCTCGTGAATTTGGCATTGAGGCTCGCCGAGAAGGAAGGCGAGCAGGCAGACAGCCGCTGGTTTTCCAAAGGGAAGAATGGGTAACCGGTAATTGTAGGTTGGCAAAGATTCAATGTAGGTAAATACGCCGATCCGACCAAGAGGAAGCAGAAGGAGAGCCAGGCGACACCGGCAACCATGTAGACACGGGGATCATGTGCCGGCTGGCCCTCGACCTCCAGGACCTGTCTCAGGAATATCCTAGGACCAGGTTGAGATCCGGTGCCTCTGCCATCTTCAACTCTAGCACGCCCTATACCATCTCCACCGTGGGCAACTGTTACGCTACCATCGCCAACGCCAGCACTCTTCGCTTTACCTCTTTGGTAAAGGGCCAAGAAACCCCAATCTGGTCGGTAGGTTACTCTCGAGCCCGCACCAGATGGACCTAACACGGCCTCTCCAGTCCAATCCGTGAAGTGGCTGTTTCTTCGTCGCCATCTTGCTGCCACTTGATATTTCCTTCGGGACTATCGCACAGTCTCTTCCGCGCCGGCTCACGCTAAGGTCCATCCGCAACCGCGGTGTGCCAAGTTCCGTTCTCTGAACGGTCCGCCCGGAATATCCTGGGCGCCGTCTCGCAGATAAGAAACCGGTTGGATTAATATACGGGGGAAATTGAGGTATTGACATGTGGACGGCTATCGAACAGACTCCGGGGATCCCCGCACCCCGTTCTGTAACGGAGTACAAGCTTGCCGGGAGTCTAGTGCAAATGGATGCGGGACCGGTACGATATTGTCGGTCGCAATCGCGGGATCCTTGGGAAATGTAGCCGGACCCCTCCGGTACCCTTAATATTACTTTTATCGACGTTTCCTCGAACGCATGCTCTGCGTCGGGTTTTGGGTCGGAGTCGGAACTTCTCGGTTTCTTCGGCGATCCTTCTGTTTTCCACAAGAGCGGAGCACAGTATTAAATAAATCAATTGCAAGGATCGGAGCAATCTTGGTCGGACACGTGGGTGGGTGAGTTGCAGGGCGGGAAGGGTGGGGGAGTCAACGCTATCGTATGCAATTTATAAGCCCTTTTCGTATCTCGTAACACCACCACCAGCGACATCACTACCACGATGAACGCCACCACCGTCACCATCACTACCCCGGGGGATGGAAGCAGTTGCGGCCATGCCCGCCACCCCATTTCGCGGTCCAGTGACGCCCAGGAATTCACCAATTGGATTTTCCCTGCTTGCTCTCGCTACTCCTCGAGCACCCGGGATGTATGTATGTTAGATGGTGTAAAGGCGCCTTACACCCTTACCGTCGTATCGTCGATGGAAAGGCTGCCGAAATCCCATCAGCATCAGCAACTTCGAATTTCGCGCGTGGAGCGATCATCGCCACGGCACGGCAGCCGGATAAATTTCATGGGAATTACGAAAATTTCGTTTTACAGAACCGATATCTGTCCGATACCGGCACCACCCGTCCGCACACACACACACACACACACACATGGCTGTCGCGATCTGCTTGTTGAAATTGGAACTGCGATGGGGGAATAAGTTGGCCAATTTGTGCAACGCATTGACACCGAGCATCATCTAACCCAAATTATACCTTTGACCCAGTTGGGGATGGAGAGAACATTTCAGACGTAGAATTTAAATATTTCGTGGAAAGATTTTGTTACGTCATAACAACATTATGTATAAGCGAATATGAGTTTTGTGACACTGTACAAGTTGAACACTCGGTGTATTCCTACAAGCCAGCGCATTGGAAATTCTACTTGCTAAAACCTCTCAAAAGTTTAGACAGAAATGAGAAGACATTTCTCTGCAAATAAAAATTTAATTGTCCCTAAATCGTATTAAAAACGTCAGCGCTCTTTTATTACAAGATAGTGGATCTTTATAAATTCATAGAAGATTCTATTAGTTGAAATCTTTCGACATTTAAATTTTAGAGAAAGTGAAAAGACATTGGTTGCTTTTCCAGTAAAAATAGAATTGCCTTTAAATCCAACAAAAAATATCATCACTATTTTATTACTAAATTCTGGATCTTTACAGATTCTACTGATAGAAGTCTAGGAAAATTCCAACTGTAAAGGAATTAAACTCATGTTTGTTGCTCTTCTGTTATGACGGAAATTGATGGAAAAATCTGCTTGTTAAAATTGGAACTGCGATGGGGGTATAAGTTGGCCAATTTGTGCAACGCATTGACACCGAGCATCATCTAACCCAAATTATACCCTTGACCCAATTGGGGATGGAGAGAACATTTCAGACGTAGATTTTAAATATTTCGTGGACAGATTTTGTTACGTCGTAAGAACATTATGTATAAGCGAATATGAATTTTGTGACATTGTACAAGTTGAGCACCCGGTATATTCCTACAAGCCAGCGCATTGGAAATCCCCAGCAATAAACCACCCCTACGTCAAACATCTTGCGACCAGGCGCAACAGCCAAACCGAACGTTTACCTGCGATCGCGTTGCTTGACCAAGACTCTGATTGGTGCACTTACATGAACTATTTTTTGTAAAGATTGCTTTACTAATTAATGATACAATTGAGTATGCTCTAGCCAATACAGTGGCGCATCGTACCTAGGAGGTGAAGACTGCAAAGATCGCGTGTAAAGATTCCGGAAGTCCAACTTAACACTATAACTACCGAACAATAAATCCAACGATATACATTGCTTTATAATAATAACGAGATTGCATCTATCAAAACTTCGTATAATTCTTATTGTAAGGTATACGTCATTAAAGAAGTACATCCGACAATTTCTGATGAAAATATTTTTGTAACTTCAATAATTGCAAAAGACAAAACTAGGGACCTGTCAAAATAACTGGTTTGATAGTTCTAGTGTTAAACTGCTACATCCCATGCTACAAATTTTTAACACTGAATCTATCAATCACTAAAACTGATTGCTATCTATTTGCTTTATAAAAATATGAAGATTGTATTTATTTAGAGTGTATTCAATTTATAAAATGAGTTTAGTAAGGTAATTTATGTAACCATTTCTTCTGCATGCATCCTTATAATCTCAATGCTTATAAATGGAAAAATTTGAATCCAGCGATTTTGACCGGAAGTGGTAGGTTCAGGGTGAAAAAAAATATCTTTGCCTTTGAACGGTGTAACATTTAATCCCTTGCCATACTATTTTCCTTGTAACTAAAATTATTGTAACATCATCACTAAAAATGTTACAGAAGAGAAAAAACAATTTATATTTTTGACACTGCTATATCTACGTCAATATTTAAACAAATTGATTTGGTAGTTCTAGTGTTAAAACAACAGAAAAGTTAACAGTACCTAAAAATGTTGATTTACAGTTTTCCATTTGTTGAAGTCATTAACACTGAAATTACCGAGCATTAAATTTGACTGGTGTATATTGTTTTATAAAAATGCCAAGATTTAATTTATTTGGATTATTTGCAATTTTGCAAATAATTGAAAAGCTAGGGACAAGTCAAAATGACTGGTTTGGCAATTTCAGTGTTAAATTGTAGAAATAAAATTGATATTTGTCATATGCCATGCTTAAAATTTGTATGCAATATGTGAACATGCTTAAATATTGATAACTGGGGAACAGAATTTTATTTAGACTTGGCAGAAGAAACTTGCATTCGTATTTGATAAATTATCTATCTGACTGGATATTGCGTTGCAAGAAGTGAAGCAAAATTGTGGGTGCACCGATTGAAGTAGATTCTTGCATCGCGTTCGTACATTATGTATTGCGGCGAATGAAAAGCAATGTTCGAAGCAATTGTATTCAAGCGCAGCGCATTGCGAATTTGTATTACAAGTTTCGCAACATTTCGAATTAATCAGTATGAAAATTTTATGCATAGAATTTTACTGATCTTCCCGGTGCGTCCGGTATCATTGGCTATCATCTCCGTGTATCAATCAGTACAAATATCTGCGTCGGACTGTAATTCGCCCAAGCTGCTGAGTACTATCGGTAATTCTGGAACGTGCGATGCATCGAATCTGTATGCACACACGTACCAGGGCCACTATGCAACTGCACAAACCTAGTTACAAGATCGGTATGTATGGTATCCGCGATTGAGAGTTGGATTCGATGCAGAATTCAAATGGTCGGAAGCACCATGGTGGATATTTTTTTTTTTCGTTGAAAGTCGCAGGTCCGTGAGCTACAAATACCAAGCAGAAAAAACTTAGTTCCCTGTGCAGTCAGAATTTTCCTTTTTTTTTTATTTTCGAGCGTTGCTTCGATGTTACTAGAATTCAAAGCCTGAATTATAAAATGTCGAACCGTATAAACGTTTTCATACGGTATGGATTGTTTTATTCTTAACACTTCAATCCTACCGCACGATCGGATAACAATACAGTGAATTTGAACATGGTTCTTTATGTTTTCATTATAAATGTAAATTTATAATAATACGTGAAAAGAAATATGACTCACGATTTAACATTACCTTAATCGTTAGCTACCTCTATGTTTAAACAACGTAAATTTAGTTTGTATTCTGGTTTTTATAAAATGGTACAAGGATATGGGAATTAGGTAATAAATATCCATTTGTCAAAACTAATTGATAAAGTTATTACGTTACTGCTTTTATCGAGGCGTGAATGAGATTGTGAACTTGTAGTTTCAACTTTGTATACTTTTTGCTATACTATATCTTTCAAAGTTTAATCAAACGTATACTGTAGCAGTTTCAATTAACCAGCCGCATTTTACAATAGTTTCCATTTTGAAACAGTAAAGATAATAGTTATAAACAGACTAGACTCTCCTGCGAAATAAAAATGTAACCTAATCTAAAAATTCAGAAATCAAATAAAAGTATAGTTTCTCTTTTAACGATTTCAGTAAATACAAAACAGCGTGATACTGTCCCAAAATTCTTCTAAATCTTCACAATTTTTTACTTTTATCCTATTCAGCTGTATGTGTCTAAAAAATTATTTAACCTTTCGCCTCGTTTTAACGAATCAAACTCGCGATGAAGATTCCAAACAAAATCTTACAAATATGAATGCTATGTCTTCCTGTTTAAACAAAATCAAAGTAAATGCTTTTGTAATCAATATTTAAGAATACAAGTAAACGTAACAATACAAAGACTGCAAACTTTCTTTTCTACTCTGCGACACGTTAGAATCTGAAAACATTCTCATCACAATAGCTGCAAAGAAAATGGTAGAACAACGGCTTAAGAAAATTTTATACTCTACTGCCTACTGAAAAAAATTTTTTAAATCATTATGCATCGGTGTATCGACAGTTTCACTGCACCACCGATTCCCGTCATCGCAAATGCAGAAACGCAACATTTGCCAACGATGGAATACGTTCGGCAGCGCTAACAGTTTTCCGTCGCAATGTCTACTGCCGAGACGTAGTGGCAGATAGGAGGAAGCTAGTGTAGACATGGAGTCTCGTTTAGTTTACCTCGTGCCTGGCTTTGTAAACCTAGGTAGCACGTGTGTACACATATCATTGAGTGTGACTCGAAATCGAAGCAGCCCGGTGAACGTGACACAGCGGTGTAACGAACCGCAGAATATTTTTGGACACCTGTCGTTCCCTCGTACCCATTTATTTATTATTTTTACGAAACCGTTCCGGCAGTCGAATGATTTTCATCATGTCCTTTTTTTTCTTTTTTTTTTGTTTCATTTTTTATTCTGATACCAGACGAGGTATCGTATCTGGCGAAATTGCACAGCGCGGCTGCGGAACGTCCGCAGTAAAATGGGGAACATTTACGAAATTGGTTTGATTTGATTGAGACACATTGCGTCGCGATGCGTGCGGAATTTTCTGCTCATGGACCTGCGGGAAACGCTCCCTATAGCGGTGCGCTGATGCGCAAATAATTCGTTCACAGTCAGTGTTTCTGTTACAGACCGTACAGGCTGTTCCACAATATCGGCGAAACGTTCGCACTGGTCAATTCCTACGGACAAAACAAATTTTCTGCACGTACACGTTTTCCAAGACGCTCGACCGTACGTAGTCGCAAATTGCGCTTTGTTCCGCGAGAGCAGGGCCAGGCACGTCCGCAAATGGGAAATTTAACAGTTACATTTCTTGACCCACTGCCTTCCACTGACCTACTGCCCTACTACTTCGTTGCACATACACGCGGACACCTGGAAAAATACAGTTGGTCGATTCGCGAAAAAATATTTGAACAGCTTACCTTCCTAAAATACTGTTATTCCTGCGTCTGTTTGACTTCGTGCTTTTTCGCGATATTAATAACGAAATTCACGGTGGTTGGTTCGCGCGAGAATCAACCGAGGTCCGTTTGAATAGCATTATACCGGTCTTAAGTGTTCGCAGATTGTAGAGACAATGGTGTATTTTCCATAGAATTTCCAAGAGAAAAGAACGTTTCTGAAATAACTTATAGCGAACCCGTTGGAAAATAGTAATGGAGCAGCGAGTCGGACTAGGGTAGTAGGTCAAGAAATATGTCCCGCTGCTACATAGGTTAGTAATAGTCCTACAGTATTTTGTGGTGCATTTCTCGGGATGGCTAGAGATTTGTTTCATAAATTTCTTTCTCCGACACGTAGACTACCGAAAGTCGGGTGTCGTGGAACGCGCGGTAGCGGCGCGGTGAAAAATTATGAAAATATTCGCTCCGTTGGAATTCCGCGGAATAATGGAATTCTGTAAAACCGAAACCGTATGTAAATCCATATTCATTTACGCGGCAAGATATTGTTTTACGATATTATTACGGCAGGGGAAGGGCCACCAGTGAAAAATACATCGCAGTAATGTTAAGCATCCGATAGCCTCGGTCGGTTATTTAATAATTTCGAACGCGAATCGAAGTTGTTACAATCGAGCTGCGCAAATATTAATATTTCTCCAGCACCCCCGGGTCCTGGCGTCAGCTTTCTATTTAAATTCAAATTAATTGTTTCCAGGTCTGGCAAGTGGTATTACATCATTATAATTGACAATCATTACGGCATGCCGACACCGGTGACACGCCGCAAAGCAAACGCGAAACGGTTTGCATCTGATGCGCGTAATATATGGCAAGCAATAACTTCCAATTAACCTCCACGACGCAACATCGATAAGACTGCCTTTATTTTCCCTGTGCCCACGAACGTTCCATTAGCCTGCCATTCCCAGCAATGCCATGACGTACAGTATACCGCTAAACTGTTTCAACCCCCGAGAGTTGATAGTGAACTCTCTCTCTCTCGCTCCCTCTTTATCCCTCTCTCCCTGTTTCTCTCTCCCTCCCAACGACCTCCCTCTCGCATATGTCCTGGCTAGCGCACGACTGAAAAAAGACGAGAAAGAAAATAAAACCGTGAACGCGACGCGGGGGTTGGTGCAGCGAGGGGCTGCGGTCGGCTGCATCAGCTAACAAGCAAGATTCGCTTTTCCCGATGCTGTCAAGGCGTTAAAGGTTCTACCCCCTCCCCGTCCCTTCTTCTTCATATTTCCACGATTTCCCAATCCCAGCGAAAAATACGATGATCGTTACCTATATTTAATATTTGCTTCAATTACAAACCTTTCGGCCGTACAAACGCGTTTTACGATTTTAGGGATGGTTTGAAGCTTTTATTACACCTAAAGCGAACGATAACCTTTTTAAGTTCCTTCAAGATTGTAAAAAAATTTATAAACCGCTCTTTATTGCCGCCTCTAAAACATCCTATAATATCCGAGTGATTTATTTGTGCTATAATGCGATAATGGCTAACACTTATTTCAGTAATTATTATTATACTTTTGAAAAAGATTTTTGTAGATTTTCCTGAATTGTTAGAAATGGTAACATTAATATTATTATGGTTATTCATTAATTTTGTTTTACGAATCTGTTTGTCTGTTACGTTCTATTTATAATTTAATGTATTAGACAAGTTTATCAAATTACAATTTAATAATAAAATGTTTATTTTGGAGCAAAAGAAAACCATAAAAGAATTGTTAATGTTTTTTATACTTTGTAACGGCTGGCTTCCATTGAAACATTTCAAATGAAATACTCGTTTCGGTGGAGTAAATAATTAATTGTAATTTAAATATTAAAGTATACGAGTTGAATATGTTTCTACGAAACTAAATGGAAACCATGCAATTTAATAAAAGTTCATTACATAACATTATTAGATTAATTTGTAGTAGATTAAATATAAAAAATCTGCAGTGTTAGTGGGACTTTGTTTAATGGAATATACAGAGTATCCCAAAACGCTACAAACAGGTGTGATTCTACGTAAAATAATAAAAAGGAAACGAATATCATTTTATCATTTGTCGGTATGTTGATCAAAGAACAAACGATTTCGAAGTTGGACGGATTCACGAGTTCCAGCATTCGCGAGAAGTAGAATTGGATGGTCATGATCAGACGCGTCAGCCGATTCCTATTGCATAGCGGGCGTAACCGCAGAATTTACAAATTCGATTTTCTCGAAAACTAAATGTCAACCGAACAAATGTTATCCGTTTTTTAAAACTTATTTTTGTAAGTAAAGAAAACAGAAAATATTACATCGACGTTCTCGTGGTTTACCAATTCGTTTTTGCCATTAATGAACATTCATTTCCCAGTTTAATAATCTGTAAAAAATATTAAGTAGTACTTAATCTGCGTAATCACACTAACATAATACAATTAGGGAATAATTAATAATTGTCAATAAACAAACATTTAGGTTAACGAATATTACCACATTTATAAATATTTGAAATCTACATTTAAGTAGAAGTAATCACATTTCTACTACATTATCTACTCTCAGTGTTGGATTATAATCTTTAGAAGCATCGAGCACTTAAAAGATATTGGACTTTCTTCACATAAGTTCAATTGAATGCAATCTAAGGAGAACCTGTATGATTTCTTCGACATTCCTATAATTTCTTTCCACACACGCATATACATATAAACATAATATCGATACTATCTACAAGACGTAATATTTTGCTTGATGGTTGATCCAATATGATTCAATGAAAAACTAACAATCTAAAGACTAAAAACTGTGTTTTCTAAATCAAAGTTAAAGTATATGCATCATATCTTTAAGTAAAATTATAATTTAATTATCAAAAACTTCACTCCAATGCGCCCTGTCGTACAGAGAAACAGCCCATCAAAACGAAGCCTATCAAAAGGTAAATTAACATCGTATAATCTCCTTAAATTCGAAGCAGTAGTCTCGAAACAATTAAAACGATTGCATCGAGTAACAGATATAATTCCTCGCATTTGTCCGTGATTATGAGAATCGATGCGAGACAAGTAATAAATTGAAGCTTAAATAAACGGCAGACAGTGCTGTACATACGTACGTTTTTGTCGTGTAATTATTTCGAACGAAAGACTTTCTGTAGGATACCGTAGAAATTCCGGTGCAGAAAAACAACGGGGCACGCTTAAATCATGAATAATCTTTCGTTTCGTTGACAGATAATATATCCAAGTTTATGAGCTGTCGCGACAGCGCTGCATTTGTTGCACATTACATGCAGAAGTCCCGAGCCGCCATCGCGGTTCCGAACGGAGAGGCGAGTCGTACCGGATGACCGATTGAACGCAGCGAGTGGCTTGCTTATAGCTATTGTTTGCCGATGCCATAAATTATTAGCGATAAGCCGCTAGAGAAGCCAGAGAATAGGGAACGCCGTGGACAAAGAACGGAGGTAAGAGCTTTAAATAATTCGTTCGCTTTGCAGAGGCCGTGGATCAGCATGGTTGAGTACATTACGCCAGGCACAATCAGCACCTATATTATCCAGCTCGGAGGCAAAGACTACTTTCTTGGTCGCTTGGCTTCGTACTAAAGTGTTGCTAGGCGTTTCGCCACGGCAGGACCAAGAAAGGAGGGTGTCGTGCACGGAAACGAACGGTCCCGATGAATGAACAAGGGAAGAAAGGGAGGAACAACAGGGGCGTGTCGAAGGGAACGTTCGTTCTGCTTTTCAAAATATGAGATCATACGTTATGGATATTTACAGCCGTTGGAACATTCTTTCGTCGACCGTTTCGGCTGCTCCGGCTATTTATTGGGCTAACGATAAGAGATTAGGGAGCTCGTAAATTGACGCGATTCCACGCACGCGAAACAGTAAATAAATACACGGAGAGAGCATTCTTTGAAATAATTCTGTGGTCAACAATCTGAATTCTCTAGTCGTATTGTGATCAAACTATTGGGTAGTTCGGAAAGTAATTTTGTTTTTTTTTTGTGAAAATGAAAAACAATTTTCGTATAATGAATAAATAGTTTATTAAATTACATATTGGCCATTCTGGTCCAATACCTTTTGCCATCTTTCTGGTAGTAGCATGATTCCACGCTCATAACATTTTTGGTCTTTGCTGGCAAAAAACTGATCGAGGTGGTTTTTGACCCCCTCAATTGAAGTGAAGGTTTTACCATCTAAAAAATTTTGCAGTTACAGGAACAAATAATAATCCGAAGGTGCCAGATCTGGAGAATATGGTGGGTGTGGCATTGTATCCCATTCAAGCTGTAGAAGCTTTTCGCCAGTGACCAAACTTGTATGAGGTCTCACATTATCTTGGTAGAACACTACACCTTTTCTGTTGATTAATTCTGGCCTTTTCTGTTGAAGTGCATCATTCAGTGTGTCCAGCTGATGACAGTAGACTTCCGAATTAATTGTTGTGTTATCCGGTAAAAGCTCAAAAAAAAATGATTCCTTTAAAATCCCACCAAACAGACAGCAACACCTTTTTTTGGTGGATATTGGCTTTGGAAATGCTTTGAGCCGGTTCATCTTTTTTGCTCCACGATTTCTTGCCTTTGACATTGTTATATACAACCCATTTTTCGTCCCCAGTAATGATGTGCTTCAAAAATGGATCATTTTCGTGACGTTTGAGAAACGAATCACAGACGTCAACGCGACGACACAAATTTCTCTCCGTGAGAACATGGGAAACCCATATATCGAGCTTCGAGGTTAAACCCAGGCCTTTCAAGTGGTCATAAACAGTTGAATTTGATAAATTTAACCTCTCGCCGATCTCACGTGTTGTTATTCGCCGGTTTGCAGCAACTAATGCCTTTATGGTGTCTTTATCAGCTTCAACCGGCCTTCCAAAACGTGGAGCATCTTCGACATCAAAATTGCCGGATCGAAATTTTGCAAACCAGTTCTGGCATTGGCGTACTGTCAACACATCTTCTCCATACACATCGGTTAATTTCTGTCTGGCTTGAACAGCATTTTTACCTTTTCTATAGTAAAAAAGTAAAATATGACGAAAATGCTGCTTATTGCTCACCATATTTAAAAGGGCACCAACCAAAAACTACTGCCTAGAATCAATTGGTCTTTTTCACACACAAGCCTTGCTATATCAGCTCTCAAAACATATAATGATTATCGATTATGCGGATTTGTGAGAAAAATAGAGGTGGAATGTAAAGAAGTAAAAATATCAAAATAGTTCATCGTTGCATTAGAATTATGTATATATTGCCATAAGGAAGGGTAAAAGTATGTTTTTTTGAGAGATACAACTGACGTTTTACATAAAAACTGGGTGGAAATATTCGGACACTTTTTAAAACGAATTAACTTTTCCAAAATTGGATCAAGCAAGTTGAATCTTTTGTTCGATGATAGAAGAACTAGTCTACTAGAAAATATAAAGAAATAAAGAAATAAAGAGTGAATGATATTCAACTTTTTTATCTAAGCTTTCAACGAAAATTTAAGCAGTGCGTTTTGCGTTTTGTCACTCACATGCATGCTAAAAATTTCATTGAAATCGAGCTGCAAACATAGGTGTCACAATTTCCAAACTTCTTACAGTTATGGTTCAAATGTGAAAAACTACGATTTTCATTATCTTTAATCGTTTGTGGTATATAAGGACGATAGCTGATTTAGATGAAACGTTCAGCATGTATTAATAAAATTACAAATATATTTAGGAGACTTTGGAGTGATTTCATAGTATCGACGTGTTTCATGAATAAGAAACAAGTCTATTCTGATACTATTGAATTCTTAAGTCTTGGAGCAGATGGAATCTTCGAAGGCGTTTTAGTCGTTTCTTGGTTACTGAAAATCCTTCGTAAGAACTTGTCGAGATGCTTAAAGAGAGTAGTAATCAGTTGGAAAGAGGTCTGTGGAATGAGTCGAGTGAAGTAAAGTCTCACAGCCCAATTCATTCAATTTCTGTCAGAGTCATTTGTGTGACACGCGGTCGACCGTTGTCGAGAAGGAACATAGATTTATTCTAATTAAAGTACTTTTAAACATTTATTCACAAATATTGATCTATGCATTTATTGATGATCGACTGACAATTTGTTCTCTTAAAAATAAATGGACGACATAAAACACTGAAAACGAAACCATTCCTGTAAAATTACACGATATAGATTACACGATCATATTTCAATGTCAATTTATACAAAACAATTTTATATTATATTCTTGGTAAAATATAGAAATTCATTACTGTAATCAGTTCTTTCGTTCTGGCAGTTATTTAAAAAGAAATGAAAATTCTGACAGAAAATTTTGAAGAAACGTTTATGAAAAATTATTCAATAAATTTGTTTCAAAGTATATTATAATATAAATTGCGCAAGATCGATCTCGTTATTTTTCACTTTACAGAAATGATGAATCACTATCATTATTCAAGATTATAACCAAATTATAGATATTTTAGTAATATTACGTTACCAAGTAATTGAAACGTTACTTTGACAATCTTAACGGCTGTCGAATAATTCACGACCGGCAGCAACGAGCATTAGGAGCTAACAAATCTAATTAGAAGAAAAAAAAGGAAGGCCGAATTCGAATTTAGTTCGTTTCGCTCGAGTAGTCGTTTTGTCGTTAACAACTTTCCCCGGACGATTAAATTCTCGTTAAACAATAACGTGTTCAAGCAGACTTAACCGTGCTTTCGCTATGTCGCGGCCCTCGTTATTTTTCCATTTCCCGCGCATTGGAGGCACTTGATGAAAAGAGGGGAGGCACTCGTGGGAATCGTAAGTTGTAATTACACTGATTTGAATCGGGGGAAACCGTTTAACGTGCGGATTTTAAAAAGTTCCTTGTCAAATAATGGCTCGCGTTTCTCGCGTGCGCCAGGCTACAAGACGAATGGAACCAAAAAAAATGGGGGGGAAAGGATCGAGCGAAATGAAAAAAAAACAGAAAAAAACACAAAAAATAACAAGTAACTAATGGAGGCGGACGACGGCCTAGTTTCCGATGGCTGATCGATTTTCATCTGCACGTGACAGTGGAAACGGCGAGCAAAAGTCAGCCGTAATATTGGTGAAACAAAGCTGAGTAATGGAAGGAGCGGGGAAATGAATTCCATGGGCCAGTATCAAGTTCCAAACGAGGAGGGATATTTCGTCCTTCGACAGGATCGAAATGGATTACGACGTTCCGAAGTTCCGTGGGTGATCGATTCGCGCGCCTATGTGCGGAACTAATGGCAGTCAAAAGGGAGAGATTGAAATACGTGATCTAACCCCGGTGATACAGTCGCCATCGTGATTCAATTTATTTATCGAATTCCCGAAGACGTCGTCGCGGAAGGAAAGGAAAGGGGATACTGAACGGAAACTGGTCGAGTATTATCAGGGATCTCGAAAGACGTTTATGAGCGTGCAAAATAAACAACAGAGAGGAAGCCCTTCTTAACATTCGTACTCTATTTATTTAAGGCTCTTATTCAAAGGGATGAGCTCCGAGAGCCAGCAGCGCTGGTCTGGTATTTATAGTATTTGGATTATGGAATAATCCTTCGCGGAGACCGTGGCGCAGAACGGAGGGAACGAGGCGAGTGTACGGTGTTTACCAATATCCTTCGCCTCTTTCCTTCTCCGTGGCTCGCTCCGCTTTTCTCTCCTCTCCTCTCTCTTTCTCTCTGTCTCACTCTCTCTCTTCCTCTCTTTTTCCATCTTTCTCTATCCTTTTCTCTCTTTCCCCTCTCTTCTGGTTCTCTCCCTACCCGTTGCGTCTCCTTTTCTCTCAATTCCCATTCGGCGATCCCGCTCGAGAAACTTCAATCTTTTCTCCCATCTGGATTACTCGTGCATCGAGAGCACTCCACCGGAATTTCGTCTTTTAACGTAAAATTCGTCCAGTTTATTCGCAACCTCAATAATTTTCGCGTAGAATTACTCGAGACATCTGAAACGCCGCTCCCCAGTATTCCATCAAAGCCTTCTTTAATTTCATCCTCTCCTAATGTCCGTATTGCTGCGGCTTCCGTTAAATCGTTTCACGATATTTTCTGGTAATGAACGTCCTGGAAATGGAACGCAGCAATTCGTGCAAACCTGAGAGGCCTCCCTTTCCGTTCATTAACTCCGACGACGGAGTATTAGCGATTTTCTTTCAGCATCTACGGTCCTCGGTTCTACCCGCGAAGTAAGCAGCGACTCGGCCCCGACCATTATTTATAATTCCTGCAGAAGTGTGCTGTTCTATTTGTGGATATGGCAAAAATATCAAATTCGTTCGTAAGGGAGAATAGGTAATCGTGGTCACTTGCCAGCGATGATCAGGTATTAGTGTAATAAAATTATGCGTCTTGAGTTTTTAATTTTCCTTGATTTCGTTTCACTGTATCGTTCACCATACGTGTGCAGTGTTTTCTCTTAATGCTAGGTTTGCGGGAAGCGTCAAAATGGCGCATCCTGATATTTTTTATTTACAATTACTGAGGTTGTAATAGTGTACCTCTGAGAATCCGTGTATTATTTAAAAAATTACTAAAAATTTGTAGTACTTTCAATTGCTCTGTAAACCTAGTGTTAATCATTGTCTAACAATAAAGAAAAACAAGCTTCATTTAGTTTTCAACGTCATAGATGCAACGTCACAAGTACATAAGAGATATTTCCTGAGTTTTACGATAGTTTCTCGATGCCTCTTAACTCTTGAAGAATTAAGTTAGACGAGCATCACAGTCACTGACTAGAAAGACATAACAATTTTTATTGTTCATATTAATAATTGTGGAACCAAAACAAAGTTGACTACCACTGATCTTTATTTAAAAATATGCTCACCTCAAAATTATAATTGATAGTAATTATAGTAGTTTGTTTTATAAACGAGACGACATAAAATGACGTGGATAATTAATGTGCCTGACATGAACTCGTTAACTTCACTATGCAGTTTCATAGCATGGATTATTTTGTTATGTCTAGTTTCATAATAAATCTTCTGGATTCAATAGACTGCAAATTCTTAATGCAAAATAAAAATTGTTTGCATGGATTGCAAGAGCCAAGAGATAAATAAATATGTACATACGTCCTTTTCTATTTTAACACTTTCAATGTTCTAAAGATAGTACATTAATATTCTTAAATTCGTTTAATCTATATTACAGCCTTACGTTTACCTACATAATTTTAAATTTGTAAAAATTGCAATAAATTGTAGGTGATTTAACTAATTTATTCAACAGAAATCCGTTTTACAAGTCAATTCGTCAAAGGTTCGGCAAAAACTGTTAATAATATTTAAAAAATTCTATAAATTAATTTATTTAATGAAGCAGCAATTGAAAACTTTAAATGTATGGCATATAGTTATCTATCAACCTTTTTGTATACTTCGGATATCAACTAAATTGAATGCAACGAATATATTAACGTACAAATTTATTTTTAAACATGGATTAATAATTCTGTCACCCATATATGGGTGACATGGCAGTCAAAGTGTTAAACAAACATTGGAATAGTAATATAAAAACTTCTCATTGATCGCATTTCACAGTAGACAGGGTGTAATGCATTCTACAAAGTACACTTTTCTAAGCAATTCTAAACTCTCGAGTTGTTCTATCCAATTAGAGAAAAGTTTTTAAAATTGTTCGCTTAAATTTGTTCCCGACAGTATTTTCTAAGTTAATTTCTTAATGAAAATATTTTCTGAAAGGAAACGTTGAAAATAGGGGTTATAAGTTGCTCCATATCTGGGTTTAGCCTTTCCATGCTCAAGGTTATAAGGGGTTCTAATTCCGAGCTCGACCATTCTGCAACGACACTCGCCCTCGCATGGCTGTCACAGCTCACATTGTCTTTGCGTCTTCGCGCACTCAGCGCTTCCCTCGCACCTTGGTATCTCTTTCAGGGACACCATCACCTCTGCTATCTCTCTTTGTCGGTACCCTCCTTTCGAGATGCGCGCGCACCTTGCAAATATTTCGTTCTTCGTCTATCGTCGTCGTCGTCGTCGTCGTTACCTTCTATGATCAGTGTTCCACACCATCCCAACTAAGCCGGCAAATTGTAGGACTTGAGGAAAAAGATAGAGTCAGAGGCAGACTGAAAACCCACTAAATCGAGATAGATCGACTGGCTAGTTTTCTAACGAAAGTCACCCTACACGAGAAACCCGATTTGTCATGATTAGACTGCGAAGCTTCATGCAAAACTGAAATTTTCTTCGTGCAAGAAACAGAAACCGAATAGTAACTTGGTCCTCCCTGATTTTAACATTAGGTTTGCGAAGCATTAACACTAGAACTACCGAACAATAAATCCAACGATATACATTGTTTTGTAATAACGAAACTCTCCCTATTTGAATTTCATACAATTTTTATTGTAATATATGGTTTCATCGAAAAGGTACATCGAATTTCTGATAAAAACATTTTTACAACTTCAACAATTACAAAAGAAAAAATTGGGGACCATTTTGACTGGTTTGGTAGATCTAGTGTTAAAAGCAACTATTTTACATTGATTTATAAAAATAACGAGAATGGATCTATGCAAATGTTTAGCCTTTGTTTTAACAATTTATGCTCAAAGAAATAAATCTTGTGAATCAACCCTCGTGGGTACATCTTTACAGTCCCAATAGCCGTGAATACAAAATGTTAGGACGCGTCTCGTAATTCTAATGTTAATAACTATAGTACACTGAAAATTTATAATCTTTAATTCTTAGAATATTACTACTCCATTCAATTTTGTTCTAAATGCGTGAAACTTGCAGGCAGAGCTGAATAAAAGTTTGGAGAAACGATGCTTCAAAAACTATTTTAAATAATCGTTATTCTATTATTCAAATACAACACTGTTTTAGAAACAGTAAAATTTTTGCAAATCAAATATTTTTATTTTGATAATCTAAAGTGTAAAATAAAATATTTATATAGTGATAATCTAAAGTATAAAATAAAATATCTTTATTTTGATAACTAGTAATAGGAAACTAATTATCTTTATTTTGACTATGCAATAAAATATTTCATGACAGTGAAAACAGAGTAAGGAAAGTGGTAATATTAAAATTCAAGAAACTATAATATTTTTTAACGGAATAAAGTTATCGAATTTATAAATTTTCTTCTTAACCTCATAAATATGTTTGAAGTGTTGTGTAAAATCATTATTTATTTCAATGTAAGTATACCTTCACGCTTTTATTTGGTTCGATTATAATTCTATAACATGCACTAACTAATTTTTTTCTGTACAAAGGCAGCAATATATAAATATTAATAATTCATATATTTAAATTGTCACTTTGTTTTAGACTGTCATCAAATTACACTTTGTAACTGAAAAAGCGCGTAGACTTTGAAGGCTTACATCAAAGTAATTTTTCGCCGAGGGAAATAGTTTTCCGTGTACTTTATTATTACGCTTTACATGCGCCTAAAGTTTCACATTCATACAAATTTTTGCAACTCCATATTCTCGCAACAAATACCTGTTTTCTGTCCAGCACGTTTTAAAACAAACTTTGAAGTTTAATTAAAAACTCTGCTAGACAAATACGAATATATTATATGTATTAAACAATTGCCACAACGTGGTCCGCTGTGCGGAATGTTTAATTTTCTTTTTCACAGAATATTTAAAAACACTCAAGAACTTAGAAAGCATTCCATATTTTAGAGCAATGCTTTCTATAGATAAGCTCTCTATTCAAGATCACAATGCTGCATCACCGACGATTCTGTCGTTTATTTCAAGACGCACAATAGTTATTGTATTTGCGAAATATTGCAAGTGTAATTTCTTAGTTTCTTCTCCCGTTTTGTTTCAGGTTACTGCGGCGGAAGTTGTTTGGCGGATGCCCGACGTATATACGCGAACTTTTGATAGACACTCGTGTATATGTGTGTGTGTGTGTGTGTGTGTGTGTGTGTGTGTGTGTGTACGAATATTCTGCTAGATACTGGCTCTCTATCCGAAAATCCGGTACAAAGGGTTTTCCGATACAGTACGCGTATCACGAAAGAATTTAGCTACAATTCTTTACAAAGTGTTGCAAAATTCCGTAGCAACGACGAATACCTACCGTCGAAATATTCACGATTTCTAGGAGGATTTTTAGTTTTCATTGATTTTTTATAGTTAGCGTGGCCTTCTTTTGTGCCACTGTGTGAACGACGGTGATCGACTGCTTGCGTATTTCAGGTAGTTCTAATCTCCGTTTTATAAACATGACTATAAAATGAAACTTTGGTAACGGTTACTTTTATCCCTACGATAAACTATTACGAAAAATCGCGCCTTGTTTCTTTCACGTATTTTCGGTAATTATGTAGTCCGGTGTATTTAGAACATTAAACATGCATTGGCCATTATCGGTATTAATATTGTACATACTCGAAATCAATTTCAAATCAAGCGGACAATTTATTATTGATGGACACGTGAAACGGTAATGTTACACCTTGCTTGTTTTTCATGTTAAAATATTATTTCGTGCACGGTTGCGGTTTTTCGTTATTGACTGCACAATTACAACGTGTAATAAAGAGCTGAACAATTTAAGGTATTCGTCCGTGACGATAAAACTTTTGTTAATATGCTAGCTTTCATTTTTACAGAAATTAAAGTTAACTTGACTTTTAATTTTTCAGAATTTAGTTTTTCGATCGCCGCATGTTTAACGTTTCGAACTCTAATAGTTTGAGAATGTGGCCCAGTTTTATTAACGTAGATACATTAATGTAACAGTATCGGAAAACAATTTGAATATCTACATTCTACGCAAATCTACATCTGCGAAGACCTTCGAACCACTAAAGTGCCCTTACATAGATAGATTTCGATTATCATCTGACCCACTTCCCTAATTATACTGACGTAAATCGGGCTTGCTCTTGTGCAAATTAGTCTAGCGATGACCATGAAAGTCTCAACTTTAAATCAGTTTATTCCTGATCGTCAATGATTGGGGCTTGTTTTTAATTACATGCCTCGTACATATAAATCCAGAGTCAGAACATTTAGTGGTTACGTTATAGTCTTTGCAGAGAGTGTTTGCACCATAATTATTCGTAAATCAATTATGATCAATTATTACACACGACACGTAAGATTTTTCTATTCTTTTTTAAACGGAACTAAAAAGAATTCATGTTTTCCCAACATCGTAGCTTCAGAACAAATAATTCATAAGTGGCATCTGTTTCAAATTATTCAAACAACCGTTGCACGGTTGTTTTCTACAACGGAGATGGAATAGTAATAAAAATTCTAAGGAAATCGATTTCTGTGAAATTGCAAATCAGTTTCTGGCAGATTCAGTAACGCTGAATGATACATTTAACTGTTATTCTATATTCTCACTTCATGTTTTCCATTTATTTCTTCTTACGTCGTAACAAAATTTAGATATACAACAAATATAGGAATTTTTCCGTAGATTTAATTTAGACACCCGGTATATTGTAAGACAAGGTATTCGTACTTTCCCCTGTTACAAACCGCCGAAAACCTTCGCCACAACCATCTTGCAACCAGGAGCAGGGAAAAACTGGATCAAGCCATCGTCAAATCTGATTGGTGCGCTAGTCTGCACCACATTTTGTACAAATGCCTTTGTAACAGTAATTTTAAGCGTTAAAACTCGTACTTGAGACTAGTAAAGTCTAATCTTACTATCAAACAAGTTGTGTGTTTTTGTTTAAGTCTGCACCACATTTTGTATACAGTCCGCGACAATAGAATAGCACACCCCGTAAAATTTGTTAATTCTTATTTATTAAAGTATAAAAATATAATTTTGAATATGTAGACAGGTACACATAAGTGTTGAACACCAAACAGCGCTAAGTTTCTATATACAAGGATGGTCCTTTTTGTTTCATCTGCAAAAATGTATATATCTTGATAAACCGGTGCGACAAAATAATAGCACATTATTGCAATTAATTAACATTTATGCATACATACGAAGGGAACTCAATATTTAATATTTTGAAGATCCTCCAGAGATTTTTATAACCGAAATTATTCGCTTTGGAATCGACTTGAATAATTTTTTAATCCTTTTCTGCTTCATTCGTTCCCATTCGAGTGCAATGCACTCTTTTAATTCGTTTACGTTATTAAACTGTTTCCCTTTAGCATAAACTGCTCTAGCAAGGTTTCCCCAATAGTTTTCTATAATATTCAAGTCAGGGGAACGAGCTGGCCATTGCAAGACTTGAATATTTTCCGTCTCGAAGAATGCTTTCACAACCTTTGCGGTGTGAACCGCTGCATTATCCTTCTGGAATATGTGTTTTTCCCCGGAAATTCTGTTTCCGTGTGTGGTTATTTGTTCACGGATTAACATTAGATATTTTACGCTGTTCATTTTTCTACTGATAAAATTAATATCCGTCTTTCCATGGTAGCCGATACCGGCCCACACCATGACTCCTCCGCCACCCATCTGGCGACGGATCAAAAACATTTTTTCTTTACGTAAGTCGTGGTAATAATAACTCCACCCGTCAGGTCCATCGAGATTAAATTTCTTTTCGTCGGTGAACATGACTTTTCTCCACTTCTTCTTCCAGTGAGCATGTTGCTCTACGAACTGCAGCCTTGCCTTCTTATGCGCTTCGGTTAGAGGCGGTTTTTTTTAAGCTTCCTTCGCTGCAGGTGCTTAGATCTTTGCAGGACACGTTGCACATTTCTGACGTTTGTTTGTACGCCAGCTGCTTCAGCAATCTGCCTGGTAGTCATTGGTGCATTCGATGCTGCCCTTAGAATAGCACGTTTCTCTCGTGCTGATAGTGCCGCAGGTCGTCCAGGACGTTTTGTATTACCGTATTTCTCGGGGTTTTTCAAATAATTCATGACAACCTTCCGGCTTCTATGAATTACTTTCGCAATCTTTGAAATAGAAACATTTTCTTTAGATAGTGTCATAATTGTTTTCATTTCACTATCTGTTAACTTCTTTCTACGACCCATTTTTTAGAAGTTTTCCGCAATAATTCACCACACTATATATCAAATACTTAGCCACCTTCCTTTGCTCGTGTTCAAGTGAGAGTGTAGCATGTGTGCTATTATTTTGTCGGATTACGTTTCCATGAAATCTACCAAAACAACGATTCTAAAAATGTAGGGGCAGTGTTTACGTGTCAAAGTCACTAAGATGTATAAGATATACTAGGTGTATGCATAAGTTTTTTCCGGTTTTTTGATCAAAAAGAACACGTAATTTTCAAGGGAAATTAATTTTTTTTTTATTCAAAATATTGGCCATCGGCTTCTACACATTTCGTCCATCTTTCAGGTAATTTATGAATACCATGCCAGAAAAACTGCTTGTCTTTTGCGGCAAACCATTCGTCGAGCCATTTTCCAACTTCCTCGAAATTGCTGAAGTGCTGCTCTGCGAGCGCGTGCCCCATTGACGCGAAGAGGTGATAGTCAGATGGTGCCAGGTCTGGGGAGTACGGCGGGTGTGGTAGGATGTCCCATCCAAGCGATTTCATAGTGTCTTTCACTTGTTTTGCTGTGTGAGACGGCGCATTGTCGTGTAACAAAATCACTTTGCCATGTCTTTTGGCCCATTCCGGTCGTCTTTCAATTAATGCGTCGTTTAAATTAATCATTTGTTGGCGATAGCGTTGTGTATTAACAGTTTCTCCGGGTTTCAAAAGTTCATAATACACAATACCGGTCTGATCCCACCAGACACAGAGCATGGTCTTCGTGCCGAAGCGATTTGGTCTTGGTGTTGATGGACCGGCTTCGCCATGTGAAAGCCATGATTTTTTCCGCTTTGGGTTTTCAAAATAAATCCATTTTTCGTCACCCGTCACAATTCGATACAAAAAGGATTTCCTTTCGTAGCGTTGAAGCAGCATTTCACAAGTGACTTTGCGATTTTCCATTTGACGTTCATTCAAATTGTGTGGGACCCATTTACCGAGTTTGTTGATCTTTCCCATTGCTCGTAAACGTCTGCTGATTGTTTCTTGTGATACTTGTAATGCTTCTGCTAATTGCCGCTGAGTTTGAGTTGGGTCATCATCCAATAACTCCTGCAATTGCTCGTCTTCGCATTTTTGTGGTCTACCAGAGCGCTCACTGTCTTTCACATTGAAATCACCACTTTTAAATTGTCGAAACCATGTCTCACATGTTCTAATCGATGGAGCGTGTTCACCATATGTTTCTACCAACAAACGATGACTTTCGACAGCCTTTTCCTTTTGATGAAATAAGAAAAGCAATGCGTGCCGCAAATGTTCTTTTTCAGGCACAAAACTCGACATGATTACTGAACGATAAAACAAAGACGCCAGTTCTTGGCAGACTCAACTTATGTGTGTTTGTAGTTTTATGTTAGACGAACAAAATGGTATATGTGTCAAATTAATACGCTGCGTACTTTTCACTGGCGCCACCTCTTAGTCAAACCGGAAAGAACTTATGCATACACCTGGTATAAGAAGTAACTCAAGAAGCATATGGATTGAACGTTCTCATTTCTGTTCTATTTTTAAAATACTACGAAATTTAGAAGCTGTGCTATTCTATTGTCGCGGACTGTAAATGCCGCATATTTTTCCGCACTCGTAAGATTCCAAATTCAACCGTCACTGAAACACTTCTACTCAACTCGCATTCGCTAGTTTGTAACAATAATTTTAAGCGTTAAAACTCGTACTTGAGCGTTTTTTAATTGGTGGTAGAAATGATGGAAGCAGTGTACCTGAAGAAGTATTCCTCTAGGAGTGGGAAACGGTCAATGAGGGGTTATCGTGATTTATTGCAGGGTTGTCTAGTTTTCGTATCTTCAAGTGCGTCGTACGTGGAGTCCGTTCGTCGGGTTAAAACTGTCCGCGTGCGGCGCGTGTCGTATTTCGTACTTCCTGCCTGCTTTTCATTTATGCGTTACAAATTTCCGAAAACTGGGTTAGTCACGTACAACCTTCGGTGTTGTCGTCGCAACAAAACCATTGACACCACTCCTAAATATTCAAACATTATGAAGTTAGTGGTCGAATAAATTCAACTCGATAGAGTCACGTTTAAAAATTATACGCGCGCGTTCAACATCTCTATTTCCAGAGACTTGTAAGCATTAAAACGTATGCATATCATCGCAGAGCATATACCAGTAAAACGACAGTAAACGACAGTAAAATAACGTAAAACCATGGAAAAATAATTCCTTTCAGCAAGAGAAGCGTTTGCTCAGCACAGATATAAAGTAACCGAATGTACCGCAGCGCGAAGATTTCGTTGACCACGCGAAACTCGAACACAGACAATAGAAGCAACAAAAGCCAAGGTTTTCCCGTATGATTTGATGCAAGGATGCCACCACAATTGGACAAAGGTAAACAAAACGGAGACACGACAATGGGTCTTCTTTCGAGAAGACGGTACCCAGAATCCCGGACCATTGTCTGTCTTCGTACCTTTCAAATTTGTTAAACGGTCGGAAATCTGCTGGGAGTGTCGGAGTATTAAGCAAATAGAAATCAGAAGCTTAGTTTCGGTATAACAAGCTAGAATATTTTCTCTCTCTTGAGAGAAAATGCTATAGCGGGTCACGTGAACCGCGTAGCGAAAAGGAGCTGTATACGTCGGAAAAGTTTTAAACCTGTGGGAGAGTTCCTTAACCGGAAGCAACTGAAACTTTGGCTCGACGAAATAATGGCACCACTCACAAGATGGCGGAAGATCATCCATCAGAATGAAGCGCGATTCGTTCTGTCGTATCATTGGAACGATCTGAACTAACTTTTTCGGAGGAATATCAAGAAAAGTCTTTCTTGCTTCAATTTGACGTATTGCGTCATACGTAGAACATATTATGATTATAAACAATAGAATGTGCTTGCATGTTGTTTTATTACTTTTAAATCATTTCGACTTATATAATTTTTACTTTATGTGAAGTGACTTCCATGTAAAACCGAATATCATTTCGATATATCGTTTTACACCATTTTACCAATTTAAATTTGAAAGTTTATAAATACATATACAGATGAATGTATTCTGCAATCTATGAATCGAAATTTGAGATTATAAAACTATGAATTTTAACTTGTGGCAAAAATAAGTATTTATAATACGATACAGTTTTATCGCTATTTTATATTAATTTGTTTAGAAGTAAGAGGCTTCTATTTCTAGCACCTTTGGGGACATGAAAACTCACTGACTAGCATTGATATTGTCAAATTTGATAGTTGCTTTTCACATAAATAAAGCGTGAATTTTTGGTGGAAACATCGGCATTTTCTTTGAGATTACATTATTTCCTCAATTTTTCATTTGTTAGCTAAATGCTATGACAATACCATTATCAAATTTTACGCAGCCGAAGACTTTCTGAAATATGTAGTAGCACACTTTACAAGTTGAAAATATATCTGAATCCATATTATTTGTCCAACAAAAAAATTCCTAAAGGCATCCATACTTCGGCATGTTACAAATTGCCTCCACTAATCACTTGCCGGAGGTCAAGTTTGGAAACCCAAAGCTCCAAGGCAGTTATTTCAAACCGCGAATAGAAGTTCAACTTTCGCAAACACGTATTTATGTTGCAGCGTGCACAATTAGAGATTCCATTACGACAGAATGCTGAACACGCCAGCGCTAAAATCCGGCATTTTAATTTCTCGGCGCGGCGAGAGGTTAGCAATGATATTCTCGCAACAAACGTGCCTTCTGGCGGCCGGATTTCCCAAGGTGAATGAAACATCAATTACTTCTGTAAGGGAAGAAACAATCGCAAGCATAATTATAAGAAAACATGGTTGCGCCGTTATGGGTGGTCCGGGGGTCGGTTGGTTACAGGCTTTCGCGCGGAAAGTTCTGCAGCTCTTCCACCGGCTGAAACTTTTACTCTCTAATTAGAAATTAATAAAGATTAATAACTTTATCGCCAGACTATTAAATCCCGCGACGGTGAGGGTGTCCCCGGGTGTTAAGCAATCGGACAAGAGAGAGAGAGAGAGAGAGAGAGAGAGAGAGAGAGAGAGAGAACAGTGGAGCCTTCGTCGTCGTCGGGTACACTCTCGGCAATCGAAGTTTCCTCGTTGAGACAACGAGTTGGGGACTTCAATTTCACGGGGACGCGAGTCGTATTTTCGAAGCTGCGCGTGACAGATGCTATTTACCTGATAAAAGAAGACGAAGATCGAAGTCACCGGGGAAGAATTACAATCGATGCCATCGATACAACCTTTCGATTTCGCTTTCGTGTAACTTTTTCTTCGTTCCCATCCGGAAGCTTGTTTCAGCGGCACCGTCCTCGGGCTCGTCCGGGTGTCTCATTTCGGGACTGTCGTGCAATCTGCATCGCCGTTGAAACGGCGGACGCGGAACGGGGCCGGGGAACGACGAACGAAATAAGCATCGCGACGAGGGAAAAAGAGAGGAATGAATAGACATCGAGAGTGAACGGCAACGGGTCGAAGGAACAGGAAGAAAAAAGAAATCAATGAGCGGAAACATGAGACGGTGGTGAAGGGTTGGGCGGGCAGCGAGGGGGTGGTGGTGGAGGGGCGGAGCTGACGGAGCTGTAGTTTCTCTATTTCCTTCATTAACTCTGGTTCAACAGCGGCGTAACTTTTAATTGGAAGTAGTGGGGGCGTCGAGGCTCATTTCCCGGCGGACTTCCCCATACTGGAATTCAAGCTAGTCCCAAGCGTCTTGGGAGAGGTCAGTTCATTCGTTGCAATATTCCCGGACTCTGGCCTCCATGGTCCCGTGACGTAATCTCCTATAACGAGTGTCCAAAGTATCCTCGAACTAGAAACGCCTCTAGTGCTTTTGTCGTTTATAAGCAGGCCTTTGTCGGGCCCGCGCGCCTTCCATTACAATACCGCCTCCGCGCGCGCGCGGGCTCTCTCTCTCTCTCTCTCTCTCTCTCTCTCTCTCTCTCTGAGGTAAAGTGTGAAAACCGCGGGAAAAGAAAGTGCGCGTATAGCCGGAATGCTTTGTCGCTTAGTGCGTTACTAAGAAAGCTTCCAGACCGATTGTTCGGCCGATTTAACCAAGTGCCGCCGGCTTTGTGGATGTCACAAAGCTCGCGGCCTAGGACTCTTTACATTATTTATTGATGTCCTGTCGGTGTATTGTTTGATGGTTACTCTATAAATTTATATTTTTGTTATGAAAAGTATAATATACTTTCTTGGCGTGGTAGAAATGGCATTAAGAAAAAATAATTTACTGTTTGTCCTCCGAGATTATTACAATATTATAAAAAAGTGACGGAAAGGTAATAACTTTATTGTACATGAAATGAGACAAGAAGATTTTGTATCAACAAAATTATTAGAAGACGCAATTTTTAAAAGGGTAAAGAATTCTAACGGAGAATCACTAAACTGGTTAAAAATATGTTGGATGCGTTTTGTCAGAAATGAACCGTATAAAATTTTCTATAAGACATCAATGAATAAGAACGAAAATTTTAAAGTCCTGAATTTATTACCACGTCGGGGTAGACCAAGAAAATTCGAAAATATTGTATTGACACCACTGTATAAAAATATCAGACAAATTACAACAGCAAAATTCAAGGATATAATTGACCTATTACGATATATACCATCGGAATAGATGAGTAGTAAATTGTTTTGTAATTTATGTTTGTAAAAAATGTTTTGAATCGCATAAATTATGTTTTTGAAGGGTTGTAAAGATATGTAAAATAAAATGAGTATTGTTTTTTCAATTTTCTTAAAAAGCATCTTAAATTATGTTGAATGGACTTGGGTTCCTCCAAATTTTATAACGAATTTGGTTGTTAATTTTGAATGTGGCCTAATTCCATTCTTAGTAAGAAAACGCATATTATTCACTTAATAATTGCCATTATTTTAGTATGAACTATAAATTTAACACCTTTAGATACACTTAAGCAGTATGACTCATTAGTATTCTGTACGTATATTTTTAATTGCATTCAAACACAAACCCGTAAATATCTCAATTTAAGTATAAATGGACTCAGGCCACCTTCAAAATAAACGGCTCATATATTACATGGTTGGGATTGATGTGAAGTGGGCGGTTATCATTGGAAATTGCTATAGAAAATTTATTTAAATTATTTGACATGTTCAACGGGAGCATCGATTACCAGCATCAGTCTATTGTTTAAAAATCATTGCTGCAACAATGAAATTGACTAGATTATAGTGCATGTTTGAAACATCGTTATCCAGTAACTAACTGACTTAAATAATGATGATCAATGGGTGATTTTCTATGGACGATATGAATGAGACTTGTGTGAAAGACACACATTCATACGACAATCAATTTGTTAAGAAGGAGCTTTATAGTCAGCTGTCCATTTTTGTACTTTTTATGGAATTTTTTAAGATACAGCTGTAACTCTACTCTATTTCCCAAACAGAACTTTGTTACAATTTATAAAATTAAAATTAGGAGAAAATTAGAAAAAATTAATATTATGCCCCGACTCAACGTTAGGCCACGATAAAACGAACTCTTTGTATTATTAAAAATTCCGTATACATTCATACGTACTTCAATGACGTGTACAATTCTTTTCATTGAAAAAGAGTGAAAATTAATGGCAAGTGTAGTCTAAACAAAGATGCGCGTTACCAACAACGTTAACGAAGTTTCTAATTTAATATCAATTTCACATTGCAATGTTCAAACGTATCAAACGAATGAAAACTCTTCGCACGCTATATTCTCCGTAACGTCAACGCTGCGAGCAGGAAATATATTCGAAGTTCAAAGCACACCACATTTTGGAGAAGAATCATTTTGCAAAAGCTGCACGTTGAAATGAGAATACGAGGAGCAGTAAATTAACAAGTACGCTCAAAGACATTCGCAACAAAGATTCAGTCGCCACTCGTAAATTATTCCCATTATATTTTAATCTCGAGCAAGCTGAAACGTTAAATATGGTTTAGCATAGCACGGCGAAGCTTTGCGCGAGTTCTCGAGCGGCAAGCAAAGAAAAAAAGTATTAATTACACGGTGTAGGCTTCGAACAGGCTTCGAAGCGCGTGTACCGGCGTAGTATACTTCGCTCTCATTCACCACTTTTAAAATAAAATATTTCAAAAACATTATTCTAAAGACCGTCGCAGGTTAAACCGGCGTTTCCTACAAAATGGATTCAACGGACAATGCGGCTAATAGACACAAAACTGTCTCTCGGAGGGCATTAAGCGCATTCGGGACAGAAGAAACGACGAGGAAAATGATTTAAATAAAACTTTGCCGCGGCGGCGTCACCTTCCAAAGTGCAAAATAATAGAAGCGACAGCTGCTAGCGAAACCGTACGTATACCTCCTATTCTCTTTTCTCGCGTGGAGGTGAAACGTGTCGCGTTTTGTAAGACCTCTCCCGGAGGAATGAAACTGATCAAAATCGAGGTAAACAGTTATGCGTACGGCGAGGAGGCCGCCAGCTAAGCAAAAAGATAATGGTCCCTCGATAGTGGCGCGTATCGACAGCTCCGGTAATCTAGTCCAAATTTACGATGATCCTTCACGCCTGCTGCGCCACGATACTATCGGTTTCTCATCACATCCGTCGCTATATTGTTATTTCGGCAGTTCAGCAAGGATCCCCCGCTGCTACGATCGCGCGAAGATTCCTCTGAAGAATTCAACATAACTACCCGATAATGGCTTATTATCTCGTAACGCTATATCCCACTTTCGATTAAAAACCCTATCGTCCGAACGTTCCACATACCGTTTCTATGTATTTTTACCTCATATTCCGCGTAGTCTGCCCGAATCGAGATTGGAAATATATTCGATCGCTAGTAATCCCCTTGGAACGATTACGTTCCGCGTGGGATAAATGCTTAATGAAATTTCTCTGGTATTAACATCTCCGAAACGCTGCGAAATGAAACCTTGTATTTTAAAAATCTATTCCGTTGTAATTGTACGAGCACTTTTGATTAGCCGCGCTAATCAAAGCTCAGCGCTATACGTAGCTCGAAGCACAATAGAGAGAAATGATGGTACTGATTAGATCACAAGTTTTTAGCATACATTTTTTAGCATCTCCGCGATGGAATGGGACTGAAATTTTTCGGAGAATCGAGCTTTCCATAATATAGGATATGAAGTTTTATTCTTTTTCGTCTAAATTTTTAACCCTCGATTGTGTAAATTATGCGTTTTATAGATAAAGCCTTTCATGTTTCTTCTGTAGTGAATATAAAGGCTGTCCCAAGATTAAAGCAAGATTTGAATTTGCCGCCATTTTTGCAGTAAATTGTTGGCAACCCTGAAAAAAGAACAATTTGAAGGCTGAGAGTTTAGGGTTAGTAAAAATGGAGCGTTATTCGATACAACAACGTGTTGTCATTATTGAACAATATTTCAAAAATAATGAAAGTTTGGCGGCCGCATAATATGGTCAAAATAATGTTTTAACCTTGTCAACTGTGAAAAGATCATCATCGACCACTGAGTCGTGAATAGAAAGCTGTCTACTGACTTTAGGCTGGTGCAACGTCGTGAAAAAGAATCAGAGAATGATGGAACTAGGCTCGTTTTATAGGGTGAAGCATGTAGAAAACCTTGTTGCAATTTATAATAATTTTTCCCATTCATAGACTGCAGTTTTCGCATCGTCGACCACTGAGTTCTGAATAAAAGGCTATCTACTGACTTTGGGCTACTGCAACGTCGTGAAAAAGAATCAGAAAATAACGAAACTAGGCTCGTTTTATAGAAAAAAGCATGTAGGAATGTTAAGAAAACCTTGTTGCAATTTATAATAATTTTTTGCCATTCATAAATTTGTAGTATTTCCATCTTCGATCATTGCACTTCCAATAGAAGACTGTCTACCGACCCTGAGCTACTGAAACTTCGTCAAAGAAAATTTGAGAATGATCTAACTAGGCTCACGTTGTTGAATTAAATCGGGATCATCCTCGAGAAATTTCGAGGAAATTAAACGCTACATCAACGAAATTCAGCCACAATTATGCAGAAAGGTTATGAAAAATTTCGACAAAAGAGTGCGTATGTGCCAGCAAAGCCGTGGAGGCCATTTACCCGATGTGTTTTTCCATAAATAACCCTATCCTATGTACTTTGTGATTCAATGAAAAAATAACAATCTAAAGACTAAAAACTATGTTTTCTATTTAATTCAGACCTTGCGTTAATTTTGGGACACCATTTATTTGGGAGATTAAATTGGGCAAGTATGATAAAATGTGTCTGCTAGATTAACAGTGGAAACGTATATGTTAAAACTTGAATATTGATGTTCACATGGGAAATTAACAAAGATCAGGATTTTATTCAAATCAGAAATGAGATGGAATATTAGAGAAGACTGTACCATTAGTTGAGGTTGAATAATTGAAACGACACGGGAACGTAAATTGTGTCTGTATCGAGTTAGTGGCACAATCACTTAATTCTATTTGAAAGTATTATAAACGTCAGAGACGCGAAGACCTCGTCTGTATAAACGGACTTTATTATAATATTTCCTTTGTATAAAACCGTGCTTCAACTTCTTCGTGTAATTGTTCCGCCATCCTCGCTATATTACATTTACGACTTCAGCAAACGACAAGGCCTCGTTTCAGTGCTTCGTGCTTCCAGCGAAAGAATGAGTTAGTAATAAGAGGACGAGACAAAACCTGTAAATAAATGAAGCGGGTAGTAGAATTGTGTTCACTTCTGTCTATAATTACGTTGCCAATTTCGAGCGAAGCAAATATAGAGAGGAACTACTGTACTATGTAATAATGATCCACTTAACAAGCATCAATTCATACGAGACTATTCCGAAATCGTTCCCAGCGGACCAGCAATAACAATTTCAAGAACACGGTACAGTCTGAAAATGGGGTAAATTTACATTTGTAAAAATACGTTGATCGAATGACATTTTTCGTCAATCTGTCCTATTATTGCAACGATTTGAACTAACTTTTTCGAAGGAATATCAAGAAAAGCCTTTCCTGTTTCAATTAGACATGACCTCGTCATACATAGAATATATTCTGATGAATATAAACAATGCAATATGTTTCCTCGTTGTATTATTGTATTGAAAACATTAGAACTTATTAATGTATTAAAAAATCCACCATTCTACTTAAGAAAACCAAGTTAACCTCCTCGCGATCTTCGCGCGACTGCTCGCTAAAAAAGACTGTCCCACTCGATAGAATTCAAACTTCCCCGGAAACAATATCCACCGCATATCCATCCCGAATAATAATACCGGGACCATCGGGATGTGACAATCGGTTGACACACCCCGTATAATTAATCTCCAATGCCGTTGTAACCGTTAAATAATTTATAACGTCCGTTCGTACGGGGCGCACGAACGTTGTTCTTTTCCACGATGGACAAAAAGTAGGATGCGTTTTAGGGTGTACTGCTTCCGCGTCAATGATTCCACGTTCCGTCACACAAATTTCAGCATACCGCAGCCGCGCGCTGAGCCGCGGTTCCGTTTTTCCTCTGAAGAATAAATATCTACGTTTGAATTTGCCTTGAAGCTACGGCTCGGGCATTGCACGAAAATGCCGGCCGCGCGCCGCGTCGCTCGCTCGCGCGCCGCTTTACCTGCGTACAATGATCGCGCGGAGGGGCGTGCGGACGGAGAGGAAAAAGCGGCGCAGGTAAAACACGAGAATTTTCGTGAAGAGCCCGCACGCTGAACCCCCCCTGTGCGGCAAAACACCGCGGTGATCCCCCGTTTTAGTGACATAACGGGGTAGCTGACAGGGGTAAGCGGATGGGTGGGAAGGGCTAGACAAAAAACAGTGCCTGCAGAGATCCGCGAGGCGGCTGTTTAATTCGACCGGGACTTTCCGCAGTGGAAAAAAGCGCAGAGCCAGCCAGCCCAGCCTGCCCCAGCCCATCGTCCCAGACCCTGACTCCTCATGCATTATGAATAATGGAATTTAAATATACGCAATGGAGAGAAGCCTCTGGGCGGCTTCAGTTGTGGGTGGAGAGGCCGGTCAAAATCACGGGTGTCATGTTCGCATTGTTAATTGGCCGCTGTTCCCGTTTTCCAGCGGCCTGGCCTGAGCGGTAACCGCAGATGAGGGAGAGCAGCATCGAGAAATACCAACTCTTGTGTCTGTTGTCTGATACACACGCCCGATAACCAAAGAGGGCTATTGTGTACGTTGAAAAGAGGAGTGTTGGTTTATTCATGAGATCGAGAGAGAGAGAGAGAGAGAGAGAGAGAGAGAGAGAGAGAGAGAGAGAGAGAGAGAGAGAGA
>CM052098.1:15105726-15119543 GCA_028453745.1 Agapostemon virescens
GAGGAAGATAAGAATAGTCTTGTCATTGAACGCGGCTACGAGAACCGTTCAATGTCGTCTTTCAAGATTAGATTCGTCTTCTCCTCTTATCGCCTGAAGCGGTATTCAAAACCTAACAAAACGAAATCGGAATTGAATGGTACCAGATTCTCGTAGAGGTTCATCTTCCCCTACAAAGGTACACGGGAGAGCATCTTTATGACGAGAACGGTATGATAAAGGTTGATGACTCCTAAATGCGAAGAAACTACCAGCTTCACATAACCGTCGTAAACTTATTTTTCAATTTTGTTGTCGTCCGTACGTGAATCATCTATGGAGCATATTTTAGTTTCCCTCTGTGCCCGATGTTCCAGAAAGATTGTTACAAATATTACGAATATATAATACACCTACAAATAAAAAATAGATTTCTCTGATATTTTTATAAATAGATTTACTAAATTAAAAAATAGAATGTAGCTCTATTAAAGAGTTTTGGTTTTACTTCATACAATAGTTGCTTGTCGCACTTTTACTTTCCTTACTGATTATATAATTATTTTACACAATGCAACCAAAACTTAAAAAAAAAAGCTGATGTTCCCGTGTCAGTTGTACACAGTACATGAGACACTGCGAGCATATTTAAAAATGACGTTACGTATCATCGGATGCTAGGAGAATTCGCTCAGCTGTGAAATGCGAATGGGAAAAGATTTTTCCAAATAAACCGGTATCACGGAACGCAGAAATATCTTCCTCGCTTTGGATATCAAACGATTGACCGTTTCTTTGATTTGCTAATACTTTCCCGGCGTTCGTATTTGTATTCCTGTCCCGTGGTAGAAGACGTAATCACGAGACGCTGTATGCACGCAGCCGTTTGAAGGTGGAAATTCCAATAACCTGGAAAAGCCCTGCGGATTCACGAACACGGATAACTCCGTTATGAGAAAATTCGATAAAATCCCGCTAATATAATCACGCTCCATATGGTTGATTAACCCCGGGGTAGCTGGCAGCCCTCTGAGGATCGTCTTCTACTTGCGGCTGGTGAAAGAAGATAGGAGAGAGGATGTAGGGACCGAACCGAACCGAATCGAACCGAACTGAACCGAACCGAACCGAGAGCTATGTATAAACATAGGCTCTGGCTCTTTCCTAACTACGAAGAACGGAGGAAGGGAAAGGAAATGAAAATCCTAGACAGGGCGGGAAAGAGACGGCGAACAGAAGAGACAAATAAAGGATGGGAAGGAGGAAAGAGAAAAAGGGAAAAAGGAGTACCTGCTCGAAACTCATATCCGAAGGGAGCAGAGAGGTAGGCGTTGGATTATTCGAAGCACGACGACGATCTTCAAGCCAGCCGACTGTCTGTATCGTCGAGCTAGCCTCTATCGATCACTGTGTTGGATTATTCTACGCCACTTCGATTCACAATCATTATTTTCGTCCCTGAATCTGCGTAATCTGCCTTCATATTTACTGAAACGTTCACTGGTGGTATTATCTCCTTTGGTACCCCGATGCTTCGCGATTTTATTCAATATATTTAGGATATATGAATCCTTTGCATTCCAAGCAATTTTAATTCGAACGTCGAGACATTCTTTTTACCTAGAATAGTTAAATTGTACATGGTTCATTTTCTTACGTGCATATAAAATTTATTACTATTATTCGTATGCATAACGCTTCAATTTTTACCGATTTCTCTAATTGCAAACACAATTATGTAAAAGTTGTTCGGAATAACAGTATGGCAATTTTTAATGTCGCCTGAGAGGTGCCAAGGGTTAATATTTAAAGTTATTTGTGTATTTAGTATACAGACATTTGATTTTTTATCATTATGCAAAATGAAAAATTGAGGAAACAAATTTTCTGTAAATAGTAATCGTGAAAAGTTACGAATGATATAATCATTTTTTAAAAATCGTGTGATATTTTTACTGTATTATGTTCCAGCTGTTCATACTTCTTATAAATGTATAAAGTCCTGAGACTACTAATAACTGTGTTAAACATCTTCGATCCTTAATTTATAACTTGCTAATCGAAGAAGACGAGTTATCTCGTAATTCGTTTACAATTTTCCATAACTTTATTTTCATCTTAACCATTTGCTTTTTGGAGCTATTTTACTTTTAAAATAGGTTACGTTAGGTATAGGTATACGTTTTTTTCTGTCCTTCACCTTGAATAACCTTGGAATAATATAGTCACTGAATTTCTAATGAAAGGGACTATCATTATAGGTGTTTAAAAAAGGGTAGTTGCATTTAAAAAAGTCAATGTGACCTTGATATCTCTATAAAAATGACATAAAAACAAAATTTTTTTATAGCATCGTGTCAGCCCCATAGTACCATACAACTTTGTCCTTACCATATTTTACGTATCATTAGAAACAACAAAGATATTTGAGGTGCAAATGTTTGACGAATTAAATGAATTAAAATTCAATTGTATTTAAAAGAAATTAGTGACACGTATATTTAGTAGATTCCGCATAGAATCCTCATCACGGGTTGAACTCATATTCGACAAATTACAGGGCACTGCGGCGTACATCCGCCAAGTGATAAGTTATTTGAAAAAACGTAAGTTCTTTCCGTAGAACAGCCTAGAACTCGCAAATGTTGGTCAACGAGCGTGTCTCTACGAGATCTACACTCGACATCGGTTACGCGGAAGTTCCATACTCGCGATTGCGGTTCCATTGGAGCGATGTTAATGGCAGCGGACATAAAACATACCAACGCCTGCATGCTGAACCGTGCTCGTTTACAGAGCCACTATTTATGTTGATAACTTCCAAATGGAGTCAGATACACGATCCTGAGTGGCGGTGATTCCCGTTGGTCCAGCGGTTTGGTAGCACTTGCAAAGTATGGGGGATCTTTTTGGTCTTACAGCAGCGGTGGCCGAGGGAAGAGCTTGAGCAGAGGAGCAAGGAGAAAGGGGAAGGACGAGTCGAGTCGAGAACAAGATTCAAGCGGAAAGTTTTGTGAGTTAATGGTGCGGAGGTAATGCCGCGGTCGCAACAGCAACAGCCACCCTACCTTCTCCTCCTTTTCGTTGTCTTACTTTCTCTCTTTCTCGTTCTACGGTTCTTCCGTTCTCTTCCCCATTTGTTGCCACCGATGTCTCTCGCTCTCCTTCTTCCAATCCTTTTCCCCTTCATTTTTTCTGTATCTCGATACGTCTCTCTTCTCGGCGTTTTCGTCTCGCCGACAGGAAAAAAAAGGTGAGTGCTACGGTCTCTCCTGTTCGTGGATGCTCTCCTCTCTTCCGGTCTTTTCCTATTACTCTTCCTCTCAGCCTTGTCTCTTGTCGGTTCCCCGGCGCTGCTACGCTGCCCGATCTTTTTCTTCTGCAGGCCCTATCGCCGGTATTACCAACAACTGCATCAAATGCAGCCCCGCGTTCTACTTTTTCGTTCTGCTTCGACCGTAGCCCTTTCTTGAGACGATGCGAGCCATGCGCGATTTTAATGTGAAATATCACAATTGGCTATAGGAAACTTGTCCTAGATAATTAAATGGTGTCCCAAAATTAACGCAAGGTTAGAATTAAATAGAAAATACAGTTTTTAGTCTTTAGATTGTTATTTTTTCATTGAATCATAAAGTACATAGGATAGGGTTATTTATGGAATAGCACATCGGGCAAATGGCCTCCACGGCTTTGCTGGCATATACGCACTCTTTTGTCGAAATTTTTCATGACCTTTCTGCATAATTGTTGCTGAATTTCGTTAATGCAGCGATTAATTTCCTCTTGTAATGCACGGGTGGTTGTGGGCTTGTTGACATAGATCTTTGAGTTCAAATAACCCCATAAGAAGAATTCTAATGGTGTTACATCACACGATCAAGGGGCCAATTCTGATCACAGAAACGAGAGAGTACACGACCAGGAAATGTCTCATGCAGTAATTAAATTGTTTCACTGGCTGTATGGCATGTGGCACCGTCTCGTTGAAACCACATATTGGCCATATCAATAGCATCCAATTTCGGCAGAAAGAACTGTATTATCATGTCGCGATATCGAGCACCAGTAACAGTTACTCCTCGACCAGCCTCATTTTCAGAAAAGTATGATCCAATGATGCCTCCAGCCCAAAATCCGCACCAAACAGTGACACGTTGTGGGTGCATTTGTTGTTCGACAATTACATGTGGGTTCTCCGAACCCCAAACACGGCAATTTTGGCTATTAACAAAGCCATCAAGGTAAAAATGTGATTTATTCCTTAGGATGATTTTGCTTGAAAAATCAGCATCCATTTGCTGATGTTTAATAATCCATTCCACGAACTTTCTTCGCTGTTCATGGTCATTAGGCTTCAGTTGTTGTGTTAATTGAATTTTGTAAGCATGGAGACACAGATATTTTGTGAGTATACGCTGTAGAGAGCTTCTTGAAATTTGCAATTCTTGTCCACGACGCCGAATTGATGTTCCTGCGTTTTCAACACTTTCACGCACTGCTTCGATATTGATATTTGAACGGCTTCTTTTTGGACGATCGGTGTGTTTAGCGTCTCCAACTGATCCAGTCTCCCTAAATTTTTCAATTAATCTTTTCACAGTTGACGAGGTTGACACAGTTGACCATATTTTGTATAAAATTTTCGAAGGGCGGCCATGTAGAACGATCTATGTGAACCATGATTGGTTTCTTTGCCGCCCACCCTGTAATGGTAGGGTGAGTCTAGCATCGAAATTTCTCGAGGATGGTCCCGATTTAATTCAACAACGTGAGCCTAGTTAGTCAACCATGTTTGACAGCTGTCAAACTGTTCTTTTTTCAGGGTTGCCAACAATTTACTGCAAAAATGGCGGCAAATTCAAATCTTGCGTTAATTTTGGGACACCCTTTACAAATAACGTCCGAGTACCGTAACGTGTTCCGTTTGACTGATTTTAATATTTTTAACTCTTCATTGTAAACTAATTTTACAAATAGCTGGAGAATTGTTAGGAATATTCGATGTCGAATAGGACTATCCATATATCTGAAATTTTCTTGTAGATAAATAATTTGACTGTTTCATGTTGTTAATGTGATAATTAAATGACGCACACAACTTTCAATGTCAATTTCACCTTAAAAATTTGTATTGGAAATTTATACTCAGAAAACATTAATGTTTTTTTCATTTAATAAATGACGCTAGTACCTCTATATGGAAATTAATTAAAATAATTCATGAAGAGTACCGAAAACTAGTTTATAATTTATTATATAATCTAAAAATAGTCAGAAAGTGAAACTTGAGAATCAGAAAGGGTTTAAACTGTTAGACTTCAGGCGCAATATTAATTCCTCCATTCCTGATGGCTTCGGGATACAAGCGAAAGTGTCCACCAAGAAATTCGCGAAGGAGAGCGTCTGAAAGCACAGATATTTCTGCGTTTAACGGATCGTGAAAAAGCACCGCGACACGTTGTAATAACATAGACTAAACAAAAAGATCTCGAAACCAGGCACAGTGGGGCGGGTTTAATTCGCGACGCGCGTGTTGGAAAAATGTTCTCCTAGACCGGGGGCGTGCTAATCAAGAAATTCATGAATAACAACCCGCTCAACATCTGGTCTCCTCTCATTTGTGACGTAGCTTGGCCCCTTATATCCTCCTCAAAAAAGTTGGTTTCTATTTAATTACCCGGTCCTTTGGAAGCATGGGCAACCTATAACTCGAGCGGCGGTCCCGTTATTCTGCGGCAGTCTCCTCCGCTTTGCCAGCCACCCGCACGAACATCCACTTCGCATAAAAGGCGAGCCAGGTTGCAGATCCGCGGCTGTGCCTTTTCAAATCGCGACACCCTGGTCTGGTTCGCGCACTAACAGCTGACACCGTTTTCAAAAGACGTGCGCGCGATCTATTCGATATCAGTTGCCCGATTGCACTCTACACTCTAAACTGCGACTGCAACTGCAACCGGAGGCGTTGCAGGGAGGGCCGAGAACAAGAACGACGCCGGCTACAACAACAAAGACGGAATTGCAAATGACGACATTTCGCAAACCCTGACCCAGACGGGGGCGTCTATGCTTGAACTGCGACTCGATGGCAATCCCTGTTTCTATCGCCCCGAGCTAAACGGCACCGGAGCTCGTACCATGAACGGAATCTAGGGCCCGATCCGCCTCATTGAATTTCGCTCAATCGCGATTATGATAATGCGTGAACGATCGCCCCTGTCATGGATACGGTACGATAGCTGTTGTTCCCATTCAAGACGGTGGAGGGGTCGCTCGATGACAATGTAAGGGATATCGAGCTGGACAAAGGCGACAGTGAAAAGTTGGAGTGAAGGAATTGCTGTTGAGTAATACGGGATGAAAAATGGCCTGCATTCAGGATCGCCGTTTGCGGGAAATTATATATGTCGGTAAACACTTTGTTCGTCTCACAATACTTTGACGGACGAGTGGACGACGAAGGCAAAAACGTCGTAATTTTTATTGTCCAGTCAGTATATCTTGTTGCCAGGCTTCGGATGTTCGTAGGGAAAGAAAGTAGTCTGTATCTATTGAAAGAAACTGCAGTCCCTTAGCAATCTTCCTTTATTAATTTTAGGATAGTAGAATTCCGCATGACCTGATCACAAAATTGTAGAATAGACACTTATTCAACACAAATTGTAAGTGTAGATGCTTCTTAAACAATTCTGTATACTTTACTATACATATATATAGGATCTCAGGAAAAAAGAGGAGGGACCGCACCAGGAATCAAATCCGGGACCTCTAGGGTCGTTGCCGATCGACTACCGCACTGACCCACGGAGCCCTCCTTCGAGCTTCTTTCCCGATTTCCTAACGCTTCTTTAATCTGGGGGGTTCCTGATCCCACATATATATTGTCTCGAGAAATTCATATTGACGAGATTCTGTATGCAAAATAAGAAACAATTTTAATATATTATTTTTGCATTCGACAATTCGTTTTCAAGAGAATCAAGTTTGAAAATTCAGCAAATATACGTACTATTACTTGGGAATGGTCTGGCGCGATTAAAGAGGAACGTTTGCGGAGGATTTTAGCATTTGAACCATGTCGATAACGCTAATAGTCTGGCCGGGCACACCTTCAAAGATTGCCTAACTTTGGAGGGACGAGTTATAATTTTATATATATTATAACTATAAGTTACTGGACACGTAGGCAGTGTATATACCAAATTTCAGCTCGATCGGAATGAAATTGCGGTCGTGGTGTGATTTGGAAAATTTCGAGGCGTTCGAAATCGCGAAAATTGGCAAAATGGGGTTAATAAAATGAAGCTTCCTGAAGTCCCCTGAAACGCTATCCTCGATGTGAGGAGTATGCTTAACCGTTTGAGTCCCAAACAGCGCGATCGCGTTGAGATTTTATGTCGAGAATCTGCGAGCGAATCTGACGAATCTTTGATCTCGATTATCTCGAAAACGAAGAGTGAAATGAAAAAATGTTGTTCTCTCTTTTTTTATTTACTTTTGCAGGTAAAATCTCCACCCGACTGTTTGCACCATGATTTTTGGTACACCCAGTTTAAAATCTGTTTAATCAGATGTTTTGCTATCGTGTTGTATGGGAGTGTAGTGTATCTTTTACTATATGAAATGATATGATGATTGTTGGCATTTAAAATTATACTCTGAATATGATGTTTCAAGGAACATTTATGTAGACGATTCACTGTTCGAAACATGTTTGTGTTTCTTCCTTGGAATCTCTTTTAGTGCGCAGTCTAAAATAACTTTTTCGCATGGAGTGATCGTCATACAAATTCTAGAATACCTGTTCCATGAAAACGTTTCTCAAACAAATTTTTAAGGAAATTTCTTTCCGTAAATACCCTACAGAAACGGATCCTCTCTTAAACGATAAATATACAGTGATGGGCAACATCGTTCGTACAGCCTCTAAAAAGGAATAACTTCTTTAAAATTGGATGTAGTAACATAAATCTTTCCGAGGTAATAGAAGAATTAATTTGCTAAATAATACATTAAAAAAAATTATTTAAAAATTGCTACTGAAATAGAAAATAACAGTGCAAAAGGAAAATACAAGACTGAGCTCTGTAGTATATCGTTTCCTTCATTTCTAAAGAAGTTATCCTTCTAAAGGATGCGCGAATACTCTTAAACATTCGGTAACTTTAAACAGCATCTGTTTAATGGCATAAAAAAACTATCCAATCGTTTCACCAAATCACGTTTCACAATTTCCCTCGCAACGAATAAAAGTAGACACTACCCGAAACGAAATCTCCATTCTCAAAATTGAAAACGAACAACAGCACGCATGCACGTAGATGCACGACTTCTCTAACTAGAAATTGATAAACAGAACAGGTTTAGAGATAGCACGTACAGTACAAACAGCTGTTGCGTCTATCGCGACTTCCTAAATGAATTTCCTGAGCGATCCACCAAGGGAAAAGAAGTTCGATCTAGAAGGAAGATGGAGGCGTCTTATCACTCACGACGAAAACGCTGATTATTTTCGTCCCGTGTGTTCGAGGTCTGGTTTGCTTCTTCCCTTATGCCCCGAGATAATGGACACTATTACCTTAACGAGGCTCCAGTCTCTTAGTCGGTAATTGCTTCGAGATATCCAAGAGGGCCGGTATATGTACGGTGATGCCCTGTGTTGCACGGAGAACCCAGACGGTGTTATTGCCGCTGAGGCTACTTGCCCATTTCGTGGTGGTTATTGTTATGGGCCTGTGGCATTAAGATGTAGACCGCACTCTCACACGAGAACTATCCCACATAGACCTTATATACTTACGTGGGAGAATTTCATTACGCCGCTTCATAACCGGTAGACTTCACGGCAGCGATAAATTGAGATTGTATCCCTTCTTGTTAAATCTGCCCGCGTCTCACCGTGCCCTATCGTTGAGACGACGAGACAACTTAATCCACGTGATTGAACAACGTCGGCCGCCTATACGCCCTGAGTCGCTTAACTGTGGCAATCGCAGGCATCTCCTCGCCGCGAAACGCTGTCGATTTGAAAATCGATGCATTTCATGCTAGGATCATCGGATAGATCAACGCGATTCGTTGGAGAAGAATGTTTTGCCTTTGTTGGAATTATAAGTGCCTTTTGGTTTGGTTAATTTGTGTCTACAGTAGCCATTTTAACAATTGCAACACACTATAGATATTAATACAGAAATTGATAAGTTTTGTGCTGGAACAACTAGATACATCAATGTGATCCACTTTAGAAGATTATCTTGTCTTTGCTGGAATTATAGATGCCTTTTGGTGTGGTTATTCCGTCCCTACTTTGTGTCTACAGTTGTCATTTTAGCAATTACAACACAGTATAGATAGTAATATGGAAATTGATATGTTTTGTGTTGGAACAACTTGATATGTCAACGTGATCTATTTTAGAAAATTGTTTTGCCTTTACTAATATTATAGATGCCTTTTGGTGTGGTTAGTCAACCCTAAGTTGTGTCTACAGTTGCCACTTTAACAATTACTACACGATATAAATGTTAATTTGGAAATCAATGTGGCTTACGCTGGAACAACCAAATTGCTTCTCCTACATTGAAATTATAGAGTGCCATTTGTAGTGTATCATCTCTGCCCAGTTTGTTTCTACCGTTATTTTTACATTCTAGACGCTTTACCTTAGATGTTTCTACAATATTAAAGTATTTGAGCTTATTATGGTATACAAATAATGTAGCTACAGAAAAACAATAGTGTTCAGAGCATCACAGCTGTGAATCTTTATGCAAAATAAAATTTGTTCACATTAACTGTAGGGAAGAGTTACTTTAAAAAATATAAAAGAATAAATCTTACATAAAAGATTCAATGAAAGAAATAAAAATCAAAGAATTGTCGTTGAACTATTTGCAAGTACAGTGTGTTGGTCACAAACACATCCACAAACTCCATGAAATCGGACATTCAAGAGTAAAGAATTAATACTTTAACCAATTCGAATAAATCAGATGTTTCCCTTTGCTCGTGACGTTCTCCGTGCTTCCAATATCACGTACCATTTTTCATGGGATCTTTTACGAGGAAACGTTACCAAGGTTGAACGCGATGCGTCCATTGATTGAAGAGGACTCGGTCGACTCGCGAACGATATCCAGAGGCGGAACGTCCGTGTAGCGAAGACGAAGAGACGAAATAAAGGGAAATCGCAGTACGAGGGGAACAATGAAACCACGATAGAGAAAGAGAGAGAGAGAGAGAGAGAGAGAGAGAGAGAGAGATCGAATCTGGTATCTGGATTAGGATGATACGTAATCCGTAGGACGACGGGTGGTACGAACGAAGGATCCGCTAGCAGATCCCATCGCAGGAACTCTGCGGGTACTTCGCTCAGCCAAATACGACAAGAGCAGCAGCCTAACCCGGTAGAGCCGCCGAGATGGTTTACGGCTCGTCGCAAGTTGGTGAAATTTAAGAGCGCATTTAAAACTGGTTTGGCGCGATGCCCTGCGCCTCCTGGAGCTGCTACTGCCGGCAAGAGATACCGCCGAGCTCCGACAGGAGTTTATCGCTCCAACATTCTTGGAAAGCTTTGGATGGATTTCCCTCCTCAAGCTACTGCTCCTAGCGTCCTGCCCTATCTCTTCCCAAGCAACTCATGTTCCCTTCCAACGAGGAGGATCAAGAGGAAGTCTTCGTACCGAGTTGTCACAAAGATGGTCGGTCAAGATTCCCGGGAGAGGAACCTTGCGGCGTTACCGAGGCCGACCGGTCTTCCTTCGAAATTCAAAGCTCCCTTGACCGTCTCCGGGAAGATTTAGGGGGCTGGGAACGGATCGGGAACGCTTTGAGCTTGGCCAACTAAGCGCCGCTACGCTTCTTTCCGACTTGGACGTCTTCTTCCACGATCCTCTGTACAGCCAACAGCGATAATAATATTACACAGAAATATTGAATCGCTTACACGCGATATGAACGCACCGCTTTGCACACGGAATGTTTGTAACATGATCTTCGCGAAGATATATACTGTCTGCAGACTCGTCAATGGACAGGCTAAGTTTCACGAGTCTCGGGAAAAACGTTCGCTAACGGTAACGTCTACGACGCTTTGTTACTTTCTAGGTTACTTTAATCATCGTGTGGCGGACCATTTTTACGATTTTATGGTTGCTGATGTTTAAAACTGTTCTCTGTTCTAGTTAGCAATCTTTTTAAATATATTTTTGACGGATTTTTGGTTATCTGCTTGCATTGATCTTTCTGCTGATCCAAATTTAATTATTAACCTGTTAACTGGGTATGACGAAATATTTCGTCATACACGAACTACTACTAGAATGGTCAGGACGACATTTTTCGTCATGGATATTTGTCGTAATATTTTGAATACATTACATATTATGTAGTTCTTATTCAAGTAAATCAATGACATAAGTTTACAATTATATATAAACAATAAGAATTAAAAAAAGAAAAAAGTTTCCATTGTGAAACGAGTCGAACAAAAGTTTGTTCCCCGGTTAACAGGTTAATCACTGCATTCAATAGCTGGATACTGTGAACTGTGCTAGAAACTGTTCATAAACTGTTATAATTGTAGCTTCGTGTATACTTAATGGAACTTGTATAGTGGATAATACAACCATCTTCCTTTCAGTTGTCATACGTCTTAAAATAGGTCAGATACTGTTTCTACAGAACAATGTACAACCCCTAGATAACTATCCCTCTAGACAACTCGTTCAAAATATTCTTATAAAAGTAGTTCATAACGGAACGCATAAAACGAAACATTTATATTCGATATTGAATGTATCGGTCGTAACCAGGACTCGAATCAAACAGTTAAAATCCTCAATTAACCCGTTACCACGAGTCAAGACAACAACGAATCGGACTCGTGATCAAGATTTCGAACTGAATTTTCTAAACATGTATTTCCTTAATTTTCTTTAAACCGAAATAACATTTTATTTAATTATCGATTGTGCACGGTTATTGGGGAATAGCTAGGCACACGGTAACTACAAATTTGTCTTTTCTTTTTGTCGTTCTGCGGAGGACAAAGAAAGTCTAATCACTGTTAGCGTAAAATAAATCGTAGGGGTTAATAATGAAATAACTAATTCAACTAAATCGCGGTTTCGCAGTTGCGATTCCACGAGCTTTTCGAGCAGCGCGTTGCATCGTAGCGTCGAAACCTATCTTGCAGGAATTAATTCGGGACGAAGGCTATCTCGTCGCCGGTTTATTAACATTTTGTTAGCAACGGTAATCTCGGCGGGACATAATCGGGGCCGGTGTTTTGCGATAGAACAATGCCGTATGTTGATTACCCTCGGTCCTATTAAAAATGGATTTTATGAAAGCAATCTAGTCCGGCGATCGCTGTAGAAAAAAAAGACGATAAAGAGTACTGTAGGGGATGAGCTCGGTACCCTCGGCCGATCCACTTCGAATGATAATCACCTCTAGGAGACTCAATTTCGCGCCCGTCCCCCGCCGCACCCTCGCCGGCAAGCCCTGCATCGGTGCCTTGAAGGTTCTACGCCGCAGAAGGGTGTATCCTTCACTCCCTTCATCACCTCGAACGCCACCATCGACTACCTCATCCTCCACCTCGTTGCCACCCCCCACAAACCCCCCGCAAGCCCCCAGTTCGTAGACTATCCCCGAACGATCTTTCCCCCCCTCTCTCTCCCCAGCTATCCACGCTCACCCCTAACTGATTGGAGTACCAATCAATGCGGCATTCAGGCGGCCGAGCTGAAACTTTAGGAAATTAACTATTCACTCCCTGGAAATGGTTATTTGGAAGCCCGGAAAGGCAGTCGCGACTATACTACATCACGGGGACGGGCAGTAGGCGACAACAGATAAGACAGTTTAATTTTCAATTACGCCCCGCAGAGTAGTCGCCAATTGATTGAATGCCATGGCTCTGTCCTGCGATTCCTGGGCTCCTGCCGGCTAAAGGACCCCTCCGATCGAGATTCCTCGACTTCCAGTTTTTCCTTCACTTGTGTAAATCTTTGGGAACGCCTAACTTTCGATAATTTCATTGATCCGTGCCCGAGGCAGGGTTTACCTGCAGAATGTGAGATAAGTGTAGCCTTCTCGAATTTGCAAATTCCTGCACTGAATTTCGCGCGCTTGCAAATACCGCTTCGCTTGAGCGCGACAAGATTTAGGTGTCTGTTGTCCGCGCTAGATTTGTTGGATCTTTTGGCATTTGAGGTGTTTGCACGACGTATACCGAGTAGGTAATTAATACTCCAAGGACCAGAATTTTGAGAAACTGTAACGGAACTTCATCAACAATGTCACTAAGTATGAAAAATTGAATAACGACTAGAATGAATGAGTGAGGAAATAAGGTGCCGCAGAAGTAGAATGAAACTATAAGAGCGTAAATTTAGTAAATCAATGCGTCTGACTGCTCAAGAAAAATCAAGACGTTTGGTCTATTCTTAAAAAAGTTATTTAGACTTAAAGTGTGTCCGAATACTTCCATGAGCCACTATAAGTAAGTATGATCAATTGAATAACGACCAGAATGAATGAGCGGGAGATTAAATGCCACAGAAGTAGAATGAAACTATGTAAGCGTAAATTTAGTAAATCAATGCATCTGACTGCTCAAGAAAAATCAAAATATTTGGTCTATTCTTAAAATAGTTATTTAGACTCAAAGTGTGTCCGAATACTTCCATGAGCCACTGTAACTAAGTAGGATCAATTGAATAACGACCAGAATGAATGAGCGGGAGATTAAATGCCACAGAAGTAGAATGAAACTATGTAAGCGTAAATTTAGTAAATCAATGCATCTGACTGCTCAAGAAAAATCAAGA
>CM052098.1:15119553-15148429 GCA_028453745.1 Agapostemon virescens
CGTTTGGTCTATTCTTAAAAAAGTTATTTAGACTTAAAGTATGTCTGAATACTTCCATGAGCCACTGTAACTAAGTATGAACAATTGAATGACGACCAGAATGAATGAGCGAGGGATTAAGATGCCACAGGAGTAGAATGAAACTATAAGAGCGTGAATTTAATAAATCAATGCATCTGACTATTGAAGGAAAATCAAGACTAGTCTATTCTTAACACGTTACCGACCGGAAGCCTATTACTAGAACTTGCACTTAACTTAACTGAATAATTGCACTTAACAGAATGAAGCTTGAAAAACTACTTTTACATTGTAGTTTGTAACGAAATTATTAAACGAAGTTACTGAAGATGCCTTGAGGATTCTCAATAAAAATTCCTGTCAGTGTCGAAAGATCGGTTAAAAAGTTTTCAATCATGGACTATGGTCTGTTTTAAAAAATTCTGAAACAATCACCGGTTGATAAACTGTTAAAAAAGTTATTTAGGCTCAAAGGAGATACTTGGGTGAGCCACCGTATTTATTTCACATTTCTTAAGAAATGAAGATTGTGTATAAACTAGAGCCACGTAAATCGAGGGACAAGTATAGATTTTTCGTTGCCGTATCGTTTCTGTGAAACGAAATGAAATAAATAAATGGAGTTTGTTGATTGAAAGTGTGTAGAAAATTTAAAGGAGGTTCTATCTTAAATTCATTCAGCGCAACTATTTCTGAGGAGCATATGACGTTTAATCGTGTTGTTCCTGGAGACCCCGAAAAGGCGACGATTAGAATCCTTAATAATGTTATTCCTGGTCCTGTTGTCGACGACAGGATCAAGGTAATCTACAAAGTCGACCAGGATATTTACAGTTACTTCGGGCAACGCACCATCGTGGCTGTGGAGCGTGCCGGATTTATGCGATGTTTACACTCGTGTAAGGCTGCTAATACGGCCTTCCGACAACAGTCCGTACCCCACCGTGTCACGACCTCTCGACTGCGTCTCACTGTTTGAAAGTGAAACTTCTGTTTGTACGTTACTGCCCCGGCTAATCCTGTATTTTACGCCAGTTGTCCTACCGCCAAAAGTGCGCGCGGCAGTAACGGAGATACTGCGAAAGACGCCTGGTGTTTTGTCAAGGATTGCAGGATTTTCCAGCAGAGGACGTATGGAGATCCTGTTAAGCCACCGCAGAGTAGAAAAACGTTGGCGAACTGCTGCTACATCCGGACATGTATCAACGTTTGCTAACGGTTCTCTCGATGGTCTTGTTTGAAAATTCTATGCGAGAAGTGGATCCCAAGTTTATTAAAAATTATTGATACCGAGTAACAACACAGATCTCAAATTTGTTAAAAATTCATAAATGCTGAATAATAACGTAAATATTGTTATAAGTTATAAGTTATAAAAATGTTTTCATTAGTAATCTTCCGATGTATTTCTTTAATGAACCACATGTTACAATAAAAATTGCATGAAATTTGAACAGATGCAGTCTCGTTATTATCACAAAGCATATCGTTGGATTTATTGTTCGGTATTTCTAGTGTTAATGTATTTTCTGATGAAAAATTGCGAAACTGTATAACAAATACTATCAAAGACATGTCAAAAAATATATTAAATAACATTCTATGTTAAATGATACGTTTCTAACTACAATGACAATAGGTACATCAATAAATTAAATATATTTCGTGGTCGTGAAACAGATTATTTTTACTGTATCGTTTTCGAGCGTTAATTGCCTCGAACTCGCGGCGATATGGACAGACCAGCGCACGAAACGATTGATATTACACAGAACAATTTGGTTCGCTATGAAATCTACCGTCTAGTCAAAACCGTGCGTTGAACGTTCGATCTCCGAGCATCCGTAGTCGTTACGAACGACATATATCCTCTGCGAAGCTGGTCCGCCTACCGAGAGAGAGCGCGTGTTTACCATTTATCGTATAGTTTTTCGAAAAAATCTATTTACCGTAATGTTTGCGATCGCTGATGCCTCCGCTGTCGGAAGGGGAAACGGATGGACGAAATCGCACGGAATGGAGCGCGGACGACGTGCCGTTGCTGGCTGTGATTCGGTGTAGTGTGCGAGAGCGCGGGGCACGGTAACTCATTCGCCGATAAATTTCGGCAGCCGAAGCATCGATCACAATGTTCTATTTTGCTCATTGGTGTTTTTGTCGGCGGCATTCGATTCAATTCGAGGATGCGGTGAGTCGATATATCTCCCGAGGTGTCATGCGCCGCCCGTAATGGATGGCGGCTGTACCCTTACCCTTACCCCAAAAGGAGAGGCCGTGCCAAGAACCTGCCCACCCCCACAATCGCCTCCGTTTCCAATCCTGATCCTTGCTCTGTCTCTTTCCCTTTTATTTTTCCCGCGTATATACACCGGGCGAACTTCCTATAAGAACGTCACCGCTTTCGGCAACAAAATATTGAATAATTTGATAATATTAGTGCTGTCCATAAGTAATAAATTATTTGGAAAGACGTTTGCTTGTCTCTTTAGTTCTGCGCCGATCGTTGAAAAGGAAACACGGATTATTTTTACAGTTTTCAGTAAAGTTTTTAGAAACGGAGGCACCTTGCTTCACGGACCCTGGATTTCTTTAAGAAGAGGATTGAAAATTTGCTGGTAAGATTATCAATAAAAATTTGATTTTACTACGAACTAAGGTCAAGAATTGTAACTGTCACGATTATCGAGGACGCAATTGGATAATGTTATATTTTATACACTTATTAGAACGTTATACTTCATCATATAATTGAATTGAACTTAATATTGAACGTAATTAAAAGTAATGGGAAAACTGTTGTGGCTGTAGCCATCGGACGACTGCGGTCTACCAATCCGTCTCGCTTCTGTTTTTCATTCAACAATAAAGTAGGTATAACTATAGGTACTAGAAACATTGGTTAGTGGAGACAGCTGCATATATTGAAACATAACTTCCGTTAGTTTTGAGAGGACGTGTCCTACAATCTTGTTAAATTTCATCAGGAATCCATAACATTTATTGCTGCACTCGCTATAAAATCAGTAAAATGGGTAAAAGTGCAACCACATATTAAGAGTATAAAATAAACTTTACATTTCCAAAGTTTCTCTGACGCACTACAAAATCTATGCATGCTTCAACCTTGCAAAATTCCATCAGCAATCAATTTTCATTGCGGCACTCGATGTAAAGTCAAGAGATTGGGCAAAAATGCAACTACACATTATCAGCATAAAACAGATAAGAATTACATTTCCAAAGTTTGTCTGGAGCAAAGCAAAATAAACACATGCTTCAATCTTGTTAAATTTCATCAGGAATCCATTCCTGTTTTCAAATTTATAAATCATATACCCAAAATATGAATACAAAATCAGATAGAAATAACAGAGGAATTAGAATTAGACGCATTAGCGGTAATAGATCCGATGATTCCTTATTAGATTCCGAGTCCGATGAAGATGTAATAGTATTTCCCCGAGGACAGATAAATGTCATTGACAGTGACGAAGAATTTAGTCCTCGATCCTCGTCAGATGAGGAAGATGCAGGACCACAAAGAATTGTTTTACAACCACTATCCCAGACGAATAATAATAGTTGTTATCGCCCTTGGAAAGGAGATTGCCCTAATGTCCCCGAAGCACTCCATTCTCCTGTGACCTATTTTCGAAAACTATTTGACAAGGAAATTATAAGCAATATAGTTGACTATACCAATATGTATGCACGGCAATGTGATCCAACAAAGAGATTTAAAAAATAAAATGTTTAACGTCAAGTGCAAAGTGTTTTATGGAATTTCACGCTTAAGCTTCTATGCACAGAAGTGCAAACTTTATAGGACGCTGTTACCTGAAAGTCACATAGTGAATATATTGCAATAAAATTGTTTAAACGGAAAAATTCTTTTTCATTTGCATATATAAGTTTATAATTTCTGATTTTTCGTTCCACCAATTCTTTTGGATTAAAAACAAAAATTGAGGATTAATCTATTACACAATGCGTGATTAAAATAAAAAAGCATCTCGAAGCAGCAAAACTTTATGCGATGTGTTTGACGAAGCCGTGGTAATTTCAAGAACCTGTCTAAAGTGATACGTAATGAATCGAAATAGTGATTTGGCCTTTAATACTAGAACTACCTAACCCGTCATTATTGACTCGTCCCTAGTTTTTTAATTCGCAATTATTGAATTTATAAAAATGTTTTCATCAGAAATTTTCGGATGTACTTTTTTAATGACGTTTTTTAATTACGAAGCAACGTATATCGTTGGATTTATTGTTCGGTAGTTCTAGTGTTAACACTTTATCGACCAGAAGCCTATTAACAGGACTTGCAATAATTGTACTGTAACAAAATGAAGCTTAAAAATCGCTTTTACATTGTGATTTTTAATGAAATTATCAGGCAACGTTACCGAGACTGCCCAGTTGATTGGTAATAAAAATTGCTGTCAACGTTGAGAGATCCATTAAAAAAATTTCAGTCATGAACCATGGACCTTGAAGAATGCTAAAATAATGGCCGGTCGGTAAAGTGTTAAGGAATAAGTCAGACGACGAAGACCATTTCGTGGTCGTTTGATGGCAAACGTGCTCGGAGTTCACCAAGAAGCAGCATCGAACCCTATGAATAAATGATTGCGAATTTATAAATACAAAAACTGCAGAAGTTTCCCCTAATACATTAATATTTTTCGAAAATCATTATATCTCATTCAACCTTTTTGCGCTGATCCCCAGCTGCTCCGCCGTTCGTATTCTTCTATATTCACCGACATCCGCGGGACTAACCCTCATTTCCTTCCTCCGATAGCATACAATTCGATACATGATTATGTAGCCCGGACTAAGTGGTCACGGAACACCCGTGGATTTTCGCCCCGGGGAATGGATATGCGCGGAACTCTGTTATACTCCCGGTATAAAACGCTTCCGCTCCTGATCCCGAGATAATAGAGATATTACCGCGGCAAAATTGTCACATTAAATCCGTGACACAGGGACGCGGGAATTCTATTTGCATCCCGCTCGAATAGGAGAATGATTGCTTCGCCATGAAAATTATCCTAATGCTCTACGCATGCGAATACTTTGTAAAAAGGTAATTTGTTTCAATTACGCGCCGCCGCGCGTTCCGTGCTGCGTTTAATGGCCGGGCTCTTTTTTAACCAAACACACCGCGTTGCGGACATTTTTCTGAATACGTTGCGTATACTAATGCACATTTGCGCTGTGAATATGAAAGATGCGTGGCCAGACAAGCATTCGGAATATATACCAAAGACAAGGCCTTTTACCAATTTTTATTAAATCTTTACGTGTTCTACGCTGATTGGGATTTCTATGATCGTCTCTTCTCTTCCGTTTGGAGCAATAACATTAACATTTTACGAAGTAGACTACTATTTACCAGAATGTATCATAGTATGCGAGAATTTACTAGAATATACCAGAATGTACCCGAATATGCTAGAATATAACATGATATACCAGAATATAGCGGAATGTACCAAAATATTTCGTAATATGCTAGAATATACTATAAGATACCATAATATCCCAGAATATACTATAATATACCAGAATATGCGATAACATACCAGAATATACCAGTATATACCAGAATGTATCAAAATATACCAGAATATACCAATATATGCCATAGTATGCGAAAATTGACAAGAATATACCTGAATATACCAAAGTATGTTAGAATATACCAGGATATACTAGAATATAGCGGAATGTATCAAAATAGACCAGAATGGTAGAATATTCTAAAATATATCAGAATATACAGTAATATACTAGAATTTGCTACGTTTCTCGAACCCTGTTGAACCACGCAATTATGAGATGTCGTAGATTTGAAAGGGCTAGCGAACGATCGAACAATCACATCCACTCTATTTAAACACTCAAAATTCATTATTGTCGAATTACACAAACTACGTATGTACACAGAAATAGAAACGTTCATCGCGGTAAATCGCTCGTGATAGCGACAAGGTAACAGTATGGTAAGTGAAAATCAAAGTTGCTTACATCATCAAAAAACTTCCTTAAATGTTTATGTACACCCGAAGTGGCTGGCCTCGTTGCGAACCATGGACCTTTACTGACGAAATGGTATTGATCAGGGCGAGTCTGGTTGTCAAGTATGTCGAAGAACCATCCTAAGGAAGCTCGCGCCGAGCCTAGGTAAAAATTACAAATATCAAAGGACGAAGTTTTCCGGAACGTGGGCGTTACTGTTGTTTTAATAGAATGTTTGCAGCAAGCGCCGAAGAAGAGCTTCTCGGTTTTCGTGCTAGGACGAAACCAAGAATTATTGAAATAGGTCCTCCGCTGGTAGTATGAAAATGTCAAGACGGCTAGAAATAGAAGGCAGTCACTTGGCATATGTTTAGTAAATGTCGGGGTAACGTAACGCGGAGATACAGCCGTTTCCAAGCTACGCACAACGGAAATTCGCTTGTAAATTTCAAAATATTGATTTTCCGATAAACGTTCGATGAAAAGCGTTTCTCACCGAGCTAGGAAAGTTCCATTCGCTCGGCGAGTTTGAGCATATGTGACAGACATATTTCTCTAAATGAATTATGTATGTATATAGCATATGTATGAGTTAGGAATTTTATTCGGGTCTGAGATTTCGACCAAAGGACTATGCTTCTCAGAAATTCGTGGGCAAGTGTCGGACGGTTTAACATTGTCCTTTTATCGAGGGGGACCTTTTGCTTCGCTACTTCTTGGCCAGATCCTACCGGAGAATAATGTCTTTGTGATCGAGCGAACGTAATGTTATACTTTTACTCTCTGATCTTCGGCTCGGTAGAATAAATATCGTTTTGACAATCGATAACTGGATGACTCAGCGTGGTCATCAGCCAACGTCCTGACGACAGATTTGTTTAGTCTCGTTTGCCCTCTTCGAAGACCTCAAGCAGGTTAAAACACTGTCATAAATCCTCTGTAAGCTGAACGCCGGCGACTCGCCATTCACCGTCGAAACCACTTAAAACGACGATGCTCGCACACACGTTTGCCATAAGTCACCGGACACCTTAGCCTTTTAGAGCAACCGTGTACACACAACAATATTAATTAATGATTCCGCGCTTTCTGCGCTCATAGAATTATCGAATTCTAATCTAAAATATTAGAAATTTATGAATACGTTTCAGACTTTCTAAAAAGAAGCATGAAATCGATTTTCTTTTACGTACGATATGTTGCGACGTAAATTCCGTATTTTCGGAAATTTGTAACGCATAAATGAAAAGCAGGTGTCCGACGAACGGATGCCATGTGCGACGCACTTGAAGACACGAAAACCAGACCACCCTGCAATAAATCACGATAATCTCTCATTGACCGTTTCCCACTCCTTCAGGTATACTCTTTCAGGCACACACCTTCAGGTACATTCCTTCCATCATTTCTACAAACAATGAAGAAACACTATATTCCTCCGCCTCAAATTACCCGCAATCAATTACGACAAAATCGAAGTGACGACGGATAAAACGCAAGAAGAAGGTATCACAGAAGTGACACCTTCGCACACAGCACGATAAATTATATGTTTGTGGCGACAGGAAGCGGCAGGTGAGCATTCGAATTGCCAAGGATCGAAGAAATCGGAAAGGGCTCGAGATAGAAGGGAAGTGTTTAAAAACACACGTGCGATTCACCGAATCGAAATATCATCCACTGAGAGTCTATAACGCAAGAAGATTTCCGAACCGGAAACGAGCAAACATGAAAGTACGCGGAAGAAAACACACGTGCGATTGGTCCGACGAGGATATTCATAACGTGTGAACGCCCACGAGCGTTCGAGCGTGCGTCGAATGCCAAAACGTGCGAAAAGAACGGATGCCAAGAAAACCTAAAAGTGCTCAGGTGATTCCGGAATAGCGGAAATACGCGGGGTTGAACGTAAGTAGCCAAGTTTGCTATTCGTGGTCCGTAACGACCGACCGACTTGCGAAAGAAACGAATCGTGTAACTTTTACGACTTTTAACGAGATCGTAAGTTTATGCTTAAATGGGTATCAATTTCACAGACAAAAGTATTTCAAGCATAATCGCCCATTCCCGACCAGTTTCGAGTGTTTCTTCTGTTTCAGACGCTCGCCCCGGAGATTTGAGAAAGGGTGTTCTTACTATTCACGGTTGTTTTAGCATTTTATGAAACCCTATCCTTCGAAATGTTCGCGAGGTTTAATTATATCCACGAATCCATTTCTCGTAAGTCTGTTTATTTATACAAATAATCGTCGAATTAGCCGACTCATCGTAACAAGTGTCTTTTTATTCTTTCGACATTAATATTTTTATTTCTTTCTCACGTGTTGTCTGGATTAATGAGATAATGAGTGGATAGGTAGTTATTACTTAGCAAAGACAAGTGGAAATTCAAGTAGATATACTTGACATTAAATCTACATCATGAACTATTCTACTCATCCGTTTTCGGATGCAATAAAAGCATCGAGGCAAGCGTCACTGGTAATCATTAAAGTAATTTCTAAACTATTTGTACACAAGAAAAATTAAAGATATTGATTGAACTATACTTGTTGATCTTTTTCACTGTCCAAGATATCTTTGATTAGCATTTATTTAAATCACTCTAACAGGCGTCGAGAGGATATTGTTTCAGTAGTGAATGAAGAGGAAGAGCACTTTTAGTGCAATTTATTTTGGGTTAGGTTCATTGACACTGAAATTTGAAGCGTTACCAATCCAGGGGCAAGGATTTATAGATTGCAACATAACATGTAATAAAACTCGTCGGCAGTTTGAAAAAATTCCACGAAAATAAGAGATTCGAGGTAAAGTCGAGTTTCTATTCGACTGACCGTCGTATGTGCCTTCTAATTTCGACAGAATTGTCATGGAGTGTTGGCCAGCATAGCTGCGGATTTAGGGAACGTCGGGCGAATGACACTTCCCCTTAGCGCTCGGCAGCCCTAATACCGAGTTCAAGCCTCTTACCCTCCTCTTCAAGTAAAGATCGATAGTCTGGCATCATTGGGCTCCAACGGCTGATGCGGAGGAGTCGAAGGTGGAGGCGGAGGTAGAAATGGAGCGAGAGGTAGGGAAGAGGTGGATGCAACGGAGAGAAGGTGAATGGCAATGGGGAGGGACAGGAACTTTCACATAGGGAGTATTGCCGGCTCTGGCCAAGGATTAGCATGAATGGCCATCGTCTGCGCCGGCCGAGATAGCAACATGGGCTCTCGCCTATTATTGTTCGGAGAAATTAATCGCATCCATCGCAGATTACTCTGCGATTGCTTTTCCGGTGGTCCGTCGCCGGAAAATACTCCTCCTTCCACCATGAATTGCAAAAGGCAACAATAGCCAGGTGACTTGGTGCGCGTATGAATGTTTCAGCGTACATAGTACATTGAAGTCACCCCCCTTCCCCCTTCTCCCACTCTCTCAATTGCGATTCGCAAGGAAATATTGAAATGCACTGGCTCGTTGAAAGCAGAATGCTCAATTACCTCTCTCTCGCTATCAAAACCTTTCACAAACGAAAACGTAGCTCGCGCTGGAATTGGATGGGGCCGCGAACCCCGGCTAAGCGAAATACCACGTGAAATTTCCCGCGAGTAATTTCTCCGGAGTAATTAAGATTGTTCAGATTTTCTTCGTACGTAGACGCGCGTGACCTTACGTGCGAACTTGTCGCGAATTAACTGCAGTGAATACGTCCAAGCTATCCTGTCGCAAACGTGTACGCACGTGTTTGCGAAATTTCAAAATACTTGACAACGGTACAATCGTTTCGATGATAACGCGCATGTTAATTCATTGTATAATTAAAATTGTACGTTATTATTCATATATTATACATTATTATTCACTTGTTGTACGTGTCATTATGCATATATGCATTCTTCAGTCATTATTATTCATGTATTATACATATCGTTATACATATATTTATATTTCATTCGATATTGTTCGTTTAATAATTTAAATTATAAAAAGTATAAAAAGTAGTAATTATAAATTCATAAAAAGTAATAATTCACCTGACGAATACTAAGAAAAGAAACAGCGTGACACTCATAGACGATTACCACGAATAAATTAAAATGGATAACATGTTTCGTTATGTTAAATAATAGTTATTATATTTAAAAAAATTCGAGAGTGTAAGTATTTTTGTTATTGTATAGTACATAACTGATCTAGCATATATTTATTATAATATTCTATATGTAATTGTATGCTTTGAATCATTTGTGCATTGTTTCACTGTAAGTAGTATATTTTGAAATTAAGGAAACGCACCGCCAGTGGCACTTGTACCTACTAACCTCAAGGAGGAGAGAACAATTCTGTTCTTAAGTGCTTAGTTTCCTTTTAAATTCTTTGTAGTTTCAAATATTTATTAAAATTAAAATTTTCTATGACACAATTTAATTCCCACGAATACAGCACACGCTTTAAATTATTTGTGCACAGTTCCACTGTAAGTAACACATTTTAAGGTTAAGTAAACTCACTGTTAACGGTACGTATATCTACTACCTTTCCTTTCCTCAAGGAAGAAAGAACAATTCTTTTCTTAAATGGCTAGTTTTCTCGTGAATTGTTATCTGGAAAGAAATTATAGGATTTGTGCCCTTCGTTCTCTTTCTAGGTGGTCCACTCAAGTAGAAAGAAAATTAATAGGACAGAATCTACACTGAAGATTAACTTTCTTTAAAATGACTGTAGTTTAATCGTAAACTCTACTTGAAATTATGGGTAGATACAAGTAACAACATATTTATGTGCTTTCTTATCCTTCTACCTGGTCCACTTAAAAAGTAAGAAGACGGTGTCTATTATGAAGACAAAGTTTCTTCAGAATAACTATTTATGAACTTTACATTTTACTTGAAAGCATACATAAAGGCAAAGTGGATAGATAGTTAACAGTAGAACTACCAAACGATAAATCCAACGATATACATTGCTTTGTAATAATACCGAGACTGAATTTATTAAATCCTCATATAATTCTTATTGTAACATGTACGTTATTAAAGAAGTACATCCAAAAATTACTCACGAAAAAATTTTTATAACTTTAATAATTGCGAAAGAAAAAACTAGGGACCAGTCAAAATAACTGGTTTGGTAGTTCTAGTGTTAAATAAAACAAATAACAAACTTGACAGTAAAAACTTGTGGAACATATGTGTAATACATTTCATAATAATTAATTAATTAATATTTTCATGATTAATCCTAAAACTGAAGATTTTATGTACGTACGACTTATAACATTTTTTTCAAATCTTCAATACCGTTTAGCATTCTTTGAGATTTGAGTTTTAACAATAGAACTACTGGACGGTTCAGAATAACATATTACTGGTTTTTTCTGTCACAGTTCTTGAAATTATAAAAATGTTTCCACGAAAAATTTTAAATAAACGTTTTCGTCATAGCACATATTAACATAAAAATTGCACGAGATTTGAATATAATAGCTCGGGATATTTTCTATCCGAGGGAATGAAATAAACCACTGATTGCAATCACCCAACTCTTATATTCGAAACTAACTGGAGAACGTAATCGATATTCAAGACCTACTGTACAAATGTTTATTTTCTAGCTAAAATCAAAGTAAAAATGTTGCAGAAAATAGACGTTCGACAACATGTGAAAATTGTTAAAAGAATTCTAGTAAATTGGCACGCGAATGCTCGGGCGAACGGTCACAAAAACCGTGAATTTGCATAAACATCCGCAGTGTGCCAATAGCACGCGGAATATTCGCTCGGGAAAAAGGGAATTTGTCACGAAACTGGGGAGTATAATTAATGTATCACAGCTGACCGCGCCGAAGCAATAGATCTTTTTCGTGATCTCGTATAATCCGAATTCTAGCGATGTCCAACATTCAGAATACCACTTTCTCCCCCCTCTCCTCTCCTCTCTCTCTCACGCATGTATACCGTGTAATCCTCTGTGCTGTAGTTTGTATTTGCAATGATCAGACGTCTATATCCATGGGAATACGCGTTGCGCCTCGGTCCCCATGGGGTTTCCGCGGATGTTTGTCTCCCATCAAACCGGACTCAACATAATTACATAATGACAGACATCGCTTTCCCATCCCAGGAGAAGTGTGCCCGGCCGTCTAGCATCCAAGATGTTAGGTGCTGGGGAACAGAAGCGACGGTAATTCCCCAGCAAATGCGGTCATTATGGAGATTTTATCAAGGCGCGTTGCCAGCAAGCTTAAGCTTCACCTTAACTCGCCCGTTCCGAGCGTTCCCTTTGGCCCCCGGTGCTTTACGCATTGTCGTGTCCCCGCCCTACACACATTCCACGCGAGAAAATGATAATGAAAGAGAACCGGAGTGATTTAGACGGCGCGCGGTCTCTGCGCTCGCCGACGGCAAATAGATTTGCAAATGGCTAACGCGACGCTACGGGGGGTCCGCCGAGAAACGCGGCGAATTAAGAAGGGCCGCCGCGACGACGAGGAATAATGACACATTGACAACACGTTTTTAGCGCGCGGCGACATTAGGATTCATAAATCTAGGAATTGCACAGTCATAAACCGATGGGAACGGCCGATAGCATAAACACCAGCGGAAAAGTACGGAAGAAAACTCCACGGGTTGCGCAAGTGGCTACGGATCACGCGCATACGTGTTCGTAATGCGACTTTAATGTGGCTTGCACGCTCCGCGACAATGCCATGGTACGCTATATGAACCCATACAAATCTTTGGTTTAAAAAGACATTTCTTCTTGCGTGATAAATCTTCTATTTTGCTTGGAGAGGCTTTCTTCGATGTCGCGTTGTAATTAATAGACAGTGAATTTGTATGGAAGATTGTCTGCGTTGCAACGTCAAAATTCAGCATTATTTTGTTTAACCAGTTAATTGTGGCCATCTCTTTTCAAAGCGCGCATCTATGTGTGTCGCGAAAATCAAGAGTTCTAGACAGAGCATACAGAGATGCATGAATCTAAGTCACATTATTTATAATTTTCATTTGTTTGTTTCATTTCGTCTTGACCTCTAAACATTTTAAACATATTAAAATTTACGAATATAATTTAATTTTCGCCAGAATTACAATTTAAATATCAAATTGTAACAAAATTTTACGCTTGACGGATATAATCGTCATGACACAAAATTCCGCCACATCTCCATGACGGATATAGTCGTCAAACACACTTAACTGGTTAACATTGATTAACGCGTTAAGTGTAGAATTTAAATAAATAAAACCTATGTTTCTAGTATTTAAAATAAGTGACTTTAAATTATTACACAACGACGAATCCTTTAAGTCCATTAACAGTGGAGGTATTCAGCAAAAACTGTCATGGCGTCCGAATATTAACCTCTTAGGCACGGTTGAATTTTGTGCGGTGCAGTTTCTCTGTACGGCAGAGAACATTGGAATGAAGTTTTTGATTACTAAATTAAAATTTCTTCTTAAAGATATGATGAACATATTTTAACATATTACATATATGTTTTATAATTTGTACTAGAAATATATAAAATCTGTAGTATAGTAATTAGTTTTTAGAATAATTACGAATACAGATAAAGATAGTTGGTAACAGTCTCGATTCGACAAGACAAATTTTTTTTGTATGATAGTAGACTATTTATTTAACACTAAACTTGACCAGTGTATACTGTTCATATTAATAAAACTTCAATAATTGTAAACTAAAAACTTAGAAAAGGCTTATTTGACTCGCTGTGGTAGGTTTGGTGTTAAAAGAATAACTAGTAAATAATTTAAAAATACCTAGAATCATAGTTTTAAAAAGGCTAGTAAATAAAAGTTTAATTTACAGTAAACAATATTATTGTATTTCTTTGAACATTTAATTTTCTGCATCAAATTATACTGATACCATTTGTACAGGCTTTATACGATCCTTGAACTCTTGTTATTTCTCCATTAAAGTAAATTAATGTTTATATTATGTTCTTTGTAACTTGTAATAATTAATCTAACTACTCTATACATGCGTAATTATGTGCATAATTAATTTACGTATTTTGGACATCGCGCGCTTTGAATTGCCTGTGTGTTATTACACTGACAATAATATATTTTGAAGCTTAGCTAGTTTCCTGTGCAATTGTTATTTCGAAAGAAATTATTAGGATTTCTGTGTTTTCTCTTGCTTTTACACGGTCCACTCAACTGAAAAGGACAGCAATAGGACAGAGTCCACTCTGAAGATTAACTTTCTTTACGATGATTGCAGAGGACAGTCATAATGTCGAACAATTGAAAACATGCTTCGAAGAACAGTGGAACTGTTTAAAATAGAAAACAATTCAAAATCAGCGTAAATATATCAAAAAGAGATTATTAGAAGATCCAAAAAAACGAAGGTGGCTCGACATACTGATCAAAAACAAAAAATTCATATTCACTGTTTACAAAGAACATTGTCTTTCAGTTTCAGAAATAGATATGTTTAACAAACCTTTTAACGCAGATGTGTATGATTTTTTATAATATCTTATAGTATTATTAGAGAGTGCATAAGATGTATAAATTAATTTCATAGCTCCTTCTCGATGAATTAGTTAACTATTTACAAATTAATTCGTAAAAATTCTCTAACAGTTTTTGTGTTCCATCTTATAAATAATTATTATTCAACTCGGTGATTAAAAAAATTTTAATTACAATTTCTGTTCGTTTTAGCGTCACGAGTTAATTTGTACATTTAATATTGTTGAACGGCCGTCTGAGCGCTGACATAACCTCGTTACGGAATACACAAGTAATTATGATCGAAGTTCATTTATTTGTTAGGCTAGGATTCTACAAAGAAACGCCTACGATCACCCCCTCGCATTCTCCCTAACCGTCTGATACCGAATCACACTCCTCCTCGGTCTCGACAACCGTTGAGGAATGATTGTGGAGTTTCCCCGGGTGGACAGTGACGAATAGAGTATACTGTTGCCAGCTCGGGAAGCATGTTTTACGCTTTGTTTACCGTTTGTCATGTTATGCAAAGAACCGGGCGAATTTTTGCCGACTGCGTACCCGCTGAACCGTTTACCCGGCCGCCGCCGCCAGAACGCCGCTGATGTGTTTGTAACGGGTAATCATTGAATACACCGGCAGAAAATCGTTATTGATGACTGTCGAATAAGAAGCGGAGGAAACGGCCGGTTCTTTCGTTCGGGAAATAGCTGCGCTTAACATATATTTGCAGCTTTCATATTTCTTTCCCCTTTTTCTTTCGAAATATGCGGCAAGAAATATCATGCGGCCTCTGATATGTCACGCTCATCCGCTTCTTCTCAGGTCTTTGAGCTTTCGTTAATATCGAAAATTTATATGTTAACATTATTTTACATTATTAACATTTATTGTTAACATTAAACTGACCTAGCATTGAAATTGGCTAGTGCACAATGCCTTGTAAAAACGGAATTCAATTTATTTAGCTTTCGTACAATTTTTATAGAAATCTGTGAAATCAATTGAATTTATTTCTATGAAGGCAATTTTATAACTTCGCTAATTGTGCAATAAAGAATTCGTAAGATGACCATTCGATCGGCTGCAGTTGGTTTAGGGTTAACATAGTTTCGTGTGGTCTAAGTGTCGCATATGAATTTTAAATAAATGTTGGTCAATGCGTTTTTGTTATATTATTATCAAGTCAGCTGTATGACGAAGAGATTATAGATTTGATGGAATTTAGAATAACAGAAGATACATTAAAAATATTGGAATTTAACATGTCAATGATTACTTTAATGACATATCGATATTTAACATTGAACCTACCGAGCATTAAAATTGTCTAGTAAATATAGTCTTATCAAAATGACAACATATTATTTGTCATTTTATTTATTAATCGATCTTTGCAAGGGCAATTTTATAATTTCAATAACTGCAAAATAAAAGATATAAAAAGGGTTATTTGACACAGTGTCGTAGGTTTAGTGTTAAATATTAACGAATATTTAAACATGCTAGTAAATCTTCTGTTTTTTTATAAAATTGCTCAAAGGGGAAGAATTAACATTTTAATTGTCCAACTAAAAAATCTCACAAAATGAAAGTAATTTATTTAATGAAGCAACAATTGAAAACTTTGAAACGTACGACGCATAGTTATCCTTCAACCTTCTTGTACTCTTCAGATATCAACTAAATTGAGTGCAACGAATATGTTAGCGTACAAATTTATTTTCAAACATGGACATATAATTGCATATATGGATGACACGGCAGTCAAAGTGTTAAGCATTCTAATGAAGAAAGTCTTAAGACTAGAATTTTATAGTTCTCAGGAACGTAAAAGTGCAGTTTGCCGATATAAATAATCGTAAATCTGAATTTCCGGCCTGAAAAAGGTTGATGAAACCGTGTGTATTCAGAAGGGATGTTAATGTTCTATGTCCTCTTCATAGCCCCCATGCATATATGTACAAATCGATTTCCCTGAATCCGAAGAACAGCTTTTATAAACGCAGAAGAATACTAGAAGACAGTACTTGAAGCCCATAACGCGTTCCGCTGGATCCATTTCTCGCACCATCTGCAAAACTTCTCGAACTACGTATTTGTGTGGTACACGAAAGTTTGAACGATACTATATACGGCCGAATAAAGTATCTTTGTGTCAGGTGTGTTTGATAGGTATACAGGATACAAATTGAGTGAGTAGGATGCGGGAAACAGTTCCGAAGCGATGTGATTGTTTTGGAGGTTTGATAGTTTTACCTGAAATTCCGAAAGTTTTGGGTTCACGAATTTCGCGTGTTCCTAAGAAATAGTATATAGGAAATCAATGAACAAGCTTTCCTTTGAATTTCAAATAGGAGCAGTTGTATCTAGACTGCAGAAAGTTATGTATCGGGTCTCGAAGATGTCTTCGTTAATTTCAAGTCACAAAAGATACATAAACATTTACTTCCTTTAGATTCTTTAGATACTTTCAACGTTTTAAATTTCACTTTCCCTGAAAGGTATTATTTTTTTCGTTAAAAATACCATTTTTCCCCCTTTAGAAACCACTCTATTTTATGTGAAGATATATATCATACTTTATACGGTCGATTCAACTATCAGAATAGAATCTTTATTGACAAATATCACAATCAATTAGATTCCTTTGATTTCCTTCATAGTTGCAATTCCATCATTACAATATTCTCCGCTTAGTTAATTCGTGACCATTTTTCTCTTCCTTTGTACCAAAGGGTTTATTTTGCCGTTTAATAAATAAATAAATAAACTAATTTCTTTTATCAGTGTATGAAATTCGCAGTGTAACGATCACAAAAGCTAAACAGATCAGATTCAGAAATAGTAAGAGAAGTATCTGTACTGTAAATGAAACATTTGTAAAAATAGTTTCGTTAGAAGATCGGTAATTTCATATTGCAAACGGAATAAAGAACCTGGAAAGTTTATTCGACGACGGATGGTAGATTCAGTGTTAACACGTTGAACGCGGAGCTATTTTGCCTACCATTCGCGTTGCATTTTATTTAACTTTAAATGGAAAGAATAGAACTATGAATAAGCGAAAGACTTGCTTGCCCCATTTGTGCTTTTTCGTTTCAATCAAGTCTATTAAAATAGTGTGAATTTTCTTAATATTATGTAAATTGTATGTAACACGTTAATTTATAAATTTGATACCGTCAGTCACCAGGGACTGACATAGCATTTAACTTGTTAACTTTTTAAGCGCTATGAACCCATATATGCGTTCTCGCATAAACATTCGATTTAAAAAAACAAATAATTTCTACAAAAATCTAGCGCAAACTGAAATACATTCAGTTCATTCACGCGTAAATACCTGGACAGATACTTCACCTTCGGAAATATATTTATTTATTGCCATTACTATGCTAATGTCCAGAATGAAAAAGACATCTATAAGAGTATATTGGTCTACTGATAATGTTATAAAAACTCACGTTTTTTCAAAACTAATGAGCAGAGTTAGATATGAATCATTGCTAAAAATGATAACACTAGTACGAGCTCACAAGATCCGTTGATAAAAATATGATCGGTGGTTACTGAACCTAGAAACTCATTTTCTAAATCATTTTATCCATATCAATATTTATGCATAGACGAAAGTCTTTTCCTTTATAAAGAATGATTATTTTTTCAACAATATAATTGTCAAAAAGGAGTAGATTTGGCATTAAGTCATTCGTTATTTGCGATTGCAAAATCGTAACCGAAATAAATGGTTATTAAGGCTTTTGAGGTCACCACATAATTTATTTCAGTTACAATCAATATACCTTGCAATGAAAATTTAGTCTTCTTTCGTAAAAGGTATGCAGCCCACGGTAGGCTTTTTCGTGCGGAGTGGGCAGTCCATGGCGCACGCTTAGCGTCGGAAAACTCAGCGCTGAAAAGGTTAAAGATCAGAGTCGACTTTCCGAATGATAATAATAAAAATTTGAAATTTCCAAAGAGCTAACTACCAGAAGTATGGAAGCGCGAGTGGAACAGGTCAGTTTCCCCAGCTGTTGTTCCATGCGGCATTTAAAATTGCGACAATCTGCAACGCGTTACTCGGCCGAAATTATAAATAATCCTGGTGGAGACAGAACCGGAGACTTGTGCTCGCGAAATTAGCGTGCGCAGCGACACGGTAGCAGCCATGTAATATGCATATATACGCATACATACGTGACAGCTCGTAACGTGATGGCGTAGGACGGGTCGTTAGCCGTACGGTTGTTTCGTTGGCGAGTCATGCCTAATCACCGATGAATACAACAATCGCGGCGTGATGAACGATCGGCAAGCAACCCGGGGCAAGCCTTTATTAACGTTAGGGGTCATATAATTAGATTAGAGCACACCCACCGCGCGCGACCATCATTTTCCATGGTGATTTCGCTCCGCGGCGCAAAACCTAACTTCGGAGCAGGCCCCGGCGGATTGCATCCTTTGATGTTGGCATCGGATGACGCAACGATCTTCCGGTGAATGAGAATCATTTTGGGCTGGATGGCGAGGCTGAGGAGTGGAGAGGGGAGGGGGAGGACTGTGCCGTCACGCTGCACGAGATTTAATTGACGCTGGCAGGGGTCGCACTTGGAGCCCTGTCACGGGCACGGCACAAAGCAGCGAGGTTGCTTACTGCAAACGAGCGTGAAAAATCACCGGGCCGCGCTCGTTCGCTTCCACGTGGAGGAGAAGCGAGTGAAGAATGGCCGCAGATTTGTCGCAGAAACTGTGATCAATATTGTCACCGAGCTATCGACTTTCGCCGCTCGAAATTTCCCAGACATCTCGCTACTCGAAATCGGCCTGCTGCAAAACTATTGCACATTATTCGACTGTCGAGGGGCGGCACGCGATTGTCGATTCTTTTTCTGTGTTATCGATGTTGCGAATAATTTCATCATCGTTGTTATTATCGTTGTTATTATAAAGCAGTGTATATTAGTCTAGTGCTCGGTAGTTGTACTGTTAACACGTTGAATGCCACGGTGGTCACCGGTGTTAAATTGTTAAATTAATGGCATTGAACGTCGATTTATTATTGTGGAAGTTAACCAGATTGTAGTATGACATTTAAGCTTCATTATACAGTAACTAACAATTCTTTTTAGTTACACTGATTATTTCTACGAATGAAATAAACGAAACTTTTCTGAAGTATACAAAATTCGCTCGGCATTCAACGTGTTAATGATCTGTATATACCGGGCGAAGGGTTCATAAATGTTGTGCGGTTTTTAATCCTTTGCACTCGAAGCTGTTTTAATTTCAACCCCAAGGCATTTTTTCTGACCTAGAATATTTTCATACTTCACGATATATTTCATCTTATGCATACGAAATTTATTTGCTATTACTTGTGTTTGAAACGATTGAAGTTTTATGAATTTCTTTGACACAAGCATGTTAATGTTTACAAAAAGTTATGAACGAAACAAGGCAAAAATTTTATGCGAAAATCAAAGATTTCACTTCTATTGGCTATTTTGAAACTTTCTTTGCAGAAATCTTCTTAGGTTTTAGGGTCACATAGAAACAGCACTCATTAGCTTTAAAAAAAATCCCAGAGTTTTTTGTTTCACACGATTCTACGAGGCGCTAGAGTGCTCGTAAATATGAAGAAATTTTTTAAGGCGTCTGCGTATCCAGCTATAAATTCTGTATATGTTGGTATAATTACTCATAAAAATTAATTTAAACAATACAATATATGTACAATAAATGGTAAAAATTCCAAAAAAATCCATCCAGTATTTTTTTTTTAAATTCACATAGAAAGGCTTTTTTGGTCTTCTAGACCCCTTTACCTCCTCAAAACAATTTTAACATCGCTATCTTTGTGCCTAAAAAATTGTGGAAAATTTAACGGGTGTAAGGATGAATAACAGTAAAGAACCCCATATACACAAGGCGAAATAATTCATGTAGTATGAAAATAACCTAGATCAAAAGAAATGTTTTGGTTTTCTAGTTAAAACAGCTACGATTGTAAAAAGTTAATCCGCAGTTACAAAAATACAGTCCGTCGATTAACCAGCATTTGCCGAAAGTTAACTTGCCACGCAAGGTGTTAGTCATCGTCCACAAATACAGATTAGTCATCGTGCACGTACACAGCGAATAGTTCGCATAAGTCCACCAGGAAATCCACTGCAGGCTGTCAGATCTATGTAATGTAACCGAATGACGGAGAACTCCTCTAATCGATGAAAACTATTTTGGCGCCCGACCGCGAGACAAAATTTAATTCATGCGCACGTGTCTATTCCGCGAGTGTGCCCCGTGCGTGGGATCATATATATGAACGCACACACACGCGTGTCGACTAGAAATCATGCGTGCCGGAGATGGACGACACCGATGCGAAGAAGAGACGGGACTCATGGATCGATAACCAACCGCGCAGCTATTATGCAGATGTAATTTGGCCGGCAAACACACTACCGGGTCCGATTTCCATCCGATTGACAGCGGATGCTATCCGTCTTCCTTTCGCATCTGTATCGCCTTTATATCGAAATCACTTTTTTTTTTATGTCGCATACTCCATCAATCGATAAACAATTAATCTTTGTGGTCTTAAAATCTCATAACGTCCGACCCAGCCTTTTGTTCTCGTTTTATTTTATTTTTTTTCGATATTGCAGTGGTGTCTAAATTGATGACTCCCGTGGATATTATTGATTGGTTTGATAAATGTTGTTCGCCGAAATTATACTATATGAATGTATCAATTTCCGTTCGCTCCGATTGATGCAAATTCGAAACTCTTTGCGAAGAATGACAGGTTTCATGACAGGTTCGTCGTATTTTGTTACACTCTGTCGTTGTTAATTACTTGCTGTAAAAACTATTCCGTTAGTTATTTTCTTCAACGACAACGGCAAATTAATTTAGCAAATATTGAATTACTTGTTATCCATAAAACCATCGGAGACTTAAAATTGGTAACAAGAAGAATTCAAAGCAGACTTTAAAAAATTTTCAAACATTCCTGTCGTAAATGCCTAAAATTCTTAATCTATTGGTATACTACCATACGTCTAATTTACGAAAACGAAAACTTGATTTCTGTGATCGAACCATTTGTTTTCTTGTTTTATACATCAGAGTGAACATCGACGGTTTCGTAATTTGTAGCGAAGCATCGTCGATGTAAATTTATTTGGAAGCAAAGCATCCTCGATGTAAATTGGTAGCAAACCGTTATTTTTGCGGGACATTAATTGCTTCATAAAATTAGTTTCAATTTAGTTACAACATGAGTTAAAGCCAAGATTAATGGGAGGGGAGGCGGGGTGGGCTAAAGGTTCATAAAAACTTCGTGAATGATAAATACGGTCTTACGAAGACAGGAGAGTCAGGGCGTGTAATTACTGAAGCAGGGGCGTAGGACTTAGGTGATTATGGGTAATTGCGAGCGTTCTGACCATAATTAGAACGCTCTATCGTGCATGGCATCGATCAAGCCGCCTCCGGAGTCAGGTTAGTCCGAACAGCTATCAATAACTATCAATTCGACCCCGACGTAGTGAGGTTGAATCTCTCGGATCGTAACTTGAGCGATTCGTAAACGGGCGAAGTAAAGGGAGACATCCATCATCTTCGAGAGCCTGTCTAACATTACGTCGTTTGGAGCACTTGCCCTGGGTCAGAACGGATAAAGAAGCGATAAAGAAATGTAGCTCGTGTCAGCATCGTCAGTCCTTCACCTTTCATTGCCTTTCAGGAGATCTTGGAAACTCCATTAACTCGGCAAGCGATCCGGTGGAGCGCGAAACTGTTATTCATATAGTATAACATCAATTATGGAGGCATTCGATATACTTGGGGCATTACATTCACAGGTGATATATCAGCGATAAATTTTATCTCCTTCGACAACCGTAATAAATTGTCCATTGTTTTCAGTATGCAGAGGGAACCGCACACAATGCCAAACGAAAGAATGGTACACAAGGGTCTCCGATTTCGAATCGAAAATAACTTACATGAGTTATTTTGTGAAAACGCTCGAATCAAATTTATTTTACACTCTCGGGTATTCCGCAATAACTGTACTTTGAAAAAGTCATAAATCCCCCGACGCTTTCGTACTCGTTACAGTATTTCCATCGATAATTTAATTCTTTAAATATTTATCTTTTAATCTTGAGACCGAGTGCACAAAAATTATTATCAATGCTGCATTCATAAACGCAATCCAGTAAACTTTATCAATAGTTTTTTGTCTGTGTTTTCTGTAACATCGATCACTGCTTCTTCTATCCAAAAATTCTTGACAGTTTCTGTCGCTTGTGGCTTAGCATCTGCACGTTTGTATAATGTGTACGTCGTTAAATTTAATTTTTATGTCATTTTGATGTCTGAAATATTTAGATTAAATTGATTGTCGTTTCGAATATAAACTTTCATTATGTTCGTATTCTATAGCATTTTAAATCTCCACCGTTTACTTGTATTTTTAATTCGATTAAAAGTTTCTTTTGTACACGTGAAAAACGAAGAAGCGACATGTTCAAGGAAAAAGATTGAATACCTTCTACATGCTCTTTTGTTGGAGTTTAATCGAGGAGTTGAAGTAGCAGAGAATGCCAGAAACATTTGGAACGAGAAAACCGTCTTTGATTGGTTCTTTCAGTCATTTTTAACGCTGCTTTAATCCCTCGATTACAGTAGAACAAAAGAACACGCTGGAATTGTCCACGGTTCTCAATTCGACATTGTTTTCCTCTGGAAACAAGAAACACAATCATTGACTTTTAAATTAAAAAATTCAAGTATCATTTAAAAGGACAACAGAGCTGTGAAATGTTATAAAAGACGTACAAAATTATTTTCAAAATAAAATTTCATTAGAAACACAAACAAAAACTAGGACGAATAAAATATGTACTCGAGGTTAAATAATTATTAAGTGATACTGCAGTGAACACGCGACTGACTCAATAGTATAAGGATATAAACTAATTTTGATGTTTCTAGAAAAATTTGAAACAAGCTTTCTAAATACAAATTTAAGTACGTTCTCATTAGTATGGATATATATATGGCACTTACTTTTGAAATATGAATAAAATATAAAATCATTGTCATTTAAATAATTATAAAGAATCAGCATTCTTACAGTATTCTTACAATATTAATACAGTTATTAAACATACGATTGAATCGACACTTCAAAACTGGTAAAATAATTTCTACATTTTCGCAAACGTATGTAACGAATTTCCTAAATAGAGATTCAGGTACCTGCGAACTGATTTCGCTTTTGTAAGTCGAATAAACCGTAAAATTATCATCATTTAAATAATTATAATTAATACTATATTCCATATAAGATACAATCGGAATTCCATAACTAATCGGCTAATTATGTTTCTGCAAACACGATTAACAAATTTTCTAAATGAATATTTAACGATTCCCGAAACGACATTGCCAATTACCGGCAATGAAAATTAGTCGCGACAAATTTCTCGGCTAGATTTTCAATCATCCACGAGTCAATCGGATTGCGCAGAGATTTTATAGTCCGCATTTAAAATGCACGTAAAACCTTGAATGCGCATTCTCTCGCCGATACTATCGGCGGACAATTAACGGAATACAGTTTCACCGTTCACCGAGCTCTTACAAGTTTGCGCTGCAAGTTTCATGGCAGATTTCATGGTCAGCGAAACATTTTACGAAACTGCTCACTTGTGGATTTTATAGCTGCATTCAGAATCAAAACTAAGTTTACGATCGTAGAATGAGAATCAGTTTCCTCGACTCCTTTCGCTTCGTATTTCCGATTCCTCCGGGCAGCGACGTCGGGAAGCTTGAAATCTAAACACGGTATGTACTTTGTCCGTGGATTCAGTGCCTGTGCAAAGGAACAGACATAAAAGACGCGATAAACGCGGATAAGACACGGACCGGATCCCCGGACTCCTGATTCAGATACGGTATCTCTTTTTCGCGAACAATTATCATCATCGGGGGGCCGTGCCGGCACTCACGCTCGTGGAATTGGACACGAATATAGAAATGCTTCTGTGTGGCCCCGTTGCGCAACGCTGTATTACATTTCCAGCTAATGGAAATGGTCGATGGGAATGAGGTAGAAATGCAGGGAGGATGGAGCATTCCTGATGTTTCGGGACTTCGAAACACGATCGTTCGGCCAGTTATCCCTGATAATCGGTCGAATTTCATTCGCCACCGCCACAAATGTATTAATTCGTAATTCCGCTGCAGATCGTTTCGTTCCTAGCAGAATGGTTTTGAATGTACTCAACGTTTAACATAACTCCGTACACATCGTTTTTACGGAGAAATCGAACTTTACGCGGTGCTTGCAAAAGACGGATAATTTTCGAATTTCAAGCAATATTTCGCAATAACGTTCCCGCTTCTGTGTTTATACTGTCATTTTTATTAACGCGTTACTAGCCGATCTGTTAACCGGGGAATAAACTTTTGTTCGACTCGATTCACAATGGGGACTTTTTTTTCTTTTTTTAATAATTATTGTTTATATATAATTATAAACTTATGTAATTGATTTACTTGAATAAGAACTGCATAAAATGTAATGTGTTCAAAATATTATGGCAAATTTCCATGACGAAAAATGTCGTCATGACCATTCTAGTAGCAGTTCGTGTATGACGAAATATTTTATCATACCCAGTTAACAGGTTAAAGTTTAGTCTTTCTAAAATTCTTGTAAAATTAAAGATTATTAGTTCAGAATTTGTTAATAAATTGCTCGAAAGCAATAGTGAGTTCCTTTATAATCTAACAGTGCTAGCTATCTCTATTGCTAGCAATATTAAAAAGTGCCCTAATGTTTTGTCACGTTAGTCAAATTTTTATATAATTATTATATATTGGTAGAAAGGGTGTTACTTAGTATACGTTAACAGGGCAAGAGAGACCATTATTTTATGAATATTGTTGAAAAGTATCATTAGCCTCGTACTATACTTGTTTAGTATGTTTTAATATATTATAACAGATTTACAATTACCTTCAGTAAAATATAATTCAATTCAATTAGTCGGTTTGGCAGACGGATCTCTACTCTCTTTGATTGTCTATCGATACAACCGATCCGTAACAACCCTTATATTCTGCTATTTCTTCAAGAGTTATTCTTAATTTTTAAATGAATTAATTAAATTTATTTTTCATAATTAATATACGATGAAATAATTCGTTCAACAATCTTTTTGACTAGTTTCATCGAATACTTTTTACCAGAAGTATATAATTTGTACATATTATCAGGATCTCAACTAGATCTAGGTTACGTAATCTTGGATAGGCTCTGAATATTATGAATTTCATATTATTTACAGTATGAATACAAAATAACTACGAGTAATGTAGTATAAGAGTAGTTAATTTAATATTGTATTAAGTAGAATCTTCATTCATGTAATATTGTATACAGTACAATATTCATTAAGGTAATATTTTATACAGTATAATCTTCATTTATGGAACATTGTATAGAGTATAATCTCCATTCATGGAATATTGTATACAATACAATCTTCATTTATGTAATACTGTATACAGTATAATTTTCATTCATGGAATATTGTATGCAGTATAATCTTCATTCATGTAATACTGTATACTGTATAATCTTCAGTAATTTAATACTGTATACAGTATAATCTTCATTCATGGAATATTGTATGCAGTACAATCTTCATTAATGTAATATTGTCTACAGTACAATCTAAAGCAATATAAGTAATACGAGATGCAGATATTGCTTCTACAATACTCTCCGCTTTTAGCAACAATGATAAAGTTAATGTGTTTTAGTCGCGAGAATTATCAAAATAAAATTGAATACGATGAAACGAATGGATCTCCGATAAAAATATTTTAACAAACATAACTAGCATAATTTACGCAAGATTACATAAAATAAGACCGAGCTATCGCGCGAGAAGGTTTTACTAAACGTCAGCTATAAGTGCGAAGTATTATTTTCGATTGAAACGTAGTCCGTTGTAATGTCCGTGGTTGTATCAGTGATGTTTAAATTTTTTAACTTCGCAAAAGAAAACCAGCGACCGCGGTCAATATTTTCAACATGGCGGGCGTTAAACTACTGGGTAGAGAGTAGACGTTCAATGAACGAGAACGCGATAGCGGTTTACAATTTCGCCCGTCTACATAATTATCAGTCAGGGCAATCTTTATGACCGGATCGTAAAGCTTAAAGCGGCCCCGAAAGCTCGCCTCGAATTAATATGAGGTATCTGCCACGACCACTGGCCGTAGGAAGTCTCGAAATTACGGTGGAAAAGGAGGAAGGAGTGACGCAGAGGAAGTGAAACAGAAAGAGGAGGAGAATTAGAGGAGGGAAAGAGAGACGGGAAGGAGGCGAAGTTGGAGGAAGAGAAGGGTAGATCTTTTACAGTATACATACGCCGTAAGCCGCTACCCCGTCCTCTATCTCCACTATACTCTTTGTTCCCGACGCATGATAATTATCGTCGCGGCCGTAACGACATTTAACAACTAACCCGTTGTAACTACATCATTGGCGTGTAATGAACCGCATTTTGCCTCGTGTCGCATGACTCACGCTGCGACACCGACCCAGTCAAAAGCAATGATATACAGTATATAGAATACCTCGTAATTAGCGGCGCAACAGGAAATTTGTTGTTTCTATGTGAATACGTAAATACACTTCGGACGAAATTTCTTCGTGGAAAATTTACGGTTTATAAGGCACATGTTAATGCGCAAAATTAAAGGAACTTTGAATTATTAGCATAAAAATTTGCGATGTTTTGTACACGTCTTAAAGAATCCAACCTTTGCTTATCACGTACTTGAACATGCATTTTTGAGAAATGAAACCATGAAATTCAAGGAACATCGATTTGTGATTTAACACTTGTTAAAATTGAATACTGTTTTTGTTTGATCGTTTCCTGAGTGGTATCTTGGTACTGATAGTTGTAAGACACGCTTTTATTAAATTTATAACATTTAACAATCACTTTCTTAATTATGGCGTTTGCTTCGATTTTGGCACAAGATTGAGGCAATTATATACATATATAATTATATAATATATATATATATATATATTTATACGATATATGTATCGTATAATCATGTGCGTCCATGGCGAACGTTTCGTGCGTTCTGGGGACGTCCCGATAACTTCCACATACTTCCTATTTAATATTATGAAGTGGGAGGTTCTAAGAACTTCCTGTATCAATATCCTTAGTACGTTTAATGGACGTCCGAAAACCGTACCGATTGTTTTATTGTTTTATATGTATTTCGTAAATGTCTGTAAAAGGTTTTGTAAAAAAAATGAATTTATTAGGAATCGAATGTGTAACGATTGGACTGCAGGACCCCTTAGGAATATCCGAAATTTATGTCCTAAGGACGTCCTTGTGCTGTCTCAAATGAATGCAGGATATCGGACATAAAGCGGACATGAAACGGGCGTCGTATGGACGTACGTTACTGTCTGGGTAGCAATTAATCCTTCTACTGTGTTCACTTCAGACATACTGAAACTACTCAGAAGGATCGGAAGAATACAAACATTCATAGCGGATTCTCGGATTTAACTGAACAGAGGAGCATAAACCTGTTAATCTTAAAAATTAATATACACAATATAAAAATTAAAGACATTAACAGAATCCAAGAATCTTGTCGTATTATTTCTGACTTTTCGAAATAGTAAGAATAGAACATGTATCTTCATTCAATCTTGGTGTCTTGCTTGTAAAACTTGTACAAGTTTTAATTTGCACGCAGTTCCGTAATCCACTAAAAAACTTGAATTATCGATTTGAAAATTACAGTTTAACCATCTAATAATTTAATGACATTAGAATTTCCATTTGGAAGTATGTGCAATTTTGTTTTTCTTTAAAATATATCTGTGTGCAATAAGAATGTTAAACACAGTATAATCTTCATTCATGGAACATTGTATGCAGTTTAATCTTCATTTATGTAACATTGTATACAGTACAATTTTCGTTAGGGTAATATTGTATACAGTACAATCTTCATTCATGTAATACTGTATACAGTATAATCTTTATTCATGGAATATTGTATACAGTAGGATCTTCATTCATATAATATTGTATACAATACAATCTTCATTAATGTAATATTGTATGCAGTATAATCTTCAGTCATGTAATATTTTATACAGTATAATCTTCATTCATGGAACATTGTATACAGTATAATCTTCATTCCTGTAATACTGTATACAGTATAATCTTTATTCATGGAATATTGTATACAGTAGGATCTTCATT
>CM052098.1:15148439-15197045 GCA_028453745.1 Agapostemon virescens
AATGTAATATTGTGTGCAGTATAATCTTTATTCATGGAACATTGTATACCGTATAATTTTCATTCATGGAATATTGTACACAGCAAAATCTTCATTAAGGTAACATAGAATTAAGGTAATTAAGAATTTCCGTTTGGAAGTATGTGTAATTTTGTTTTTCTTTAAAATATATCTGTGTGCATTAAGAATATTAAATACGCAATGAAATTCAATATAAACTTTCTGTGTATAGATCGCTCGCATAAATTGTCGATGACTCAATGCAGGATTGAGTAGTTTCAAATGAAAAATAGTGTGTCAGCAGATAACGTTTAAAATAGAGTAACTTTTTTCTTTCTCACGAACATTCACGACGGTAAACAAATAACCACCGACCGATTTGCAGGTGACTGCGATATTAAAAATTTATGCAAGATCATGAGGAGTTGCAGGAGCCGACTTTCAATTCCCTACAACGAGAAGATACTGCGCCGGTAGCCGGTCTCATATCCCGTCCTTATCCACTCTGTAAACCAGAAACCAGCGAACCCGCCATATGGTTTCGATGTTCGTGTTCAATCGCGCCTACCATTGAGTTATCTAGACGCGAGGATATTTTCGGCTTCTTTACGATCCCGCGTCATTCGGAACTTCACTCTTTTTGGATCCGAAAATAAAACACCGGTACGCGCATTAGTCGAGCGTGTCGCTCGAAATCGAATTCCGCAACTCCACAAGCCGTCGACACTATAATTCGCTTACTCAAGAAAAATCTGTGAATTCCTAGATACACTACAGAACGAGGTAGACATTTTTGATTTCAACGAATCATCGAAATAACAGTTATTTTATCAGTAACAAATTATCGAATAAGGAAAGTTAAAATTTTATTAAGCTTATTTAGGTACCAGGCCATGTAAGAATAGCAATGAAGAAATAGATTCACTTGCCGAAGCAGCGAGCAAAGAAAGTCCTTTTCTAGACATTCAGGCTCCAATTATTGACCTAATCGGAGACCTTGGAATTCAACGTTCTAATGAAGGAGCAAGGTCCAGTTGAAGCTGTAAACTACTTCAGAGTTTGTTATAAAAATACAAGTAAGCCATGGTATATTGAACTTGGATATTCCAGAGATTTTATAGATTTTGTTAATTGATGTCGTTCCGATTATTATAACTTAAATACTGCACTAGCGTTAATTTTATACCCAGAACGTTTGCCAGCGCGGAGCAGAATTTCAAGACACGTAGACGAACGTTTAACCCTAGAAACAAAGCTTATCAGAGGCAAATACTGCTTTCCTCGTTGCATTAGTTCCTTCTTAAGTAGTCCTGACATAGAAGAACTAAGAATATATAATAATTTATGATTATGAATTATGATATATAATTTATAATTATATATTATGAATATATTATTGAAGGAAGTTTTAACACATGGTGGTGATATCTTAACACATGGCCCAGTGTTTATTTCATAATTTTTTAAAGTCCACAGTCCATGATTGAACACTTTTTAATAATAAACCTGCCGAGCATTAATACTGACTTGTGGACATTGTGTTACAAAAATTACAATATGTGCTTGAATAAAGAAATCTATTTAATCGATTCCTCCGAATGCAATTTCATAACTTCAATAATAGTAACATAAAAATTCTAAAAAAACTTCCATCGTCCCGCTGTAGTAGATTTATTGTTAAATAAAACGTCTAGTTCGAGAAATTCACAAATAAATAAATAAACCATAGGGCAAGTGGATAATGGCGTAAATTTCGAATGGCTTAGGCGGTGAGTTCGGAGTGGGGCTTATGATATCCGAGCAGCATGGAACGTGCTAAGTTATTTGAGAAAGTTGGTGTTGATTTAAGTAGTGCTACGCTCATACAAACACAAGTTCGCGCACGAACGATCCGCGGACCCGACGCAAGATCGCTGTTTGTCGAAGAATGATAAGTTCGCCGGGGGACCGGTTTCCGCGCGCCAGTTGAAAAGAACCGCAGAAAAACGAAACAGAGAGGCGACATTAGCAGAAACTACCACTTGGCAACTGGGGAAACGGTAGAGAGACTGTTCCGGACTTGTCGCGACGGATCCAAGAAGGCGAAAGACGAAGGCGAAAGTAGGGGTGCTGGCATCCTTATTAGGTTACAGTTTTCCGAGAGGGTGGAGGACTTCGGCCGACGGGGGAGCGGAGGATGCCGAGGAGGACGAGCGCAAAATATTCCTCGAGATTAACGCCTTCCCCGGATGCCACGGTAATCCAGTATACGCCGGGGCGAAGTAAGTCGAGGAGCGCCCGGCAAAAATGAAGGAGAAGTGTTTGCGTTGATGCCAAAACTTGCATTAGCACGCTATCCTCGGATTATCTGACTCTGCGTACGCCAAGGAAACCGGTCTCTCCTCGCGCGCGGTGCCGAAATCCGGCCCCGGCGCAACGGCGAGACCAATGGAACTCTCTATTTATTTATTTCATTCTGGGATGTGGTGCGGCGTGCTCGAATTCGGACAAATAATAAAAAAGAAAAAAAGAAAAAACCAGGAGAGAGCGAGAGAGAGAGAGAGAGAGAAAGAGAGAGAGAAAGAAACAGCGAACCGAAACGAAACGGAACGAACCGCACCGTTCCGTGTAGTGGAGACTGGTTGCACACCCCGGGTTCGTGTCACGGTTCCTATTCGTTTCTATTAGTATCAACGCCCGGTGAAAACGAATGCAACAAAATCATTCGCTTAAAATGTAATTTCCGGTTTCTCTCGCGTGATCAGAGCCTGATTTAATATTTGCGTGATGTGCCGGCCACGCGAATTATTAGCGTCCGCGTCGTAACGCGATTCGGAAGCGACGGTGAAAAAGACGCGCGATACTCGTGTATTAATTCTGAAGGGCAGCGGATCGACGGCGACTAATCACGCATATTAAATGTGACCGAAAGTACGGTTAATTGGACCTTGTTCTTTCTTGTTTCTCGTCGAGACGCGCGACGGTGTTTAAACGGTTTCAGGTTACCTTTGAGTTTGGAAATTCCTCGGTGTCAGTGAGTCCGTTCTGATTAACCCTTTGAGTACTGAATTATTTGAAGATTTTTATGCCCATCGGACGGATTTAATTTGTCGCTATATGGATTAATATGTAAAAGTAATACATTTTATTTGGAATATACTTATATCGGTGATATAAATATATTTTTGAAACAGCATTTTAGTTACAAAATATAAATAAATATATAAATGAAACAAAATAGAAATATTTATATAGAATCATTATATATTTATAAGAACCAACTTAAAGTCGAATCATTTTGTACCGTGTGGTATTTTTTTAAATTGCATCAAGTGCAATGACGAGTTAACTCGTCATCGGTGAACAACGTTTGAGCATGAAAAGACGAGTTAACTCGTCACCCGAGAATCCATCGAAAAGGTACATCGACAGATGGTCAATGCTACCTGCAAGACCTCCTAGATCACCTGCGAATTTATCGAATGGCATGAAAGATACTTCAACGCGTCATCTTAGATGCATAGTACCATTGCTCGACACACCTCATATTCCCAATCGATTCGTGCTCGAAGAAAAGAACAAGGAAGGTCAATAACAAGAATGTATCGTCGTCAGAGAAGACAGCAAAGAAAGGGGGAGGGAAAAAACAGGAAGAAAAGGGAAACGACGACTGCAGAGAGAAACAAAAAGATGAAGAAGAAGGGTGGGTTCTACTAGTAGGATGGTCAGGGGTTCTGGCTTTGACGTCGGGGCGTCGCGACGGTGTTTGCGCAGCACTTTCATTAGCCTGCCTGAAATTGCTATAGTTCAAACACCGAACACTGCTGTCAGTTGCTGGTATGCCATGCCGAGGCGATTTCGTTTTGTTAGGGCAGATATCGAGACTAAATACAGAGCGGTTGGATAGAGGAGAGCCGAGCCTAGAAAGGAAGGCAGGCAGGCAGGCAAGCAGGCAGGAACGAACAAACGAACGAACGAAGGAGGAGGAAGAAGAAGCAACGAGAAGGAAAGGGGATGAATGTAGAGAAGGAGAGGCTTCACCTTCGCCGAGTTTCGTATCTGTGCCAGGGTGGTGGATGAAGAATGAGATGCCACAACGAGGGAGCCACACGGGACCGTGGCACGAAGAGGAAAGAACGCCGTGGGGTAAGAAAAAGGAGGAAGAAAGACGCTTGGTCCGAATGGACAGTTGGACGGGCAGTGTGCTATTATTGCTTCTACGAAGATTGGTAGCCTGTAAGACGCACGCCCTGGAAATATTACGTTTTGCGGCGGTGCAGAAAAACAAGGGAGAGGATCCAGTGAAAAAAGAAATCGGGGCCGAGCGAGGAAAAACTGTGGGAATGACGTTGACTCCGGGACTCTTCGCAGCAGAGCCTCTGCGAAAACTGGTTTGTTACGGTTTGTTGCGGTCTGTGATGGATTTTTCAATCCGTCAGACTTTGGCCGTTTGCACGTGGTGTGCCGACTAATTTTAATGATTAACTACCTTCTCGAAAGACCACCTTCCCTGTATAGGAAGGACTATATAAAGGGTGTCCCAAAATTAACGCAAGATTTGAATTTGCCGCCATTTTTGCAGTAAATTGTTGGCAACCCTGAAAAAAGAACAATTTGAAGGCTGAGAGTTTAGGGTTAGTAAAAATGGAGCGTTATACGCTACAACAACGTGTTCTCATTATTGAACAATATTTAAAAAATAATGAAAGTTTGGCGGCCGCAGTTCGAAAATTTTATACAAAATATGGTCAAAATAATGTTTTAATCTCGTCAACTGTGAAAAGATTAATTGAAAAATTCAGGGAGACTGGATCAGTTGGAGACGCTAAACACACCGGTCGTCCAAAAACAAGCCATTCAAATGTGAATATCGAAGCAGTGCGTGAGAGCGTTTGTGAAAACCCAGGAACATCAATTCGGCGTCGTGGACAAGAATTGCAAATTTCAAGAAGCTCTTTACAGCGTATACTCACGAAAGATCTGTGTCTCCATGCTTACAAAATTCAATTAACACAACAACTGAAGTCTAATAACCATGAACAGCGAATGGAGTTCGTAGAATGGATTATTGAACATCAACAAGTGGATGCTGATTTTTCGAGCAAAATCATTCTAAGCGATGAAGCACATTTTCACCTTGATGGCTTTGTTAATCGCCAAAATTGCCGTGTTTAGGGTTCAGAGAACCCACATGTGATTGTCGAACAACAAATGCAAATAGAACCAGGAAGTGCACCTACATTTGCAAACAATTTAGGCCAAGTGGTGGAAACACCCGATCGTCTCAAAAGCGTAGTTAAAGTGGTCACTTGTATAGCCTTCGACGTTTTATGGCCTAAGGGTTGCTCGAGTCGAAGAAGGTGCAGCCCCTGTACCTTGGGTCGGCCGGCAATGGTTGCCAGATGTGGCAGTGACAGGCCTACACCGTAGCCTTAAGAATCTAAAGTCAAAGAACCAAGGCCCAGGGTAACAATAACGATCTCCTGTCATAAAAGTTCGCTCAGCGCTTATCCTTGCATGGTTTTCTAGGACGACCAGCGTCGTGTCGAACGGAGAACGAAATATGAAATATCGAAAGTTGTGTACGAGCGGGATCGATGGTCGGACCAGTCGGATTGGAAGATCGATACGCGGCTGTCGCTAAGATAGAACCGCGAACGCGAACTTCACAAATGGCCTCAGGTGCGACCAGAAATCATCCGACATTCGTAACCAAACCCGCGACATTGATCTTCCCGCTGTGGATACATAGGGGGATATCGAACATTTCGAGAACAGTTTACACGGGACGAACATGTGTACAGCAAATCCTTCGGGATTATAGGCCGCATGGCTGAGAACGATGTTGAAATATGTCCGTGGGCAGCAGATATCACGAACCTTTGAATTACGACGTATTCGTAATCGAACCGTCCGTAGTTAATGGGTAACCTGATATAATAGGGCGCCGGTGTCGTAAACAACAAATATACTTTGCGAATATAAATGCCATAATGGATACACGATGCTCGGCTAAGGGAATGTAAGTTGGTAAAGTGCGGCAGGAATTTATACGGTAAAGTAGAAGCACGGTACTATGAAGTTCTACAAGCTATTTTTTAAAGGCCCCGTTAACGTCGATTTAACTACTTGCAGACGGTCATGAAAATATTCGAACACTTTCTAGAAAGCGATAACTTTTTTCAAATTCGATCGAGCAATTTTTTTTCTTTTTAGATAATGGAAGACTATGTACCAGACAGTATGCAAACAAGGTTTTTGTTAAAAAAATCTGTTGGAATGAAATATGAAATAAAAAATTATGTGTTTAAACCTTTTTATGTGAGCTTGTAAACAAAATTCGAAGATTGTCTTTTATACATCTTCGTCATTTATATATATGCTAAAAATTTAATCTAAATCGATTATTGTCAGTTAACAAACTTCTGTATTTGTGTCCTGTGTCAATCGATTTCGATGAGATTCGTAGCACGCATATAAATTATGGAGATCTACAAAAAGCACATATTCAATTTTTGTTAAAAGGTCAGATAAAAAAATGTAAAAGTGTTATGATTTTTTTTCCTTTATAATTTCGAACAATTCAAATTTTTATGTAATAAATTGTTGGATATTATCTCATAGGCAAGTTCTATTATCTTAAAAAAATTCAAGTCGCTTGGTCCAATTTTGAAAAAGTTATTCCGTTTTAAAAACTGTCAGAATATTTTCGTGACCTAGTGTACATGTTAAATAAGAGTTAGTCATTTTTAAGGCAAATAATCTTATTTGACGTACAGCGAACATTTGAAATTATTTTATCCAAATTTTATCAAATTGAATATATAAAATGTTTATTAATACGTGTTTCTTTACAATTTCGGAGAAACAAACGAGAAAGTAACACTGCAGAATTACTTCAGAATGTTTACAACAGGATTTTTTATCACGAAGTTATAACAGGTCAATCTATAACAATTTTTCGACGAAAAAGTGATTCTTTAATTAAGGATGCCAGTGTATTTCAACTTTCTATAATTTTACAGAATGTAATACAATACAGATATTTTAACAATATATAATATATAAAAATATCTATATTTTAATACCTAAAATTTTTCATACAAGAGTGCTTTTAAGTTAGAAACGATTGAATTGTTTGATAATTTAAACACTTTTCTTGAAATTAGGCGTAAATACGAAAAACATTAAAAATTCTACTGACAATTTACAACGTGTTTTGTTATAAAAGTGTTGCAAGTTATTTTTATGAAAAACTATTATAAATGGAGATAAAATTTGTCTAGTGTTTCAGAGTATACGGGTGCGTATTATATGACATAGGGGATGCCGCCATCGCACCTCCCACAAAGGCGATGAGGGCTCGTCCCTCATTTTTTCTCTGAGAGATGAGAGACAGTATGTAAATTTTTAAAATGTTGAAAGCTGGTTCCAAAACAAATAAAGTCTATATAAAACACTTTTCATAGACAAAACCTGTAAAACGTTTTAACTGGAGTTATAGTGAAGGAACTAAAATGTATTAAATTAAACCACGAACGAATAACTCTAAATATAGCTAATTATCTTATGAAAAAATTTATAAACGTTTAAATCTATTCTGTTAGCACTTGAGTTACTTTCAGAATCATTTCTAATCAGTATAATGCTTGCAATGATTTAAATATTCTTACAAAAGCTTTTTTAAAAAAGTAAATCGCAGAGCTAGAGTTCCATCTTCTTCAAAAATAATAATTTTGAGAATTTATTAAATAGATATGCAAACAGTATTACATTCTTATTGCCTTTTCCTATTATTTATCGTTTCTACTTATGTAAATGATGATAAATATAGATAATAATCTTGTAAACGATATTGCTATGAATGATCTAATAGACAGAGGTAATTAAAGAAAGATCAATTCTCAAAGAACGTATGTTATTAAAAATAACGATAATAAGAATACAGAAGCTACCGTTAATAATAAGTTAACAATTTAAAAGAAATTTTTTTATATTATAATAGCACAAGAACAGTCTTTCTTTTAGTATGTATAATAAAATTAATTCAGAAATATTACACTATTGAAGTATAAGTGAGTGGACGTTTTTATTCCGGTAAAACTGGCTCTGAATGTGCATAGTATAGTATTTTTATATACGTGCAGAAGTCAAATATCTCAGACATTTCACTAAATCATACTAAAAAATCTTTTACGCAAACGTTAAATGGTATCAGGGTCCTCAATTGTTTTTATAAACATCTATTTTTCTGTATTTTAATTTACTTAAGCTTTTCTTTTGTCTTCCAGTAATGCATTAAAAAAAACTATACGATTCCATTAAAATCATCGAAGTTGACTTTTCTATTAAAACGTTGAACGCCATGATGGTCACCGGTAACCGGCACCATTGTGCTGTATAACAATAATTATCGTTAAAATAAGAACATCCAGCAGCAATTTAATCCTACCGAAATTAACCAGACAGTAATGTGAGGCAAGAACTTCATTATTCAGTAACTAACAATTCTCTTCGATAACGATAGTTGTTTCTATGAATGAAATAAACGAAATTGAATCGAAACGCCTAAATTCGCTCGACGGTGAACATGTTAAAAAATGTATATCCCCTGTTTTTGTTAAACTTTCGTCCGAAACACGTTGTAGTTTCAACAGTTTCATATATATTCGACCGGGTCGATTTAAACGAGACACCCCGTAGAGCAGAGATATTCGAGTTAATATGCAGGACGTGGATTCAAATTATGATTGATCGTATTAGAAAATCCATCTGACAAGCCCCTAACGCGTATGTACGTGAAAATGATTAATCATGGTCTGGAAAGTAATGTTGGACGAATCAGCCAGACGCGATAACTCTTCGGCAAAAAATACAGTTGGCACAGATCCAGTCGTGTTTACTGTTGAAATTTGTCTTTGTGAGCTGGCTAGGAACGCGTACACTCGGCACACGCGGTGTAACACGTACAATGTCGAAACCGTGGATCGTCCTGAATTAAATATGCCTTCGTCACAGGGACCGCCTTCGCGGCTTTCCGGGTATAAATGCGGGCCGGGTGCCGTGAATACTGTAAATACAGAGTATGGCGGTACAAGTATGTCTATAGATACCGGCCACGGAACATGAAAAACGCATTTTATTTATCGCATCATATAGAGAGACTCTCGTCATATTTCATGCACACAGACATTGGATCGTCGGTGAATGTCGTCGTACCTCGAATATCGAACTATTCGTTATTCTACCTCGTTGGAATTGACGCGTTCGTTAACGTCAGGAAGCAGAAAGTGCTGACGGCATTTGTTATTCTTAACTAGCAACTTTCCGCGAGTATATATATACATACATATACGTACATTCCGACTCCGTCGACGACTGTCTTGATCGAATTCAACAAATCATTCGATTCGAACCGAAGAGTGATTGAAACGCCCACGGAAAAAGGAAATGGAAGAAACGAGATTCAACTATGGGGTCTACTCGGCTCTCTGCGCTTCAATGACAGATCACGATCGTACACCGACGTCGAGGGCGCGGCGTTTTGTTTAACCCTTGCACTGCGATTCCTCTTTGTAATTATAGAGTTGATGTTGCTCAAGGGGGGAAATCCAATTAGAACTTTCAAAAAATGCAATTTCTTTTTTTTGCATATATGGTTAGTTTAACATATCAAGAATATAATACTGTTACGACGGTTCTTCATATGGAGTCGCCATAATAAAGAATTACTTCATGGTGAACAACCCTTAAGAAAATAATAGAAGAAGGTGGTTGTCACGGAACTGTTGTACCGACAGACAATCGAGAGAGTCGAAGATTGGCTGTCGAGCGGACTGAACGGCAAATTGATAGATTTATTCGAATTGTATTCTAGTTGTAAAAAGTCACTAATTGTACAGATATAATTGTAAATAAACGAGATGCCGCGTCGTTCGCCGAACGAGGAGCAGAAAACGCGCAACAATACTAAAATTTGAAAAAGAAATTCGAAGTACTTTTGAAGCTATAGCCTTCAAGTGTAACACGCCTCTTGAGCGCCGCTGAGGCCAAGCAGCAAATTATATTGGAGATGGGGACTCCAAAACTTTTAAAGGTATTTTAGACGTCAATCCATACGGCGACGATTTAATCGTAATAAAAAGTGAATACATCGGTCATATCGAAAAGAGAATGGGCACTCGATTCCGAGCCGTTAAAAAGAAGGAAACACTCGGTGGGAAGGGTAAGTTAACAGAAATGTTAATAAAAAAACTTACCGCCTATTATGGTTTAGCCATACGAAGGAATGTTAACAGTGTTGAAGATATGAAGAGAGAGATCATGGCTACGTTCTACCACTTGTGCTCCACAAACGAAAATCCACAACACAGTTACTGTCCGCCGGGAGAAAACAACTGGTGCAAGTGGCAGAAAAGCAGAGCGACTGGTGAAAAATTTGTTCATCCTGAACCCCTCAATTCAGAAGTTCAAAGACATATTCTACCTATTTATGAAGATATGTCGAAGGAAGACATATTGAAAAGATGTTTAGGCGGCCATACCCAGAATGCGTATAAAAAAAGTACACAAGAAAACCTCTAAAAAATTAATATTTTTTTCAAACGCATATAAATCTTCCAATTTTCAATTTTTTAATTTAGATTTAGGTTCAATTAGAAACTACTGATTTGAATAATACGTTATTTCTGTTTTTAGTAATTCAGAAGGATAAAACAGGCGCTACATGTCACGCAGATTTCCACCTTTCGCGCGGACCTGTTGGAATATGTTAGCAATAAGAAGGCCATTTTGAAAATTTATGGATTAAAAAATATATATTTTTGTACTCTAATGTAGATATTAATACATTCCAAAGTTTCAAAAATGTAGCATCATTTTTCTCTGTCGAAAAAAATTCCGCAGAATCTTGCAAATTTCTGGCTTTCAATTGGATTTCCCCCCTTAATAAAAAGTCACACGAAAAGCTAAAAAAAATTATTCCGCGTTAAACGCGTTAACGAATTCTTAGACAATATCTAGACAATCCTAGACAGTCTCGAAGCAAAGGAATTTGTTTTTCGAAAAAACTGATAAACAGTTTAAGAAATCTATAATCGTGACTTGATTAAATATTCCTGTTGTTGTTGCTAGAACCGCGCGAACGTTTTAAAACAGTTCGATCGACGAAAAGCGGGAGTAAGGTGGAATACACTCCGATGACAATCGAGTTATTTCTGCCGGTGTGCAATCGATACGATTAAAATTACGTCGGCCATTGACCGCGGGTAGGATTTCCACAATAATACCGGCCGCAAATAAAATCTTCAAGTTCTCCCTAGCACGGTGTTAAACTGTTAGTTCGATCCGACAATGAGCTTCCATGTTATTTAAATTTTGGCCCCGTGTAACCAATTGAAAATCACGGTCAGCGTAATTACCATTGCGCACACGTGTCCGGTGATTTATGGAATCATGAAATTTAGCCCCATTGTCGTACAAATTCGCGGGCACCGGCGAGGAAGTTCGCCCGGTGGATTAATGATTCAACGTTTATTTAGCTGAAGCCAGTGATAGTGGTCTGGGGAATTCGTATACACAAAAGGAAACGCGCAGTGAACCTTTTAGGCCAGGAGGAATAGCCGCGCGAAGTCGTGCCGGAAGTAAGCGATATCAACTACCGGTGACACCCTTCTCGCAGCGGTTCGCACTCCGTCGTAGGTTTATGGGACGCTTTTTGTTCAACGCCATTAGTGGCCCGTTGCTCGTTGCTTTTCCGTAGAACAACAACGACGACCGCGTCATGTACGACATTTACCATTAGCGTACCGTGGCCACGGAACACCCGCATTGACTTGCCGAGAAAAGTTTACACCGGCTGCTAATGGAAAAAAAAAACGAACCGAGCTCTCTTTCACGCGCGATATTACTTTAAACCTGAACTATCGAGTTGAAACGATCAACTTCATAACTGACACGAAAACAACCATTTTTTCACTGTCAAATGGAAACGCTATACGCACTACCCTAACGGATTAATCGGTGAACTATCACAGTGAAGAATCTCTTAAAAGTAATTTATAACTGTTCGTTAGCAGCTTCAGGCATACAGTAGCGCACGAAAGTATTCGGACTCTATTCAAACCTAAATAACTTTTTCAAAATTGAACCAAACGACATGACTTTTCTGGAGCAACTAGCAGCATTGATTTACTAAATGATATGCAAAAATAATTTTGAAATAATTCTAATTGGTAGAAATTACGCGGGGAAGTAGAAAAGACATTTTTTAAAACATTTTTATTTCAACTTGCAATGAAAATTTAAAATATGCGTTTTTCAGAACTCTGTTAGTTATACATATGCTGAAAATCTCACCGAAATCGATTGACGCGGGAAAAAATGGCACGCATAGAAGGATGTAAGAATGTCTGTAGTTTAAGCCATTTTAAACGATTTGCACCATTTTCGATGGCACGTAGCTCGTGTGTACGTAGATCGATTTTAATGAATTTTTCTGCATGCGTATAACTATCATAGATCTACCAGATGCGTCTTTAAAATTTTTTGTCCGTAGCTCAAATAAAAAATATTTAAAAAGTTACTTTTTTATTGGTCATGTAATTCACATTAATTCCAATATTTACAAAATTTATTTTGTACATCATTTATTAAATCAATACAACTTATTGCTCAAGAAAAGTCAAGACGTTTGGTCCAATCTTGAAAAAGTTATTTAGGTTTGAAGAGTATCCGAATACTTTCGTGCGCTACTGTATGTAGGCGACGTTCAAAATCTCGTAGTTCATTTATAATTAGTCAAATTTATTTTATGTACTTTGTTCGTTCGAGTTATAGTACACATGTTACATATTACATTTTATAGAATTAATCAAAATAAATAAATAAATTAAAATTATATTTTTAATTATAGTTACAAGGATCAACAAAAGTATTCGAATGTTCTTCGTTCTCAAACGTTTTCATATAGGTCTACGTTAATTAATATACGTTTTACAGATAATTATTTATACATTATTTGTTTATTGTAACTTCTTTTGATACGTGAACATTGTACGGGTGTTATTAGGCGCGCAACATTTCAATTATCATCTTTTTAAGTACAAACATTGTAATGTAAAAATTGTGTTGGATAACAGTCTGACAATTTGTACCGTCGCCTTAGAGAAGCCATCCGAGTGCTAAGGGTTAAAGAGTGTCCGAATACTTTCGTGAGCTACCGTATAAAGCATTTTTCGTCTTGAATCAGTGGCAATTTGCACAGAATAATATTCGAAATAATTAATATTCGAATAACTTATAATTTGTGGAGGAATGAAATTCGTGAGTAATTCTTTTTGGCGTAGGAAGCTAACGCGGTCTATGGAGACCCATCGCGAGTTCTATAATTTAAAGTAACAATTCTCTGTGCGAGATAACGTGCCGACAAGTCTGACGACGAGCGATGAGAAGTGCGAAGTCCTGCAATATTCACATGACCCCTTGCTTGCTCGACCTCTCCGCTCGCCACTGTGTCGACCCTCACGAAGAGGGCCTCCCTCATCCTACTGGAACACTTCATTTATCAGGCTCCGACATCTCGTCGGGTTGCCTGGATTTAATTACCCGAAACAAGTCGCCGAAGGGGATGACTCTCTGGCTTCCCTGGCAATCTAAACCCGTAAAAGCAGACACGACGAAATGAAAATACGACGACGATCGTTAGCGTAAAGATTTTTAATATATCGGAGAGACGCGTTTTCCGAAATTCCAGACACACGTGGAACATGCCCTGAGCACAGACCGTTCGAGTGACTGCGTGTCATTAACTTTTCAAAGCGTGTCTAACATTTGCTAGAAAGTTCAGTAATTGTTAGGTTTAAATTTAAATATAAACCTTTGTAACGGATCGTATAGGTTTTTATCGGTTAGCAAAATTAAAAAGACGAATGACGAAATCACGCGAATGAATTCGATGAGGTATTAAAAAATTATTAACTTTTCCTCTCTTTTACTGAAATTTGTTTTATATTCAATGAACATGCACGCATAAAAAATATAGTGTAAGAAACATTTAAATTACGATGACAAAGTAGTTTAAGAACCATTCGGGTTTTTAGTTAACGTTGACTGATACACTTTCAAACGTTGAATGACGGACCGTTCATATAATTTGCCATACCATTTTCTTTGGTAAACTAAAAATAAACTAAAGTTATTACAACATATTCATCGCTAAAAATGTTACAAAAGAGAACAGACAATTTATAGCTTTCAAACTGCTACATCTACTTTAATGTTTAAATATTGATTGTAAATGAACAACATTTGATTCTGTCTGGAAAGAGAGGTATAATATTTATATTTGTTAGACTTTATTTAAAATATTCAATGCGAGTCTGATTCGTCAAAATATGACAAGGGGTTAATGAATTATAAATATATTAGAAACATTCATTTTTAATTGACAGAAATATATTCATTTAGAATCAAATCGTGGTATTGGCACACGTAACTCGAAGAAAACTGACCGATACATTACTTCAAAGCACATAAACTCGAATTTTATTTATTCAACAAATTAAATACGATATAAATGTTCTTTTCAATCTATTTTAATTAAAGTTTCATAATTAATTACATCTATTTTGCAGAAATGGTCTAGTATGCGCAAAGTCTAAAAAGGCACAGACACAGCCGTCGGACAGTTAGTATAACACGGATTTACAGACTAAAATGAAAGTCATCTGAGATCTCAGTAAATACATTTCTGTATTTTATAATCTACAATTTAACAATAAATCTACCACAGTGGGTTATATTACCCTTCTCAGAATTTTTATTTTGCAATTATTGAAGTTATAAAATTCTCTTCGTATCGATCATACTTCGTAACGAAAATTGTAAATAATCCAAATAAATTAAATCTCGGCATTTTTACAAGACGATATACACCAATCAATTTTAATGTTCGTTATGTTTAGCGTTAATCACTGTGCACGGCGCTTTTAGTTTTAAGCTGCGGCAGTGCAAACGTGTTACAAACTAAGCATTTCAATTTTGTATTTTCTGAAATTGTTATTTTTCCCGCATTACCCTACACACGTTGCCATTTCTAAAGCATTTTGTTGCCCTCCTGGTATTCCACGTGTCTCGTTCCCGCACATATATTTCGCAAATTGTTTCGCGGTCCAGGACGTTTCAATTTGGAACGGTAACGCGAAGAAACCCCGAAGTTCGTTAGAATAGATTTCCTCGTCGGAAGTCACAATCAAGGGAAAATAATTATTATGAAGCGTACCATGATTAAGTCAATTAAGAAATCATTTCGTTTGTGATTACATCTTACTCCACTTCCCGGTAGCTTCTCCAGAAAGACAAGCAATTATACAGGAGCGAAAACTTTGCCGGGGAGTTGAGGCGAAACACGGCCGAGGTCGATCTCGGTTGAACGCGAGAACAGTTTCACGCTGTTTCGTTGTAATTCGACGCACGAGGAGCGAGCAAAACCGAGCACGATTTGTCACTTTACGTCGCCGGAGATAATGGTTATTTACGGCATTCGCGTGATCGAACCGTATTTCATAATCGCGCCGCGCTAAACTTCCGCTCGTGTGAAAATAAAAGCGCGAAGGGTGGAGAGAATGTTAACAACAATACACCACTGCCAGCGCGCAGTCAATTTGCCAGTGAACGTAGGCTAAATTAACGCAGGTGCTTTTCGGTCGACTGAGTCGAGTCGATGTAAACTAAGGATCTTTATTTCGAATTAAAGCGTTTTGCATCAGTTACTCGAAACGGATCATCGACAAAAAACCTCTTGACAGGTTTCAAGAGTTATTAACACTTTACCGACCGGAAGCCTATTATTAGGATTTTCAATAGTTTCACTGTAACAAATTAAAGCCTAGCAGACTGCTTTCACATTGTAATTTCTAACTAAATTATTAGATACCGTTACCGAGGATATCATAATGCGGGTTTTGTAAGTCTGCCAGTTGAATTGAATCCGAAAACTTGAATGATTTTGTTTCTATTAAATTGTACATGACGAATATTCAATAAAAATTAACTATTTTACGGTATAAGGTTTTAAATATTTTCTTTAGCTACTCGTTGTTCAGAAACAAGCAAATGAGCTCATAATTAATTCAGTGGTTCATACGTCGCCGGCGTTCAATGTGTTAACATTTTTTCATATTTCCTTCGATCTTGTCGGTGTTGTTCGAATTTTCCTGTTCAAAAAATCCTATACATTTTCAAATATTTTTGCGACGATAAATTTCGACTTAATTTAGTTATATTATAAAACAATAACTCCTAATTTGCTACTGCAAACGATCGAAACTAGCAACAATTTTTTGAATATCACAATGTCCGAATATTAATAAGAGTCACTGTACATGCCTGCAAAACTTATTTCATCAATCTTCATACACAAAAAATGATATAAAAATTAACCTTTATTATTTTTCTCCAAATCAGACGAAGAGTAATTTTTTAAGAAATTCTTCCTTGAGAAATTCATTCGAAGAATAATGTTAGCCAGAAAAGCGGCACACATTGAATAGAATTTAAATAATTTATGCAATGGAATATCAATTGTAAATTAAGACATCTCTTACCAATGATTTTTATAAAATTCTTGTATTATATAGACTTAAAGAAATCTCAATTACATTTCTGAAAGTCTACATGCAAAATTGTATCAGCCATGGATTGGACGACAACTAAGATAAATAGAAGGAAGTTAAAAGTATAGTACTTGACCATACAAGATTTTATTTCTGAGAACGTCTAGTATTTAGCTTATGTGTGCCTATTTGACAAATCTTAAAAATCTAATTTTTTCGAAAATGAAACCGTGGAAAACAAAATTTTATTCTACATTTTCATCTGCTTATTGTCTGGTAAACCTATCGATTCCGAAAATCGCCATGTACATTGTTATTCATGAAAAGTAGAATTAGCAGGTCATGGGCAGACCCGTTACGGGTACACTTACCAGCGACGCTTTTAAATTCGGCTTTTCCGAAAACGAAGTTTAGAGGACAAAATTCTATTCTTTATTAGCAACACGTTTTACTCGTGTGATTTTCGAAAGGCAGTGTATACAGTCGAGGCATTGTTCTAAAACTAGAGACGTTGAATTCCTCGAAGACGCTGAAACGAATGTTCGCCGCTCTTGCGGAGATTAATACTACAATGAATGTTGTGTTATGTTATAAAACAATAACTCTAAATTTACACAAATTCGCACAATGTCCGAATATATTAATAAGAGTCACTGTACGTAATAGCAATAATCGTTTAACCAGTTAAGTGTGTTTGACGACTATATCCGTCATGGAGATGTGGCAGAATTTTGTGTCATGACGATTATATCCGTGATGCGTAAAATTTGGTTACAATTTGATATTTAAATTGTAATTCTGGCGAAAATTAAATTATATTCGTAAATTTTAATATGTTTAAAATGTTTAGAGGTCAAGACGAAATGAATCAAACAAATGAAAATTATAAATAATTTGACATAGATTCATGCATCTCTGTACGCTCTGGCTAGAACTCTTGATTTTTGCGACACACATAGATGCGCGCTTTGAAAAGAGATCACCACAGTTAACACTTTATCGACCGGCGACTATTTCAGAATTTTTGTAAGGCCCATGATTCTGAAAACTTTTTAATGGCTCTTTCAATGCTGACAGCAATTTTTATTGCGAATCAACAATGCATCCCCAATAATATTGTCTAATAATGTTGTTACAAATTGGAATGTAAAAATAGAATTTTAAGCTTCATTTTGATACAGCGCGAATATTGAAAAGCCTAATAATAGGCTTCCGGTCGATAAAGTGTTAAGTGGTTAACGTTACTGTTACGAGTCGGACATGTCACACGGAACAACCTGGAGGGAAGGACATTATGGGAATCGGAGGATTCGTCGCGACAGCGATTAAAACTTCTTGTTCTTTTTTCCGACGACTGGACACGTTGAATAAACCGGTCGAAGCGAAATTTGAGCAGCGTCCGAGCATAAGCGGTCGACCAAAAATGTCTTTGATTTCCGGGGCGACCAGCGAGGGAGAGTTGCCTGTACACGGGAATGGCGCTTCATTGTTGCCCGTGCAAGTACGCAATTAATTTCTGTCTGCGTTCGCCACGGGAGAATGCAAATACGCGGGGAGATTTTGCCGGAGTAATTCGGAAGTGGCGTGGTATACCGCGCGCATTATGCCGCTTTCCTCCTCTCGTCCTCTTGTCCTTGTCCCTCGGCGAGCCTCCGTAACAGTCGGCGTGCTAGCTTCTCCTGGCCTGTTTACACGGACTACGGGGTTTTCGTATGCGTGATCAGCCGTACTTCGACGACACCTACATTTTGCAGGAGTACCCGCGGAATACCGGGATAACCGATCGCCAGCCGGCGAACTCTTTGCAAAAGCTTTGGACGCTTTTATACGCACGAAATTTCTCGTCCTTTCTGACGTATTCATCCGCCCGCGAAGGATAAACTACGCTGGAGACGATGCATCATCCTGGAGAGACCGGACCGAGCTGATACGTTTTTTCGGTGCTTTTGTTTCCTTTTGTGTCCTTTGTTCGAGGTAAATGCTTATCCTTCGGTGGAATTATTAAGTGCTCTGCGAAAGTTTCAGTAGCTCTTCTGGAGATACGTGACGTTTTGAAGCATCAAGAGAGCTTCAAAGGATACGGATATTTTCTTAACCGTTATAAAGGCAGTTTTATGCCTTGGATTTTTTGCCTCGTAATAGTCTCTCTCGTAATTTTATAGTAGTCATCGATCGGTTTAGAAACAACCATTGTAGTCTATAGTGGCTCACGAAAGTATTCGGACATTCTTTAATTTTTACTCTTTCAGCAATTAAATGTAAATCATTTACTAGATGATATGCGAAAAGAGGTTTGAGAATGTTGCAATTTGTATGAATTACATGATGAATAAGAAAGGAACTTCTTTAAATATTTTTTATTTGAGCCACCTTTTTAATGGGTGAATGTGCACGGTGGGATATTTTTTTACTCCCTCTCCCAAAACAACAGGGAGCTTTTAATTTTTTAAAAATTTTCGAGCCAACCAATGGCAACAAATCCGAACCGACATAAATTCGACAAAAATTCAGAAAAAGCAGAAGTAATATAATCTAAAATAGTGTAATAGTATTATAAAATTCTAACGTCTTTAAAGTTGAATATGTTGCCAATTCTGTATGTGTCTATAATTATTGTCATCAATCCGTCATACAAATATACCATGACGTTCTTAATTCATTTGTAGATCATTTTTATGGATTCAATTTTGAGAAATTATAATGAAATTTGCTCTTCAACCGTAGTTAATATTCAGGAATTGTACAAGATTTTCGTATGTCAGAAAACAAGAAAGAAAAATGTTCGATGAAGTCGGGGAAATAATATATAAGTGTAGAAATAAAAGTAGTGTACGCCGGGCGGAATCTGTAAGCTTTAGAATAATAATATGATAAAATATTCATTCGTTTTCACACCAGTCACACAGAATGGAAAGTAGCAAATTATTTGCCGTAGGAGTATAGAAAGTTATTTCCATCTCGAGGAGATAGAATTTTTTAACCTGTATTGCCAAGAATTTCTTATTGACTTCAAACAGAATTTTATATCTCAACATTTTATGTATACTCGATTAAATTCCATAATGCGATACACGTTCTACGTGTACTTTTATAATATCAATGAGCAGTGCAAAGAATAATTTCATAAAGGATCCTTTCGACGTCTTCAATGTCGTAGATTTCAAATGATTAACATCATTACAACGCTATAATGTAAGATACATTTAAATTGCGATGATAATATAGTTTGGGAACCATTCGGTTTTTTAGTTAACGTTGACTGATACACTTTCAAACACCGAATGACGGACCATTCTTGTAATTAACCTCTTGCCATAATCATTTTCACTGTTACTAAAGTCATTATAACATTTTCATCGCTAAAAATGTTACAGAGGAGAAAAACAATTTATATCTTTTATACTGCTACGTCTACTTCGATTCTTAAATGCTGATTACAAATGAACAACATATGATTTCGTCCAAAAATAAAGGTATAAATATTATGTAAACAAATATATATAAATATATTATGTATTAATATTATATATCAATTATACATTAATATATATTTATTGACCTTTATTTAACATATCTAACACGAGTCTGACTCGTGATAATATGACAAGGGGTTGCAAACACTTGAATCATTTAACAAATTCTAAAAACAATCAGTTTGTTAATAGAAATCCAGCTTCATTGAATTTTTGTCAGTTTGGTATGTACTAATGGCTTGTGTTCACACGTGACTGTGGAGATTCCATAATATATACTGCAGTTAACTAACATTTTCGACAACGTTAATGTTATTATTACGTTTATACGTCGGTTTGGTAACAATTCCCACGCGAACTAGGGAAACAAAGGATTCGAAAACAACGACGATTCTTCAGAATTTGTATTCTTCTATTTCCACATTGTTGTGCACGACAGGGGGAAGCTATTCCTACCCAATGTACTGTCGACGAACAATTGAGATTTAGAGTGAGTTCCAACGATGCCGGTAACAATTACATCCGCTGGCGTCGGCATGGCAGCGACGCGGATCACTCGATTGAAATTCATGGGGAAACGAATTCGTGGTTACACGCCGTGAGAGATAAGGCACAATTCTTGAAATACACGCGACCCAGTTTCCATCTGCGTTTGTAATGGATAGGTGCCGTTTCAAGAGTCCTTTTACAGTTCACGTTGAAGTTCCGTCGCGCTGTAACGGCCCCGTAGACGCACATACGTATCGCAGCGCGACACAAGCCGATTGCTGATGTACACCAAAATCTCTACGACGTGTCTGTCTGCTGTCTTTTAATACTAAGAGCACCGAGCACGAACTGCGACAGGTATTCGAGTACTATTAAAATTACAATACTAAATCTATTTCGCTTTCTTGCCATTTTCATAATGTGTGTACTCGAAGAAATTTACTCAATCTACTTGAACCATCGTTTGTAATTTCAATAATTATAAAATTAAAAGTAGGAAACCTCCCTCCATCATGAAGGGATGTTCAGGGAAGATCCGCTGCCTTCGGGTCAAATTAACAAATCATTTTCCGTTCCCTTTCGAGAAACAGACGACGAGAAAGCAGGAAGAAACGAACTTCGGAAAAGACGGACAGAATACTTGCGGCCACCGAATAGCACTGATCGTATCGAGGTTCACTATTAGAATTCCTTCGACTAGCGAATTGCAGCGACTGTACACCGAATTGTTTCGAGGAGTATGGTTAGAGTTTTGGCTACGCAAACATACCTGCCGTCGCCAGGTATCTGAAAACCGTAAAGCGATCGGTCGTCGCGAAATCACACTTTTCCATTCGATCATTAAGGTCCACCGACAATAAATTAAACGAAACCGTCCAATATCAATCTCTTAGGTGCGATGCGTTGCTATAGTGGCTTTTGCGGATGTATCACACTCAATTGTACTATTAATTATTAAAGTATATTATTAAAATTAAAGTATGTGCATCGTACCTTCTACATGTATAATTTAGTTATCGAAAATTTCAATGTGCACGCGTAGAGAACAGCATTATCCGTCACACATTTCAGTGCTGCAAACTACAATGCTTCATGCTGTAAGTGCTTCCTTTTATCAATTTTTTCCCATTTTTTCCAATTTTTCGACAGGTAGGGGGTCGTTCCTTCACTAGATGGCGATATTTGGCAATCTTTGAAGTCGTGCCCCGACCAAACTATTACAGCTATCGACATGGTTCAAACGCGAAAATCTTCGGCAAACCTTCCTCTTTAAAGAAGAATAGACACGCGGTCAGAGTGTATGGCAATTTTCAGATCGATCGGAATCGAATTGCAGCCGTGGCGCGACTTTCAAGTTTCGGGGCGATCAATGGCGAAAATGGAAAAAATGGGGTTGATAAAAGGTAGCTTCCTGAAGTCCCCTGATATGCTAGCCTAGATTTTGAGAGCTCTGCTTAACACGTTAAGCAGGCCTCGTCGATCCCTACGAACCGGCGACACATTTTTCGTTCTACTACCGCGGCGCGCGTTACGTTACCCAACTGTTTATACTGTGATTCGCCTATCGGCGAGCGGCCCGCCTGACGGCTAACCGTGGCTTGAACGGAACGGTACAGAAATTCGGCGTGGCGCTTAGCGTGTTAAGAAGAGCTCCTCACATTGCGGCTAGCGTTTCAGGGGACTTCAGGACGCTTCATTTTATCAACCCCGTTTTGTCCATTTTCGCGATTTCGAACGTCTCGAAATTTTCAAAGTCGCGCCACGGCCGTAATTCGTTTCCGATTGAGCCAGGAATTGTTATACATGCTTCTTACGGGTCCGGTTACGTGTAGCCCGACTTGAAAAAGAATCGGTGATCCAAAAATTTTTCCCCATTTTAAGTAAGGAGGAATCTGTAGTTTCTAAATTTACAGTGGTTTCAATCAATTTTTGCAGACTACTACCGCAAAAACTACCGTTTTTCGGAAATGCGAAATCCACTGTGACAATATTCTCTGGAGCCATTTCACTTTTTCCTCGCGGACCAAAAATTTCTTAAGCGGCACGGTGTTGGCACCGTCCCCCAACTTTTGCCAATAAACGTCATTTCATGGCTCGGTTCACAATATGTTTGAGCTGAATGAAAATCCACGACGAAAGTAACCCCGGCACGAATGCAAATTGGTAAGCGGGCACGATAATCGGCGCGCAACGTGTACGCGTGATGTTTCGATTAACGCTTTCGCCGCTGCGAAACGTACAATGCCGTGTATTACCGTTTCTAGTGTAATTACCACTGTATTCTTGTATGAATGTATGCAACACAATGCGCCACTGTTTACGATAGAATTGAACGGACCCCGGGAAAATTTATTACGATTTATTAAGTATAAACCGCGTAGTAATTTAACGATAGCGCGGCGCACCGCTCGCACCGCGCCGTTCTGGTTTCATGCGAACGAATTGTTCGATCGGAATTATTATTTTTCCGCGACGATAAATTACAGCGAGGTTAATCGTGTTGTTTCTGGCCTTTTTCAAATCGCTGTATCGCGGGGATACAAGCGTTCGATATTCACACGGAAAAAGGTGTACGATATTAACTCTTGTGGTGGGCAACCGGGTACCCGGCTATACGGCCATCCCGTTTCTTTGTTTCCTTTAACCATTTTTTATGTCCTTAAAAATATCATAAAACCAACTCCTCATTGTTTACGGCGACTATTAAAACAACAATTCACGTAATATTTTATGCATTTCATTTTACTCGCGCGATTTTATATGTTAAAGCTACAGACTACTTCGTCTCGTTTCAATGAATTATGGACGGGAATGTTTACAAAAAATTATGTCTCATACCCTTTTATTTATAGCAAATAAACCGTACTCGGTGATTGAAAACCGGATTATTTTTATTTATTAGGTCATCGCATGAGTATGTGCTGTTTATTGTACTACCATTTGAATTAACATTTCAAATGTATGTTTAAAGTTTCAGAAAATATGTAATCTCATTTTATGATCCTTTCTCACTGTTCTAATAAAGATTATTATTATAAAATTTGTGTGACATTTTGTTAAAAACTGCGAAGAGCGTAAACATGTTTACGGTACAAATTTATGGAACGACCTAATATTTAAATAAGTTTCGTAGCGCTTTTATAACATTTATATATTTTCTGGTATTTTAATAAGATTCATATAATATATAAGGGGTTGAATGATGGTTGGACAATGTTTTCTGTATTGTTAACAAAAATACGATGGAAAAATATGGAAACATTGGGTTTGAAAATTTTTCAGGTGCATGTGCTATTGAATAGGAATTGGTGACCGCGTCTGATCATTATCCGACTATTCTACTTGTTCAATTACTATTGAGAGCCTTATTACGTGGCAACGTTTCATGCGATTAATATAATTATATTTTTGAGTAGTGCTACATGAAATATCATATTATAAAAAAATATGGATGTTGAACACTTAGTACAATTATACTACATTCATATTTACACAGCTCTTCTAACACTAGAACAATCGAACCAGTCGAAACGACAAGTTCCTAATTCTTTCACGGATACTGAAATTATAAAAATATTTATAGAAATTTTCATATGGACTTCTTCATTGAAATATATATTATGATATAAGTTATATGAAATCTTGCAATTATTACAAAACAACACACATCAGTTGTATTTATGTCTCAGTAATTTAGGTGTTAACTCGCTTCCCTTACTTTCACATTGTTTCTGGTTCGACTTACTTACGTTCAGACGGATTTTCATAGGTTTCGCTCTGTGCGCAATAGAGTAAGGTTATTTCGACAATTGTTTTTGGATGCCCACGCAGGGGTTAAACACGGAGACGAGGGATAAATGGTCGACGAGTTACGTAGACAAATATTAACGACGAAAATCGTCGATTAAAAGTGCCCAACGGCTGAAGAGCATTAATCGCACGGGAAATGGAGAAAATAATTTAATTTGAAAGTAAAAACGCGCCCCGCTTTGCAAGTCTGATGGAGGCCCATTGTTTCCGAGCGCCACTAAGGATACCGTTCTCTGTTTCTCCCACGAGTGTGTCCGATCGTTTCTGCTCGCTCCTCCACGCCCTTCGCTGCCGTCTACCGTAGCCTTCTTTGTATAATCGAAACTCTCGAACAAATTTTCATATTGTTTGCGATTCAATTGGACAGGCAATTTCCGAGTCATCTTTCGAAGTATCTTCCCCGTCGGTGGCTGCTGTTGCCGCCCCTCCCCCCCAATCGCTTTCTGTATTCCCCCATCCCCCTCTCTCTCTTTGGCCACTCTTTTCCCCCCTTTTCTGTCGTCACATAAGTGCGTCTCCCATCTCTTCTCCTACCCGTCAAGGTATATCTGTTTGGTCAATGAAAACAAGCCGACGACCATGCCACTCCCATAATATTTATCTTCTCCGCCGATGTTGGTTCGTTATCTCGAATTCAACTTCCCTGTACGTGCTTTTACAGCGCACCTAAACCGACATTTTCTGAAACTGCCGCTGTACTTCTCTTGACATTCAACTCGGCGGACTACTTTTCTGTCTCGTGAAACGGTTAAAATTCAAGAGAAAAGTCACCCTCGAGACGGAAAGGTCAATAAATTTACGGAATAAAGATAACATTGTTACGCGCACGGCAAGACGGTCATCCGTGGCGCGGTGAAATTTATATCGAGAATGTTGTAACGTCACTGACGCCCCGTGAAAATTCTTGTGTTCGCGATGTAACGCGTGCTTACACGACAAATTCATGTGTTTCAAGGTTTGTTCCGTCCGAATTGTCGCTGGTTCGAGGCAAGAACGCTGTAGTTTACGACAGTGGATTTAATGTACTTTGCATTCACAAATTATATATATTGTTCTAAAAGTTTACAGCTCTAAACGTCTGAGTTCAATATGTATCAGATCAATGTTCCAAATTCTCGCGATCTGCACGAGTACAAAGTTCAAGTATTCTCGCGACGTTCGAAGTACAACGTTCAGTATACTTTTGCGCACTTTCTCACGAGCCATGCAAGTCCAAGGTTCAGAATGATCTAGCTGTATACAAGTTTGAAGTTCTAAAAATCTAGATGCGTATTCGTCCGAAGTTCTTAACCTCTTAGGCACGGCTGAATAATCATCGTTATTTTAAAAACGTTGTCCACTTCTATTTCATGCATTAACCCATAGCACTCCAAGCAATTTTAATCCCAAAATCGAGGTACTTTTTAATGTACAATATTTCCATTGTAAATGGCTTTATTCCTTTCGTGCGCAGGAAGTTTGTTACTATAACTCGTACGCGCAACACTTGAATTTTTACCGACTTCTTAAACTCTTAGGTACGGCTGAATTTTGCGCGGGGTTGTTTCATCATTGTAAATAATACTGCACTGCAATGTGTGACGGATAATGCTGTTCTCTACACGAGTACATTGGAATGAAGTGTTTGATCATAAAATTATAATTTTTCTTAAAGATATGATACACGTATGTGGACTTTAACAATTTACTTTAATAATTAATAATACAATTTAGTATGGTACGTCTTAAAACACGGTACATGGCGAAAGCCACTATAGTGGCACATCGTACAAGAAGATGACTTCCACGAAAGCCACTATAGTGGCGCATAGTGCCTAAGAGGTTAAAGTTCCGTTCGTCCAAGTCCAAGGATCCGCAGAATCTTCTCGGTCTTCTGTCTCTTTCAGAATTTGGAAAATGATTTTACCTTTGGTAGGGATAAATAGGAGACCAAAAAGTATTGAATAGCGGAAAAAGCGACAGATTAACTCTAAATTTGTATTAGAAGCTTTTTAAAAAATTTAGTAATTCCTTTAAGATATTGAGTAATGTTGTTGCGCGTTCTGCGTACTTTATGTAGTGCGCGCCGCGGCATCCCGTTTATAAATAACTATTTATTCACAAATTAGTAATTATATACAGTAAAATATAGTCTGGATTAATTTTATCGAATTTGCTGTCTGACAGGCAAACTTCAAATACAATAGATCCGTGACAACCCCTATCTTCTATTATATTCTTAGGGATTGTTCACCATGAAGTAATTCTTCAATATGGTGACTTGATATGGACAGCCGCCGTAACAATATAGTTTATTCTTGAGATAGTAAACTAATCCTTCTAACTTCTCAAGAAAGTCGTTTTGTTTAATTTTAATCGAATGCAGTATGTGTTAAAAATACTTTTATATTGATCTATATTGTTGCACAAATAGCCAAAGGATCTGTGAGAAAATGCGAAGACAAGTCGCCAGTAATATGAGCCTGTAACGAGTCAGACATCCTACTCTTCTACACAAAATATAATTTTATTATTGTGTTGAAGAAAATTTATTATAATAAGTACTATAATAAGAATAGCTTGCACATTGAATTCAGCTTAACGTCGGCTTCGATTTTATGTAATATAATTTATTATTTTATAAATATTCCGTAAATTCCGTATAAATATATTTAATTATATGTCATAAAAACTGCGAGACATTAAAGTAAGGAAAACGACGAGAAACGTTAAAAATACTTTTTAATTCCGAGAAATGCTTTTATCATAAATTTTTAACCAAGTTTGCCGAGAAAAGAATTCTTATCCTTGTAATTCGTATCCATTACGGTCGAAAAATATCTAAAATAGTATAATGCGACGTGGAAACAGTCGCTCTTTGTTTGTTTACGCAACTAATTAGATTCAATTTTGTAAGCGCGCGGTAGACTTTAATATTTCGACAGACGAGAAACATTTTGCGTTACGGGGCGCGTTTAAAAAGGGATGCACGAAGAGAATATTTTATATCCTTTTCAGCGTGGTCAGCGAAAAATGTTTTACCCTCATGATAAGGTAGCATGCGCGTGTGTCATTTACAGATCTCGCGAGCATCCGCGCGAAAGAAAGGATTGTAAATGTTGCACAATTTAAATCTTGAAAACAAACCGACCAGTCACATTTATATTTGCTGGCGTTAAAATCGTAGCTCGTAAATATACTGATATGAAATCGCTGTTCCGCGATACAGTGCACCGCAATTGGTGCCAAGCCAAAAACGAAAACGTAGAGGGGACAAGCGAAACATTTATAAAAACCACACATTACACCTCTACGCAGTTCTTTTATTAGGATAATTCGTCTTGTGGTGCACGTCGACTGTCTCTTCCTCCACGCTATTCTTCTGTAACGTTTCGAGATTTTTATGCCGTATTGTGTTCCGCCAAATCACGTCGGAAATAAGGGCAGAAAATTATTCGAATATATTCCATCTTGCTTAAACATGAACGCTTTGCACGCTACTTGCGTTTCAGTTCATTTAAATTCAGCTTTTACTGTCTCTTGTTCGTGTTTTAAGCAGAAAACCAATAAAAACTAACGCGACATATTGCGCGCTTAATTCAAGTATTTTAAAATGTCACGAGAAAATTTTACAAATAACAAAATTAATGTATAACTTCGTTCGCATTTTATATCACTAAAAATGTTCACGTTTGTCGCATCTATGTTTGTCAAACTGATAATCTTCATGCAAAAAGAACAGTTTTTCCATCAATTGCATTAAGCTAAACAAATTTTTCTTTCACTTTTAATAACTTTAATAACTCAAGAATAGGAAATGCACGTTGCGCAATTCTATTAACCCTTAGCACTCCGATGGCTCGTCTGAGGCGACACTAAAAATTTTCATACTATTATTTAAGACAACTATTACACGATCATATTTGTATTTAATAAATCCTTAAAAATTTAACTGTTGTGCATACGAATAACAATAATAAATTTCATATGCAAGAAAGGAAAATAACCGTTTACAATGTAGTTATTTCACGCAAAAGAAATGTCTCGATTTTGGAATTAAAATTTGATATATTTATATTACTCAAAAATGCATAGAGTTTGTAGTCTTGTACTTATCTAGCATTAACAGCTCGCATTTATACAGAAATATTTGTGCAAAAATGAAATAATTATTAGTTTAAAATATGTAAAATGTGTAATATTATCTTGTGACCATGATCACGAACTAATATTATATATTTCGTATATTTTAATATACTCCTAGCATTATTCTTTAGTGAAGTAGTAGTTTATATTCCATATTTGAATATTTTGCACGTTAGTCGTTACATTTTGCACTATTATTTCTACGTCTGATATCTTTCTGTAAGTCGTTAACTTACGTAATTTTATGAATAGGTAAAATAATGGCTAAAGTCATTCAACGTCGTAGTATGGTCCACAAGTGGACGGAACTCTTCATAACACACGAAGTTGTGACAGACCTAACTCCAAAGGAACATTAAGTTGTCTCGTAATGTGCCACTTGAGACTCATTCCTTCTGTATGCTGCAAACTAACTTTCTAGAAGCTAATAGGTAGTAAGGTGTGGTCCATGTCAGTATAAATATATTTAAAAAGAACGTATGGCAATTACGGAAAATAAGAAAACTATATTCGATAGTAATAACCTTATTTTTCTAATATACAATTGATGATAGTGCGTAAAGATGTTCTGTATTGAAACAATTATACGAACACTCCTCTCGTCATTTGCATGTTTATTTGCATTATTCACAAGCTAGTGTCTTTTGGACACATTTTATTTATTTCATGACCTTAATGCACACGGTAGTGCTATAATTGAGGAACTAATACATATGTATGAGTTAAGTAGAGAATATCAAACAACAGTTCCTTATACCCAGCTCAGACTTTAAATTTTAATAGCACAATTATGGCTACAGATTATTTATTATTACAATATTGATTGCAGGTTTTTAGATGAGTATTTTATATACGTGCCAATAATTGTTATTTCCTTCAATAAATAATACCAGTCTGGTTTTAAAAGCCTAAATATTAAATCTATCCCAATGATGCCTCTGAGATGGTTCTAAAAATTTTCATATTATTATTTAAAACAACTTTTACGTCATTATTTTTGCATTTTAATAATCGGTATAAATTTAAGTGATGCGCGTACGAGTCATAGTAACGGATTTTATATGTACAAAAGAAAATTAACCATATACAATGGAACAATTACAAAATGTGTCTCGATTTTAGAATTAAAATTGCTTCGAGTGATAAGGATTAACCGAATGAATTTAAATCCAACAATAAAGCACGGTGGTGGAAGTATTACGGTGTGGGGATGTATTTCATCTAAAGGAGTTGGACAACTGGTTTTTATAGAAGAAATTTTAAATAAAGTTAAGAATCTGAATATTTTAAAACAAAATCTTAAGAAAAGTGCGATCACAATGGATATAGAAGACACATTTAAATGTTATAAACATAATGATCCTAAACATAAAGCCAGAATAGTTCAAGAGTACCTTTTACATAATTGCTCAAAAGTATTACATCCGTCACCACAGTCACCAGACTTGAATCCCATTGAAAATGTATGGGATCTTTTGGACAGGAAAATTCGAACAACACCGATAAGATCGAAGGAAGAATTAAGAAAACGATTAATTGAAGAATGAAGACGTATACCGCTAAGTTACTTACAAAAAGTTATAGGCAGTATGCCTATGCGGTTGCGACATGTAATTAAAGCTAAAGGCTATCCAACGAAATATTAATTATTGCTTATGTTAATAATTTTCATGTTTAAATGTTATAGTTTGTCAAGCGTCCGAATATTTTTGCGACGATAAATTTCGACATAATTTAGTTCACTGTGTGGTATTAAGAAAAGTATGTGCAAGAAATAAATAAAACTTATGTTATTACAAACTACAATGAATGTTCTGTTGTATTATAAAACAATAACTCCAAATTTACTATTGCAAACGATCGAAACTAGCAACAATTTTTTAAATAGCATAATGTCCGAATATTAATAAGAGTCACTGTACGTCGGAATTATTAAACTCAGTTCTGCGTACTAACAAGTCGCGTGTCTTTATAATATTATTTCCACCACCCCTAAATATCGAGTGTCGTTAAGTTAAGCGCTCGAAGCGCAAGGATAAATATAAAACATTCTTACAAAACGATTTACTATTCGTGCGCTCGAAACAGTTAACGAAAGATGAAGTCATAATTTATTGTTAAATAAAAGAAGTAATGGAAAGATGCACAGGTGAAACATGGATGTGTGTTAAATTCCTAAGAGTGGAGATCACGGCTAAAACAGAGTCCGAGAGAGAGCAACTTCTAAATCGACAAAAGTTTCAGGTGGAAGAAGTTAAGCAGGAGCAGGTTAGAGCGCATTGCAAATAACGAACAGATCAGTAGGAGAAGATCATGTTGCTCTCATTTTCTGGACCTTTCTATGCCAGTGGCAGCAAGCTGGACACGTCCCTTCCTGACAGAAGGCAGAAGGAGAACCAAATTAGAACCCGACAATCAGGCCAATTATACACTCCGGTGACGCTGACCCAGCTCCTCTTCCAGTCTCTGTGTCCGCCGTCTCTTTGCCTTCTCTTTTCCACCCTCCTTCTCTGGAACCTGTTAGGTTCCGGATTCTGTTACGGCGACCTGTACTGCGGTCCTACTCCAGAAACTCGTCAGACCTTCCGTAATCCCGATAGTACGAGACCCATACGAATTGCTAGCGGAATTAAGCAGCTCGCAAGAGATATCCGATATGTGAGACTGCTCTCCTCACGGTGTAGTCGGCTATCAGGAAAGCACACGGCCCGACCTCTTTTTTCATCTTTCCTTACGTGAAACGAAATCTGCAAAGTGGACGAAACGAGATGGAATTTAACGACGCGATATTCCCTAAGTAATGGGACGTGGCGATATTTCCATCCTGATAGAACCGCCGCGCCATCCGACCGGAAACTTATTAAAATTTTCGATGTTTATGTGTAGATTGTGGATTTTTATTGGTTCTGACGTCCCAAAGACTGTGAATTTTTCTGCGTTTGGAATTCTAGAAGACTGTGGATTTTTATGCGATTCGAACTCACGAAAATTCGAAAGTTTTATAAGGTTAGAATTTACGAGCACTGTGGATTTTCATACGCTTATAGCTCGCATCGTCTTTGCATTTTCAGGTGCTTAGACCTCTCAAGGATCGTGCATTCTTGTACGTTGAAGATCTTATACGTCCCAAGAATTCTACAGATTTATTCATCTAGAATTCGAATTTTCATGTGTTCAGAATACACAATAATTGTCGATTCTTATGCGTGCGGAACTCACAAAGTTGTGAATTTTTATGCGTGCAGAACTCATGAAAATGGTGGATTTTTATGTGTTTAAAAGTTTCAAAGGATGTGGATTTTTATGCGTTTAGAATTCACGAGGATTATGGATTTTCGTGGATATATATCCAAGGACGCTGGATTTTTATGCGTTTAGAACTCTCGAAAATTATGAAGTTTTACGTATTCAGAAATTCACGACGACTATGGATTTTGGCCAACGAAATTATTTCCGTTCTAAACAGCTGAAACATCGTAATCGTTTTAAGAATAGTTGCACGAAAGATCGATCCATACGTTGCTCATCGATATGTGCTTCAGACAAACACATCAAATTTCAACAACCGGAATGCGCAACCAGGAATATTTCAAACAAAGAATGAATAGATTTTCATCCGGGAAGTATTCCAAGGCTTTCCTCCAAAAAAATCGAAATTATCGAAGCCAGTTTGAAAGTATATCGCGAAGAAAATAAGTTCTTCAATTACCACGAAGAAAACAGTTTATACATTTCGTAGATTCTTGTCGGTAAATAACGCGTGTGCATAATGGAACGGCGGTGGATTAAAAATGACCGGGGTTGAGGGGGTAAAGCGTGGGGAAATAGTAATTAGTAGTTAAGATTATCAGAAATTTACGTTTAAAACGTGCCAGGAATTCAACGAATCAACTTATCTTGATGGGCTTACTTTTTCCAAGCACTCGCGGGCCGCACAAGTCCCTTTTAAACCGTACCCCTAAGCGACCCCTGGGTTTAACACGCTCTGTCATTTTACCTGCATGTAGGAGAGAAAAAAGTGAATGAGGGGAATAAAAGGAAAAGTGAAGAACCTTGACGGTAACCTCCTCAGAGAGAACATTTCTCCCAAGACCAGAACAAGACGACAAGATCGGCGAGGGTCCATGTCTAGAGAATCTGCGCCGAGCGGCAGATTGCAGCCCGGGCCTTTGGAGGATCATCAAATTAGCGGAAGAGTCTTTGAGGGCACCTCGTAGAGGTGGCCAACTTGGTTGGCTCGTCATAGTTTCTCTGTTGGAATTATGTTCCCCTTCTCTCCTTGCGCGACGTTTCCGCGAATGGAGTTGCAAACTTCTGCTTTCCTTTTAAACCGAAAAGGGACAGAAACGGAGAGGATTCGCGTCCTGTCTCTCCCTCTCTCCCTACTTCTCTTTCTCTCTCTCTCTCTCTCTCTCTCTCTCTCTCTCTCTCTCTCTCTCTCTCGCAACTAACCCCTCCGTCTCTCTTTACCACTTCCCCTTCCTCCCGCTCGTACGATTTTCTTTCCCCACCCTTTTTTTCTAATTCTGTCTCTTTTACCGGTGCACACGACGCTAATGCCGGTTGAATACAACTGAACAAAATTCTCGTCGAGGCTTCAGTGCCCAAAACGACTGAACTGAGCACGCTTTCTGCACCGCCTAGATATAAATGAGGGAACTTTCTGAAGCCGCTGAAAGAAGACATTAGAACCCAAGCAGTTTTGGCGGGTCCAAGCTCTATCTCTTTTCCTGCCCTCTCTCTTTCTTTTTTCGCCTCGAGAGAGACTGAGGTGCTCTCTCTCTCTCTCTCTCTCTCTCTCTCTCTGTCTCTCTCTGTCTCTCTCGATCTTTCTGTTTCCCTGCGGGTACATTTATACACTCTTTGAATAATTTTTGGAGTTGGAACGTCCTTTAGCAGTCTCATGTTTAAGTCTCTAATTTTTAAGCCAGTTTTTTAACGCTGCACCTCAATTCGATATCGCCCGGTGAAACTTCCACCTCGCCTCTTACTTATACAGGAACTTTTGTGGAAACTCAACCTTCTGTACGCAATTACAGAACTTCCGTTAAAGCTGACGGATAACAGAGATATTATTTTGTATAACTACCTTCGTGCGAGTCGAGCTAATCTTTTTTATATATTAAAAAAAAAGCACTTTTTACACCCATTGCACTCCGAGCAATTTTAATTCCAAAATAAAGATATTTTTTCGACCTAGAACAGTATCATTTTACATGGTTCATATTCTTTCGTATATAGCAAATTTATTACTATTACTCGTACAGGCAACACTTTAATTTTTACTGATTTTTTAAACGCATCCGTAGTGATGTCAAAGATATTTTGAATAACAGTATGACAATATTTAGTGTCGCCTCAGAGGCACCTTTGGAGTGCTAAGGGTAAAAAGTTACCTTTCTTGACGCATGTGTACGGAAAGAGCGTGCACGTACGCTTAAAATGATCAGTAGTTGATAGATCGCGACACTTTATGCAAAATAAATATGTTCTACCTTCATTAATAGCAGTGGATGTTAACGCTTTATCAGGAGGAAGCCTACTAATTGGCTTTTCAATGATTTCACTATGGCAAATGGAAGCATAGAAATTTTCTTTTATACAATACTTGCAAACGGAGTTATTAGATCGCGTTATTGAAGATGGGTTTCTGATTTTTTATTAAAGTTTCTATCGTTGTTCAAATACCTACTAAAAACCATTAGCCATGCGTCATAATCTTATGGAAATTATAGAATATTCGTCGGTATCGTTAAGTAGATAATTCTATATTATTTTAATCGTTCATATTTATAGAAAATGATATAAAAAGTTCTGCTAGTGTTTAATCTATTTTATGGGTTATTTTATCACTAACACAGTTGTATAATTACGTTAATTTGTTTATTACACTAAAGTAACTAAGTTTTAAATAGTTGGAAACATTTCAATTGTTTCTAGTTCTTAACAGTGTGATTCTGACTTCAATTGTAATGGTAATTTAATTGTGGCTTTAAGATAGAAAGCGCAGCAGAGAAAGGGTTAATTGGTGATGAAATTATGGTGGGACTTACGACTCCACAGAAGATTTGAAAGACTAATTATTATGATAAGACTGGATTCTTTATATTCCCTTTCAGTGGGTAATCTGTGATCACCTTGTGAGATTTTCGTAGTCGACTCGACGTTCAAAGCAAAGTATCAACGAAAGTGTAACTCCATATAAGAAGTCTACATGTCTGGTTACAAATTACCATCTCTACTTTATATACACGCGGCACTCAATGATTTTATTATATACTCAAATTTAGTATGATATATAATAAGTCTTATTGATTAATGAAAATTCAAGTGTTCGTTATTGTACCATTTAAATTAATTGTAATTATAAATACAGTTTATTTAAAAAAAAAAGATTAATTCTCCATATGTAATTATTACGAAATTGCATATTTAACCTGTTAGGTACGGTTGAATTTTGTACGGGGCAGTTTCTCTGTACGGCAGAGAACATTGGAATGATGTTTTTGACAACTAAATTATAATTAACTTTAATAATTTTGGAATGAGGTTTTTGATAAATAAATTTTTATTTTTCTAAAAGATATGATGCATCTATTTTAACGTTAATAATTTATTGTAATAATTAATAATAGAATTGAGTGTGCTCAAGCCACCATAATGGCGCATCGTAATATGAGATACTATTTTAGTGTTTTCAATTTATTAAAACTACTAAGAAAAGAAATAAACATCTACAATGTTCTTCTGTGTTTCGAAAAAGAATGCAAGCCATATTTATTTTGCACATAAATCTGCAGTTTGAATAATAAATCTGCAATAAATAAATAATAGTTGGCGTTGACAATTGATAATAATTGATGTTGAAACTGAATAATATAAATGTTAAAAATGAATGACAAATATGGTATCAAGGAGTTTCCAAGAATGGTGTGAAAAGATTGTTTTAATCATTTTTTCAGATCACTGTTCAATTGACTAGAAAACTGCGAAAACAGCGTTGAAGTTCCCACTGCCAGCAAACAGAACGCGAGAAAGGAGGGAAACGGACTCCGATGTCTTTGGAAATACTTGGCAGTTAGTTGGAAGTTCGTTAGAGGTGAACAGCCAGTCAATTAGTTCGGGCAGTCAAGGACACTGTGGTTTCCGCTTAACCGTTAGAAATCAGTCACAATTGCGGAAACAATATTGGCTCGATTAATCAATATATTAATTATAATTCTAACTTCGGACTAAGAGTCCCAGAAGTGATCTAGATTTAATGACAGTTTCGAGAATCGTGAATACGTTTGGACTTTAACTATTTCAAAGAGCAGTTAGGTTTCGCCAATCTGCAATGAGTCTTACAATTAGCGAAATTAGTGTGTAATGAAATCATTTGGTACAATAGTTTAAATCAAATTACAACGTATTCCATGCTGGGATAATATAATCATTGATCATATTGCATTCATCATTCATTTCAATTATTAACAATACTATTCTAATCTCACGTTTCAAATCATACTCTAATCCGAATCTAAATTGGATTACTGCAAGTAGAAAATTGTTATTTACAATTAATACTTTTTATACTATCGACAAATTTCAGACTCCTTTTATTTTTATTTATTATATCGAATAAAATTATATTCTGTAATAATTTTGTGATCAGTGCATGTTATAAGCAAGGAAAAACATAATAAAAATAGTCCAACGAAAACATATGCTGTATTTTTATCCATTGAAATTTAAGAAAAAAAAGTAGAATAACTATTTTTTATATAAGTTTATCCTACATCAAATTTTTCAAGAAAATTATTTTTACGTTACGGGATGTTGATTAGGTTGTAACCATTTCCATAGGGTTACGTAGCATGTTTAAAACGATTCTCAGTATCAAGGGACTATATCAGCTTCTCTCCTGCATATCAGGAATAATTTTCCATACAAATAATAATCCCTATAAATACGTAGCTTCGTATGCGGTATTTTAAAAGTATTTGCTAGTAATTGCAAAATTACACTCATTTCCTCCACATGTAAATAATTATAACAATAAAATGAACAAAAGTTGCGTTTCAATTCGAGAGCAGTCTAATATTGATTACGAAAGTGTGCGACTAAAATATTCATAACCTCGCTGGCAGTAAACTTGATGGAATTTCAAGTAAATCTTTAAATAGTTGAAAACGAACAGTACCGAAATAATCGAAAGCAACGAGAAATTTCGTGGACCATACGGTCAACGAATGCCGATGTTAAACGGTTCGAAATCATTCGTCAGCCACACATCCTTGATACGGTTATTTTTAACTCAAAGTAGACATATCCGAGCGGCTATGTACAGGTTTGTTAAATCAGCAGCGTATGAATACACACGCGTGCGATATGGAAACGCTGAAACGTTCTATTGCGAGCTGGTTCCTTTGCGCCTCTCGTGCAATTTATTTACATGTCCGTATGTCTAGTCCGTATGTAAACTGGGCCAGAGGTACAAAGACTTCTTATTGTCTGTGCAAAATATCAGTAATCAGTGCAGGGATGAGCGTCGGACAAACGACTTTCCGCCGATCGCATCGGTCCATAGACGTTTGCACAAACGAATCTACCTGTAGTCGATAAAACTCCAAAGCCTCCGGACATGAATATTTTTTCCCGAATCGGTCCTTTCGACCCCGTGGCGACTAGCTGCTTTTTGTATGGCCGTTATGCAAACGGCCGGACGACCCATATTCAAAGTAGACACATATCAGAAAACTTTATCAATCGCGGCTCTTTATCAATTCATTAACGCCGATGCGAAAAATGCATTTTTTCGCGAATGACTGGTCTGTAAATATGAAACCGAAATTAGCACATTCGCAACACTAACCATCGATTGAGTTACTGTTGAACCGCGTCATCGACGCTATTTTCTTGTTTTAACATCTGATAAAGATTTTTAACTCACTGAAGTTTCATTTAACGGCATAGTTATTAAAACTTTATCGACCGGCGATTGTTTTGGAATTTTATAAAGTCCACAGTCGAGGATCGAAAATTTTTCAATCGATGTTTCAACGCTTACAGGAATTTTTATTGAGAATTCTCAAAGCATCCGCAGTAACGTTATCTAAGGATTTCATTATGAACTGCAATATAGAAGTAGTTGTTTAAGCTTCATTTTGTTAAGTGCAATTATTGAAAGTCCTATTGATAGGCTTCCGGTCAGTAAAGTGTTGATAGCGTTGAAACTGTCGAATTTTGTGCATGGAAACTATGATTTGTGGATGGCATTGATTTTCTGTTACCATTTGAATGTTTGTCGAAACTTACGGTGAGCATGATTTGGTAAATCACGGTGCTTTGAGTGGTTTAAAAAAAATTCAAAAACAGTGATTTTGACGCGAAAAACGAACAACGTGAAAGATCAACGAAATAGAGGATACGTTAGAAAAACATGGGAAAGGTCCAGAAGATGAGAAAATGGGATTAAAAAGGCAACGAAAAGTGATTTTGCTTCATGGTAATACACCAGGAAACTGGAAAAGTGCATCCATGAAGAATTATTCAACAAATTCATTCATTTCAATATATATTATTAAAAATTGGTTAAAAATGTGCCAAATTATATTTTTATAAACTAACACAGCAAAACAGTCATTTTTAATGCTTCTTAGGTCTAATGTTAACCACGCAATCATAATCACAGATAAGTGACGTCTAAATACTCGCATTCGGTTTAACACTAGAATTATCAAACCAGTCAAAATGACTGGTCCCCAATTTTTTCTTTTGCAATTGTTGAAGTTATAAAAACGATTCTATCAGAAATTTACGGATGTGCTTTTTTATGAAACCATATATTACGATTATAATTGTATTGGAGTTGTAAAAAGTTAGATTTACTGTTCGGTAGTTCTAGTATTAACAGGTTCTAATTGATATATATATATTGTTGATGAAAGCCAAAGTACATAGTACAATACTCAAAGACTTCCCAAATTGCTTTTACTAAATTGTTTGAATACTTCCTAAGAAAGGTACGCATTCAATAAAATATTGAAATAACAGTGAACGGATTAATGAAACAAAAATTGCGAAATTTTAGTATACTAACACAAATATTAATGATTTATCGAAGATAAATAATTGAGATAGCCATAGATGAATAAAGTCTGGCCAACGTATCAATGAAGATACGTATCTCATAAAAATGAGATTATACGCGTTTCCATCTGTGTAACATATCTCGTCGATAATTTTAACTTTCCTGCGAGGATCGCGAACACAGAGGCTAGTCTCTTCAGAAAAGTTAAAGCAAACTTGATGTTAGCCAGCTTGTCTCTGTCGAGTAAACATTTAGATAATACACATGCCACAAAACGATTGCGAGATGATTTAAGCTAATGCACAATTCGACGGGCTTGAACAAATAGGCTGAAAATGTAACTACGAACGTGGGGAAAACAGGAATTTCATCAAGGAACCTCGTCGATATTTCTTCTAACACTTCTGCCTTTTAAAGAGCAGTCAGCTGGAAAGATTGATGGCGCCTCGAATGTTTACATCGTTCTCGATTATTTTTAGATACTCCCACTAGTGCTTCCGACCTACCTACGTTTTATTATTTGCAACACTCAGCCTATTACTCGAGTGATTTTCATCCAACGCGTTCGTTAAACTAAAAATTTAGTTCTGCACTCGGTGGAAGTTTAATTCTGTTTACGTCTCACGGTTCCTCGGCGAGGAAAATTTTGTTCAGCTTCTGGGTAGAATTTTTGTTTTAAGAATAGTTTTCATCAAATCTTCGTTTTAATACAGTGATTTCTTTAAGTCAAAAATATTATGGTTCTTCGTAATTGAAATCAAATTTGACTCTGTCCGCGCGTTACTGTTATTTGGCGTGAAAAATTTGTTTTAACACGTACATAGAATTTCTACAAGAATTTCTTTGCTTTTTCCGAATTCCTTTGCTTGAAGTAGAATTTTGACAGGATATTCATCGATCCAAGTAGAATTTCTACATTTGTTTCATCATTTGCAACACTCGAGTGATCTTCGCTCGACAGTTTCAGATTCTGATGATAGAGAACGGTAGTTACAGTTCTTTGGTGAACAAATTTGTTCTACCCTGTCGATAGAATTTTTATTCGAATTTCTCTGTTTTTTGAAGAAGTCTTACGCGAATTCTTTTTCTTCAAAGAGAACACGGATACGAGTTTCATCGCTCCGGGTAGAATTTCGACACGATTTTCCCCGGTTCGTTTGCACTTTCATCACGGTTAGTTTCCACGTTACAAAAGTGAGGTGTTTTATTTTCCCTGGTCGCCATGAAGCCGAGATCTCGACACTTCGTACAGAAAATAAGTTTTAGTTCACGGCTAGCTGCGAGAGGAGCGTTCTTGTTTACTCTAGCACCGGCAAGGAGTTCCAGTGGAAATACTATTTTTCGCATCTTGATGTTTTCCATAAGTACAGCCGGGCAAATAAAGTTTTCTCAATTTCCACAAGCAGTTCTAGCATGTGGCCGCAAGTATGCCACCTACTCCGGGCAAAGTCGATCCTTGAGAGCAATTCGAGAAATCGTAGTCGAACGCCGTCACGATTCCTGGGAGAAACGAGCTTCGCCCGATCAAACTTCTAAAAGTGGGACATTATTTTTACGCCGTAGGAACGCATTCAATTTCCGTTTCCCCTTCTTCTGCTCTTGTCTCTGGAAACTTCACCAGCCAGTGCCGTGTCCAATAACAGAAATTGCAACAATATCCTCGACATAAAAACAACGAAAAAAGAGACGAGGACATCCTGCTATAAGATCGATCGTTTCTGGAACTGCATTAATACTACCATCGGACTAATTATTAAAGCTAATCAACTGAAGCAATTGCGTACGAATACCGAGACAAACAGAATCCCAAACGAAGCATTCTTTAAAATGGACTTAGAGTGATTTATTCATATATTTCCTAAAAGGAGTTTATATCAACGCCATTTTCTGAAACCAAATGATCTCTTAAATTAAAAATTCTTTTTCATTTTTACATAAGTTTATGAAGCAAGCTATTTATGTATCAACAATTTATGGTAGTGTATGTAGTACTACATCGTGTGACTCATATAATACTGTAATACTATTACTCACACCTAAATAGCTTAAAAACTTCGTTACAATCGAAGAAATTTCCTACATGTCTTTTAACCCTTAACGCTCGAATGGCTCCTCTGATGAGACACTAAAAATTGCCATACTATTATTCGAAACAGCTTTTGCATCACTACATTTCTGTTTAACCTCTTAGGCACTATGCGCCACTATAGTGGCTTTCGTGAGTCTACGTGTTGTACGGTGTCTTAAGACGTACCATACTCAATTGTATTATTAATTATTAAAGTAAATTGTTAAAGTCCACATACGTGTATCATATCTTTAAGAAAAATTATAATTTTATGATCAAACACTTCATTCCAATGTCCTCGTGTAGAGAACAGCATTATCCGTCACACATTGCAGTGCAGTATTATTTACAATGATGAAACAACCCCGCGCAAAATTCAGCCGTACCTAAGAGTTTAAGAAGTCGGTAAAAATTCAAGTGTTGCGCGTACGAGTTATAGTAACAAACTTCCTGCGCACGAAAGGAAATAAGCCATTTATAATGGAAATATTGTACATTAAAAAGTACCTCGATTTTGGGATTAAAATTGCTTGGAGTGCTAAGTGTAAAAGCATGAAATGGAAGTGGAGAAGATTTTTAAAATAACGACGATTCTGAATAGTTTGGCAATAGTTGTCAGAAAGGTACATTAATATCTCCAAATTGTCGAGGTCCCATTTAATTGAATTCGGAAACGATTGCAGGTGTTCTCGAAATCGAAGGTGTGATCGACTATAAGCTTGAAATTCCGAGCAAACTGTACATCCTCTCCGTACATCCGTTCCCGATGTCATTGAAGATAAAAGCACTTTGACGTCACCATTATCAAACCCTCCAAGTACGAATCGTTCGAATCGAGTTTTGCTTCCCCGAGGGAATCGTTCATTCCGTGTTAAAGCGCACCAACGGCCGCGACGGTCAGAACGTGGGAGTCACCGACAGAATCAAAACTCTGCAAATTGCCGTACCTGATCAGGTCAGTAGGAATCCTGCGCCACCGTCGACGCGCAAATTTTCAATTTTCCGGAACAAGCGACAGTCTATATTTCAGCTTGCTCTTTCCAATTACTGACCGAGACAATGGAATTATTAGATCGATGCATGTGAAACATCGCTTTTCCTGCAAACCCCTCTAGATTGTGCCACGCTATAACACGAGCTGAAATAATTCGTGCAATCGCCGCGGAATGTAAGTCAAATCCGTGTCAATTACTACTGAAAATGTTTAACTCATGTTCATATGGATATTGCAATCGTTTTATATTTTAACAATATGTTAATCCATTGTTATTCAATAGAGTGAAAATAATATTACAGTATTCTAAATTCTTTCAATCCTTTCACTTTTTCGAAAGACACACACTCATCGTTTTCGTAAGTGCAAAAAATCGACAGTTATTAATTTAGACTACCATGTATATTTACATAACAGGATCACAGTTGTGTATTTCATTTTACAAGCTACAAATTTCATATGCTTCACATTACACATTCGTTTGACTGTCCAAATTAACTCTAATAATATCCTCTTTATCCAATATACAGTAAACTTTTCGAATTGGTTGAAGATATTTCTCGAATACTAATTTAATTATAAAATTCTTTATGAAAATTGTGAAATTAAAATTAAGTCATTTAAATGGTTTTTTAATGTTTATTCAGACATAATATTAATCTATTTGAATAAAATCAGCCATGTGTGGTTTATATGAATAATCCTTCCTCTTACGAATAATACTTGTGAAATGTATGATGTAAGAATATACTTGTAGCACGAATTCATTGTAGTTTCCCCCAACGGAAATATTTAATACAAGGCGAAAGATTTATGCATGTTTTGAAGGGAAACCAGAGTATATATGATTATTCCTACGAAAAGAATATTATCGTATCTCTCGAATCAGGAAAACAAGATGGTTTCCATCATGCGGTGATAAACATAATCTAGCTGCGTTGATCGATTTAAAAACCGAAACGAACCGCGTCCAATAATAACGAGTAAAAGCGGGTATCCGGATACTGCCGTTTGCATCGAGTGGCTATCCAAGTACTCGGATACAGAGGATTCCGATATCTGAAAATCCAGCAGTGGCAAGGGCTCTAGTTATGACTTATTAAGGAGTCGTAATGAACAGTTTCAAGTAGAAAAGGAAATATCGTGATTTTTTAACATACAGAACTTCGAAACTCTAACCTTTTCCCCTGTCGTGCTGAAACTGATTCAATAACCAGTTTTACCCCAATGTTCTATTTACCTATAATAGTACTTTCTAAAATTAAGTTTGCATATTCTCATATTGTCTATACACGAAGTAGACAATTGAAAGAGTTACTATATGAAATTCTATTTTCGAATCATTTGTAATAACTCTGTGCTTGCTTCATAAATCATCTGATGTAAAGCAATAATAAATGCATACAGGGTGTGCCATTAATTTTTGCCCCTATTATTAACCCTTTGCACTCCAAGCAATTTTAATTCCCAAATCGGGACACTTTTTACCTACAATAATTCCAGTGTACATGGTTCAGTTCCTTTCGTGCATATAGAGTTTATTAATCGTACGCGAAGCAATCGAATTTTGACCGATTTCCGAAATGCAAGCATAACGACGTCGAAGTTGTTTAGCCTTTGGAGTGCTAAGGTTTAGACCACTTTCGCTAGTGGAACTACAAAATGTTTCGGACAAAATTTTAACACTTCACCGACTGGAAGCCTATTAATAGTTCTTTCAATAATTGCCCCACAAACAAAATGAGGCTTAAAAAACTGCTTTTACATTGTAATTTGTTACGAAATTATTAGATAACGTTACTTAGGAGGCCTTGTTGACTCGTAATAGAAATTGCTGTCGGCGTTGAAGGATTCATTAAAAGTTTTTCAGTGATGGATTATGAACTTAAAAGATTCTGAAATAATCGCCGATCGGTGAAGTGTTAACAATACTTGGTGGGCTATGCGTCAGCACAATCTTAACCCCTTGACTACTGCAGACTTTGATACGCATCGGCCGTATCATACGGCAGAAATTGAGTTACTTTTGGGTGGGAATGCATTTTTGTGAAAACATACTTCGATATGTCAAAAAACTGAATTTCACTACATTAAAACGAATTATTTATTTCATTGGACCGAGTGAGTATAAATATTAGGAATTTAATATTAACGTAAAGTATTTCACAAGATATTTTCACAAGCCAAACTATGTCGAGCGCCTATAGGCGTCCTTAGTAGTCAAGGGGTTCAATCTTGAATAAACAGTCATATCAATAAATTTCTCGCAGGTGAAAAATCGTTTAGGTTGCTTTCTCTATAATTTTCCCTTATTCTGCAGTATTTCAGCTATAAAAGCTCGTCCAAGATTCATCAGCCTACCCGTTCCCTTGAACACTTTAACTGCCCAACTAACGATCTCAAAACTTCCACAAAATCAAAGTAATTTATTTAACAAAGCAACAATTGGAAACTTAAAATGTATGACACAATGTTATCCTTCAACCTTCTTCTATTCTCCAGATCTCGACTAAATTTAGTGCAACGAATATATTAATGTACAAATTGATTTTTAAACTTGGCCAGATAATTCTGTCACTCATATATGGGTGACACGGCAGTCAAAGTGTTAAAAAGTTCAACAATTTTCACGGAAAGTTCACCGATTTAGCCGACTGTGCAACGTCACGGGAACAACGGTTCCGCGTAACGCCAGAAGCAACGGCTTATTGCTCTGCTCCATCTCCAACCAAGGTCAGGACGGGAACGACTTGACATAGGAGTCAATTAGCATTGCCTTGTTCCATGATATGCAGAACAGTCGGTATCGTCATCGTTGCGACGAATATGTTGCCGCAATCTCAAAGGGAAAGGCCTTCGCTTTCTAGTCTACGCATCCCGTGCTTCATCCGAGCTTTTATCATGTACCCCGACTCTGTCTCTCTATTTCTCTTCCCATTCCCCGGGCGTGCACACATTCTGTACGGCATCCCGTCATGCTCTCGACCCGGGAAGTTGAGAGCCCTAATTAAATTCAGTCTGGGTACTCTTACCGAGCGCGGTCCATCGTTCATTAAGCGACGGATCAAAGTGATATTCCCGTAAAGTAGTTCCACTTTGTGGCGAGGGTTCACCCTGCCTATACCTATCCCTTACCTTTCCCTTCGCCTCATCCTACTCGATCTAGCGCGGAGGCATGAGCGACAGTCCAGCTTTACCCTGGAGGCGTACGTGAATCTTTTACTCCGCCGTCCTACGAATGATTAATTACTCCATAGGTTACGGCGGTCTTGCGCCCGCGCGCTCGCCCGACTAAAAAAGTCGAGCCAAAGTGTCCCTCGGACATCTTCCGAGATGAAGAGCGACGTCGAGTGTTATTTTACCGGGTAATTGTATTCAAGATGAAGTAGATGTCGAGTTATGGTAATGGAATTATAAGTGATCCGTATGCGAGGCGCGGAAAAAGGAGCCAAGCGGACAACCGGCTTAATGAAAGAAAGACAGCCAACGGAAACGATGACTTTTGACAGCGTTCTGGCATCGTTTGATTGTATGCCGTTCGATGCCTTACACCGTGACTCGGTTTAATTTTATAAACCTATAGACATATAAATTATCGATTTTATAGTTCTCATTGTCGAGACCAGCGGCCATTGGGTTTAACACGTTCGAGAACAGCGACGCATACAGTGGCTCACGGAAGTATTCGAACACTCTTTAAATCCAAATAGCCTTTTTAAGATTGGACCATTGGATTCGTCACCCAGTTCTTTAGTTTATCTTGACACCCTTAGCCTACTACAATAACTTAGATAAAAATATAAGATAGAATGAATTTTACTTGAGTATTTGTTTATGAAATTAACATGTACTGCCCTTTGCTAATCAGATTTAACAATTTATTTAAACTGATTATAGACTGCCGAGCTTATGTATTAACACTTAGAACTACCGAGTAATAAATCCGACTGATGTACAGTGGCTCACGGAAGTATTCGGACACTCTTTAAATCTAAATAACTTTTTCAAAATTGAACCAAACGACTTGACTTTTCTGGAGCAACTAGAAGCATTGATTTACTAAATGATATGCAAAAATACTTTTGAAATAATTCTAATTGGTAGAAATTACGTGGGAAAGTAGAAAAGACATTTTTTAAAACATTTTTATTTCAACTCGTAATGATAATTTAAAATATTCGTTTTTCAGAACTGTGCTAGTTATACACATGCTAAAAATTTCACTGAAGTCGATTGACGCGGGAAAAATGACGCGCGTAGAATGACGTAAGAATTTGTGGAGTTTAAGCAGAATAAAGGAATATTGGAATAAATGGAATAAAAGGAATGCTGGAATAAAGGAAATTTAAACTTTTAGGTGTGCAAATTAATTTGCAACTCTTTTTTGGTGCGTGTGTTGACTATTTTCTTTCTTTTTATGAATATATATCCGCTTAGGAACAATTAATGTATTTGCAATACCTACAGCGAATTGAAAATTTGAATTCAAATTGAAATTGTGATTGATGAATTCTGAAAGCTATGAGATTGTATGTATTGTGCTGTCCGGAAAGTTCGTGCCGATAAATTTTTATTTTTAATAAATATATATCAAATCGAATCGATAAATAATTGATTCCTGATGAGTAGAATTATGTCCACAAAAACGATATTCCTGTACGGTCTAAAGACGTGAAAATATTTTTGATATTATGGTACGATTTAATAAATAGTATAAAATAATATAATTTTCATTATATCTTTTAACATGTAAGTATTGAATTTTTTAAATTGTTCTTCAAGACTATATGTGTGATTGTATGTTTGTTGTAGCAACTGTCTATAAATAGCGATACAGTAACTAAGAAAGATCACGAAATTGTAGATGCTATCTTTAACTTTCGTATTGGGTTGAATCGTGATTTGAAATATTTAACTTCGTCTAAAGAAAGGAAGAGAACCACGCTTTAGCATTGCAGTGATTGTAAAATAAACAGAGAACATTTTAGAAGTTGACCGCACGCCACAGAATACAATGTAGCATAGAATTACGACATGTTGTATTGATTATTTAAAAGATTTATATCGTTTATATATTTGGATATTAATAAATAGCTGTACAATACAGTGACTATAGATTCAGAATATAATTTTAGAATAACAATTGGAATGTCGTAAATGTGTTGAAAATCACAACTGTATTTAGCAACGAACATTTATAATGATAAATGTGTCCACAGTTCATGTAATTTCGATTGGTATTGTATATGAAATCTTTATTGTATGTCATTATTATTAATTATATCATATTATACATCCATCTTTAGAAACTTGGAAATATTAAACTTTTCGTGCCAAAAAGAATTCATTCGTTTATATAAAAATTTTATCAAGCATTACAATAATGGCTTTAAAACCTGAGCTATAAACTTACATCAGAATTTTTTTATTAATTGCAATTAAACAACATGTATGCACGTGAATATATATTTGTGAAGAATTAAGAATTAAGAGTTAAGAATTATGAATTAAGAATTAAAAATTAAGACTAAAGGATTAAGAGTTAGGAATTAAGAGTTAAGAATTAAGAGTTAAGAATTACGAGTTAAGAATTAAGAATTCTTAAGAACTGATTGTCAGTAACGAACAACTAGAATAGCCTATCTATTCTAAAATAAAAATAGATTCGTAAAGTTAAATTCGTGACGACTTTTATGAAATAAATTTATTTTTATGTTTCAATTTTTTAAAATTCTATTTTACATTCACTAGTTCTACCAATTCAACTATTCATTTAATACTAACGTACTTCCATGTGAAACATGTATCTGTAAAACAATTACAGTTTAAACAACCTGATGACTAATTCGAGGACCACCCAGTATAAAGAAGGCCGTATTAAACGCGGAATAATAGAAACACGAAGCTAATAACATAAACTACACTCGCACGTTAGAATACAAGATGTTCTCGTGTTGCGAATACACGAAGCAACATCCTGACAACGAGCAGGTTCCAAGAGAAATATTTACAGTAATAGGTAAACGGAGTGACAGTGCTATATAGCATAAGAAATTGCCAAATATATTAATAGATATGTTGGTACAGCGTGTAGTATAGTCGGGCAATATATCTGCTCGATAGTTTCACATTAGCACGAGAATACCTTCGCACCCTCCAAGGATTAATGGCCTTCGAATGCGCCATAGAAGGCAACGACTTGCAGCTGTTACACCGTGGCGTTGTGAATAATTAGCGGCCATAGTAATTTCCTGATCATTAATAATGACGTACTAGGTATACATATAATAAAACGGAAAGCTGCACGTCGCAGGCCGACAACGCCGCAATACCAACTACGCAACAACGCTCTCAAACATGCCCGCGTTGTTTGTCATTAAAAAATCGGAGAACAATCCTGCTATCATAAATTCATCCTAGAGGTAGGAAATCTTTAGGTTAGGCTACAACGTCAATCATGTTGCGATATCGTGTCACTCTGTCAAAGGAAGACCATCAAACGACAACATACTAATGCAATCGCGCCTCATTTGGTACTAACAAATCGGAAAGAAATCGTTTTATCATAAATTTGTCGTAGTGGTGGAAAATCTTCGAACTAGCTTACAAAATTAATTATGTTACAATATCGTGAAACTCTGACAAATAAAGACCATGCAACGGCAACAAACTCAAGTAATTTTCAATTATTGAATACTAAAGAATACTAAAGAATGGTTCCATCATCAATGCATCGAAGCAGTAAAAAATATTTGAGTCAGCTTAGAAAATTAATTATGTTGCAGTATCGTGAGACTTTGTCAAACGAGGACTATGCAACAGCAACATATTCAAGTAATTCTCAATTATTGGATGCTAAACAATTTGGACACAATGGTTCCATCACTAATGCATCGTAGAAGTAGGAAATATCCGAATTAGCTTATCAAATTAATTATGTTGCAGTATCGTGAGACTTTGTCAAACGAGGACTATGCAACAGC
>CM052098.1:15197055-15208143 GCA_028453745.1 Agapostemon virescens
GACATATCGAAGTAATTCTCAATTATTGGATGCTGAAAAATTTGGACACAATAGTTTCATCATTAATGCATCGTAGAAGTAGGAAATATTCGAAATAGCTTACAAAATTAATTATGTTGCAGTATCGTGAGATTCTGTCAAACGAAGTACACGCAACAGCAACATACACAAGTGAACTCTTGTTATTTAATATTAAAGAATCTAAAAACAATCGTACCATCATGAATTCATTGTAGAGGTAGGAGATCTCTGGGTAGGTTATAAAATCAACCATGTTGCAATATTGTGGATCTCTGTGAAACGAAGAAGAGGAAGCCGCAACAGCGCTTCGGCGGTGGTAACTTCCGAATCACGGGAAGTTAGCTCGTCCAAAATTCCCGTGGAATTAAGTTCGCGACAATCGAAGTTCCTGGGGATCATTCGCAGTAGTTGCAGGACAAGGCAACTCGGATGGCAGCGCGTTACACTGAATCGCCACTGCGCAGAAGCACTGTGTAACACCGGTTCACTTTAATACCGCACAAACACTTGGCGTGACTCGATTTCGCAATAAAACGAAAAATTAAAAAAAAAGAAGAAGAAGAGAAAACAAAGAAAAGAAAGGAAAACTCTGGTTGTCCACAGTTTCGTACAAAGTTTCCAAGAGCTTTTTGTGTTTGGGACGTTGTTCGCACACGAGCACGCGAGAAACCGGCGCCGTTCGACGATAACTTTCGAATCTGTTTAAACGTGCCGCTTAGGAATCACTCTTAATTTCCGGCGACAGAAACATCGCGGAATCCGATACAGAGCGAAATAACCCGGTCGAGAGTGAAGGAAAGAATGAGAACAACGGAGAGAGAGCCGGCACGAAAGGCGCGTATAACTGCGATTGGCTTATTTTCAGGAGCGTATCTCGGAAGTCGGCGCGGAAGGTCCACGCGGCACCCACGAGGGTAGAAATGGGCGGCTTTATGCGCAAACGGGAGATAAAAGAGGGACGAGGGGTAGACGGATATATATACATATATACGTATGTATATAGAGGGAAAACCAGGACTCGCAAGCCTGCGCTTGCGAACGAAAGCACAAGGGAGAGTAAGCTCGGTCACTGAGGCGTCGTCACTCGGCTTGCTTCCTCCGGAGTGACTCCCTCCTTTGCTTCTAGTCCCCTACCATTTTCATTCCATCCCTCCTTAGCCTCCTCCTGGCTTCTTTTTGTTCTTCCGGCATTTTTCCGTCTTCGTGTCTTGTACTTCGCAACGCGTAACCGCGAGAAACTCTCTCTCTCTCTCTCTCTCTCTCTCTCTTTCTCTCGCTCTCTATCTTTCTCTCCTCCTCTCTTCTTCTCGTAATTGTTTAACAGCCGTGATCTCGCCCATGCCTAGTTCAAACAGTAATTATATCGCGCGACGAACGAGTTCGTCCTCATCCTTTTTTTTTTCTTTCTTTAAACTCTAGTTCTCTTTCGATCGTGTTCCACTTTGTTAGTTCTCGAGAACCCTCGAGGAAAAACGGTGGGAGAGAAAATCAGCAGATAAGACGGGAATTAAAATAACGCCCGTGCTGTTCGAAGAGATGGAACGGTTGATGCAGATGATTCTTTCTCTCTCCTCAATTCTCTCTCTCTCTCTCTCTCTCTCTCTCTCTCTCTCTCTCTCTTTTTCTTTCTCTAGCGAGCAAGCGAGCGAGGAATTACTGGCGAGAAGAAAATGGCCGAAGATAAATGTTATCGAAGTAAAGGGTACAATCAGGCTGGCAGCCAATGAAAGCCGACGTTTCCCGTCCCACGGCCGGCGTATTTAATGAATTACGAATAGTGAACGGTCAGGAGGAACGGGAGAAATCGCGGAAATTTCATTGGACTGCGGGGGTGGCACAGGTGCACGCAGAAGTTACAAAAACTTCGTTAGGGAAGAATGCAAACAATGCCCGGGCCCGAGCTGCTCAGCTCTTTCCTGAGCTTGTATTCGCCAGCGAATGTATTCCCGGACTCTAGCAGTTTTTTCATGGTTTTTCTAGTATGCCGGGGGCCGGGCTTTACACGTCCAAGTATCGTTTCCCTTATGCAAATTCGCGTGAACTCAAAACGCGTCGCCGTTCGACGGACTCCGTTGAACGCACGTCAGAGTTCAACCGTTTTCTTTGCCGCCTGACCTCGGCAAAAGCCCATGGCGCTCCAACCGCCAGTTACACCCTCATAAATCGGCTCGCCAATTTGTCAGTCGCGCGCAATCCGTCCTTCTGAATTTCACCGTGCCTTATCGTGTCGTCCGAGCGTTCACGCTACTTAAACTCATTCCTAATTTCAACACGGAAGCGAACGGCCGCTCGAAACCGCGCGGATTGCGTTAATTGATTTTTTGCCGGTTTGCTAAACTTCAGCCGCAATCATTGAACTCGCACTCGTTTCTGCGAGTCGTGATGAATGACTATAGGCTGGTGAAAATGTCTCGAGACACTGTTGAACTTTTTCGATGGGGATGACGAATTTTTCATATTCTTTTTAACTGAACAAACGGTTCTTTCACCTTATTGCGTCATGATATCCATATTAGTGTAAATTATATTGTATTTATGTGGATGATGGTACATGTCAATTCTATTTGACTCGCAGTAAGTCTCCCTATAAATATTCATATATCAGAAATCACTCTGTTGACAGATTAATGCAAATAATTTGTTTAAAGTGTGTATTAACTATTCAAACATTTTCCATTAATCGTTAGAAAGATCAGTTTGCGAACTAAGATGTATACGTTTATTTGGAATCGTGAAGAAGTTACTAGAAGTCACTTTATTCAACCTTTTTATCTGGGAGTTTAATAAAAGTTGTTAAAATGCGTTTCGTTGTTTCTTTAACACTTCTTTTACTGTTATACACAGAGTATCGCCAATCTTGTAGAAGGAAAAATAAGTCTTCGAGTTTTCGAGATAGTTCAGTTTAAAAATACCGTCTAAACGCTTGCTATTAGATCGGAATCGGTTGGTGCGTCTGTTCATAACCTACTGATTCCACTTCCTTTGAATACTACTGCCCAAGAATCCAACTGGCATTCAAACTTTTTTGTTGTTTTTTTAACGAAGCTTAAAAATCACATTATTCTTTTTTCCTGAGAAATTATTCTTTTTTTAAGTAATAAAATAAGCTTTTTCGAGAATTCAAGTTGTATGATACATTTCCAAGGAAGTCACTTCATTTTAAACAACATATGTCGATTATGAGAAACCTATAGTTACTTTTTAAATTATAGCTTGTTCTTTGATCTGATCAGCAGCAAATGTCTATTTGATAATAAAATGTTCCAACATGCATGCAAATATTATTTTATTTTATTTTACTAACAGGTCGATAGAGCACTTGATTGGGCAAACTATATTTTTACTTAATTACAGTTCCTGTACATTGAACCGTACAGATTCATATTTGCATGAATATCCGCAGATTGTAGTAAATATTTAATCAGAGTTCACAAATTAAATCTGAAAAATCCGCAGGCTGTGCAAAAGATTTAATCCGATTTGAAAAATTGAAACCTAGAAATAAAATTGTACGTTGCACGCAAACTTTCTGATGGAATTTAACCATTGCGAATATTACCCATATGTATGTAGTATTTATAGTTACGCATACCTATGTATAGTATACATAGAAAGATATATCAACTTTTTTCGTAAACAAAATAATGTGAGTATAAATTTATACGAATATCTACAATTTAATTGCTAAATAAATTTTATATTCCACTACAACTTTTGAGTGTATAATTGAATCTTTTAAACAATCTTAAAAGATTTGGTAGAATATCATTTATTTAATGCGTTCTATATTGTCTTGAAACTTCGTTATAAAATATTCTTCGATATGAATTATAAAATAGAGGAACAACTTTAACAAATCAAGTTTCATTTTGCAAACTTTTGAACATGAATAGATGTATAATATTAGTTCAGTATTAGCAAAAAGAACTGATTCGATTTATTGCTGACCCACATAAGGAAAGAGACAATTTTTTAATGCAATTAAAAATTAATTTATGTTGGGACAATAATTAAACTACAAAAGATTCTACAGCAGTAAAATTAGCAATTTCAGATTTACACTATCAATTCTTTACACTAAAATAATAAATATTTTATAAAACAATTTTCTTCTCTGTAAAATAGAATCTTCTTGCGTTTCGAGTTGAGTTTTACATTAGATTCTTCTTGTCGCTAGGCAAATACCAATGAACAGCAATAACATCTGGCGATCCGTTAATGGTGGAGTCGGCTAGACTAACACTGCAGCGATGGCGGAGGTTGAGCTTACGAGTAAAGCAAATAAACAGGAATTAAATCTGGAAGGCTTTATCGTGGGGAGACGTTTCGAGATTTCTGCTTGGAAAAAAAATATGTATATGTATATATATATATACACAGGAAGAGGAACAAATAACTGTCGTTGAATAAGGGAAGGGAGATAAGCGTAATGCTTTCAATTTCGATAAAGTGTGCCCTTGCACTAAGCCGCCTATCTTTCCTCGAGAAAAGAAAGATTCTTGTCTGTCTGCCTGTCTCGATCTTTAGTTTCACCTAAGTACGCAGAGATTCATGGTGCCACTCGACGACACAAGCGAATTTCATTTTACTCGAATATCATTCGTGCAACATTACTGTCGCACTACAGTGTTTTTCGCCTAATCACCAAGCAAGGAGATATTGTTAAAAAGTACTGTGTCATTTCAAAGACCTCGAATATATTGTAATTTTGGTAAAAATTGTTTAAAGTGATGATCAGATTACGAATCTTTATGTAAAATGAAAATTGTTTGCAACGATTGCAAGAAATATAAGTGAAATAGGTATTAGCGTCTTCTTCTAATTAATGTAATAATTCCAAACCGTTAGGACAACGTTTTTAAATTGTTCTTGTATTTTCAGTGTTCCATAATCATTGATTGATTTTTTGTTATAAATGCATAAAATTTGCAATTTAGTAATGTATCAGTATTTTCGATGTTTACGTATTCGTAGTTAACAAAAATCTTTGTACGAAAATAAACTAGAAATTCAAGATGAAGTTCGTTCCTTTATACTTGATTCTTAAACAATATTATTGTTAATTATGTAGTACAATTTTGAAGACATGATTTTGATTTAGAAAGCGTTCGAATACTTTCGAGGTTCACTGTACATTCCATCCGGTCAATCTTGTTATACATTTAATGGATTTAAGCTAACTGAAGTCCAATTAGAAAATCAGATACGGTTCACTTCACTCGATGTCTATCTGTTTAATAAAATTATCACATGTTTTGTGATCCTAACGATCCAGTTGTAATTAAATTAATTAGATCTCACAATATAACAACGTAATCTATAATTCTTCTCAGAGAAGAAAATATTTGATTGACCTTAAAAGTCAGTGGTAGATAAAAAAATTAAATACGCAGTAATACTCATTAAAAATCACTTGAACTGTTACAACAATGAACTTTGCGAATGCTTATCATTCAAAGTAAAAATTAACCTATTCTTATGAAAAATGGACGTGTGTGTATATCCAATTGTATCCTCGTGCAGCACAATTTTTTATAAATTTTATCTTTTAATATGTAAAGTTATCTTGTAACATCTTATATGTATGTTATCTTTAATTAAATTTTATTATTTCACCAGAGCAAATCGATGCAGCAATCAAATTAGTCTTGTTTATATAACCAAATACTATTTCAATTAATTCATATTTGTACCGAATAAATACATACATATTTCAGTAAACTTTTTATTAATAATCCTGACATGTAAAGTAATATTTGACTTTTCATTCTTTACATAAAGGAAACACGCTGTATAATTATAAATAATTACATAACAACATCGTATAATGTTTTGAACAATATTTCAAACAATATAAACTTTATACTGCCACTCAATAGACCTGGGCAAATAAGAAATATTTATCATGAGTCAAAACGCTGTACGACTGTAGAAAATTTCTTTGAAACGTACATGTGTATACCTAGCACAAAACCAGACATAAATTCTCATTACGGAAAATGTGTTTTATTTTGTTTTCCCGTGCCTCCTACTAATTACAATTTTTCCAATACTTTTTTGCATGCCCTTCGGCAAATCAATGTTTCTAATTGCTCAAAAAAGTCAAGCCGTTGTGTCCAATTAAAGAAAAAACAAAAGTTATTCTGATTTAAAGATCGACCGAACACTTCCATATATAGTAGCTCACGAAAGTATTCGAACACACTTTAAATTCTTTACTTAGACCACTTTCATAATTAACATTAAATGAATTCCATACAAAGTTTTATATTGTTGAAATTACAACCACTATCTGATGATTCATTTTTGACAATATCGTAAAAATTACATTGAACTAATTTAGTTTAAAATAATCTTGTGTGAAATAACTGATAAACTCTTTTTTTTTTTTTAATGTTGACTTAGACCACTTTCATAATTATGGGCTCATATTATTTATGAAATCAATGCAACAAATTGCTCGAAAAAAGTCAAGTCGTTTGGTTCAACTTTGAAAAGGTTATTTAGGTTTGAATAGTGTCCGAATACTTTTCTGAGCGACTGTATGTGTTTCTGCAGTTTCAGCTCTAATTTCCGGCAGAATTTAATCTCGTTCAAGCGGCACACGAAGGGAACTTCCCATGACAACGGTAAAAAATTATAAGTCACAGAGGAGTGCGAGAGTCGTGGCGATCCCGGAGCGAGCGGCTCGACGCGTCGTGGCGAGACAAACGCGCGCGTGTTTCAGATTAAGTTTCCCCGAGAAAAATGGTATTCGACGTAATCAAATAGCTCCTCCAATTCGTCAAAGGAGTCTGCCGCCATAAATTTCGCATGCCACAGGGTCCGCGGTTCCCATCGCGATAACGGGCCGGAAGCGGGATACCCAATACTTTCTTTCTGGAGTTTCGCGTGTGAGCGTGAACAAGCGCGTGCGCATGTGCAACGTGCTCGCTTCCGCAGTAAGCACAGGCTAAGTATAGCCGGTTAGCCACGGGCATTGTTATTGCTTGCACAGCGGAGGCGTTTGGCTTACGATCCCTGTTTATGAAGGGTCCGCTGCTTGCACAAGTTATGGTCTCAGGTGCATTCGGATATTACAACTCGCCACGGTCAATCAGTAAATGATCAACATCCTAACGGTCGGCCCGGGTAGACGCAGGTCATTTACTGCACTTTTCCTGATTTTTATCCGGGTTTACAGATTCCTAAGAATTACCTACCTTTTTTTGGTACAGGTGATACTGAACGGCTGAGCGCGGTTATTTGCATGTAGAAGTGGGATAATTTGCGTTTTTAGCGACATGTTGGAACGGCTAGAATGCTAATATTTATGTAAACGGAAATGTTTCATCTGAACTGCTATAAATCAGAGTGGAAAAGAAATTTATTTTCTTGCTCTCATTTCATTCGAGGTTTTTACTGTTTTGGACTTTTTCAACTCAATTTTGCCATAATTGATAGCTCTGATGATTCATAGTCCTGAGAGATCTCCATATTAGGGTTACTTGATAAGTGGTAACAGATCGTCGCATAATTGATTAAGAAATAGATGTTGTTCATTTTATTGGAAAATTAGTACTTATTATCAAAAAGACAAGAAACGCAAGAGGCCCAACTACTAATTATTTCAAGTATAATGTTTGGAAGTTTCTTAGTACAACAATAAATAGATAGAAACTGAAAACCTGAAATGGCATTATTTTTGTAAATATTGACCGTTAGAGAACTATGTTTTCAGGAATTCACAATACGTGTCGTAAATTATGGAAGCAATCTGCTATGAAAGACTGATTTGCATGACCAAATGAATTGTTTTCGTATGAGGCTTTATTCAGGAATGGAAAATTAAAATATTCAAACCCAGCATGTGTTCAGCACTCTGAGTTGATGACTGTGGCTGTACTTGACTGGCGTGTCTGTCCATTATTAACTGTTTCTACTTGCAGTAAACGTAGACGATAGTGCTCTATTATACGGGTATATTCGAAGTCATAATACAAGCAGGAGAGGATGCTTTCTTGTAAAGTAGTTAGCTAAAAATTTAAACAGAATTTCATTTATATATAATATCGCTTTCAAGAAAATCGATGGTATATTTTTTTAGTCTCTTGTTTTATATAATTCGAATAATTCTGAATCAGTGCAAGAGGCAATGATTGCAAAGTATTTTTAATAAATTTCTGTATTTTTCACTGTACATTACTTGAACAGAATTATTATTTATCTGTTATGACCATGATATCTTTCAAAATAGATATTCAAACATATATCTATAATTAATTTATCATTTAATTATCTGCGTGAATATTATAAATAAGAATACACATCATTTTTTACATGAGATCAAACGGCAGGACTTAGGCCCATTTTTACCAAAATTGACAAAACTTTAGTATTTAACATCATTGACAAACTATTTAAATTTCTAGTTTTCTAATAGCCATGTTAAATCATTGATTCTTCATATTAGATTTAATCGGAAAATCAACAAAGTCTTAAGTTTAAAAATACATAACAAAAATTGATTTATAGTCATTCAAATCGATCTAGCCATAACTGCAATGAAATTATTAAAAGCTTTACGACAGTTGAAATATCCATCAAAGGTACATTAAAACCAACTTGATCAAATCTTTTCTACTTTTCTAGACGATTATTGGATAATTGCAAAAGTTCGTATTCAATTTAAACAACTGCATAAAATAATGTATATAATATAAACAACGAATCAAGTAAACTATTTACTTCCAGACGCAAGTGCCCGTGGTCTATATTAAAATCTTGAACGATTTTGCAGAATCACCCAATATTAAAAACGCAGTAATTCTCGTTGCTGATGAAACAGCTCACAAAGCAGACTGCAGTTATCGTTGCTATCACGCTGACATGCTTACAATAAAAATAACCGATACCATGATCCGTTTTCCCGCTTCGGTTAAATTAATTTTCCCTCGAACTGCTCGGCGTGCAGCCCGAGTTACGAAAAATCAAACGGAACGAAATATTTTCTCTCGGCGGGACAGCATGAAAACGTCAAATATCTCGGTACGGAGCACGTCAACGAGAAATACACGCAGGGTCCGTCAAAGCAATTGAAGCGATTTTTCGTATTTGGCTGGCACGGCCTAACCTGTACTCGGACGTACGCAACGCGAGAGTGCGTCTATATCCGCGTGGTACGCGTCTACCTCTTCATAAAGTCATAACTCAGCCAAGCCTCCGGCACATCTCTCGGCATAACATTTAAAACGATTTCCGCTGGCAGCAGTGCCAAGACCCGTAGCTGCGTTGTTTCGGGGATAGATTAACGAAACATAACGCCAGTACTCGCTACGGACTTCCAAGGGGCAGCTCGGATAATAGGAAGGGGCGTGTTGGCACTGCTCTGGTAGTTAAGCAGCGTTCAGTGCCGGCGCTTGTACACTTCAGCCCCCACGGCTACGATCGATGGAAAATTTTCGGAGAACTATGGTCCATTTGGTTTGAAAACATTCTACGAAGTCGACGATTTATTTCGGAAACACCTGGTCCCGGCCGGGTTCGCCAGAAACAGTTGAAATTACCGTCTCCGTCCGAAATTCGCTGATTAATTCATGTCTCTGTAATAGAGAGCTACCAGCATCGTTGGACGGGAATACCATTCGATAAATGGGACAAAGAAATATCGGTTGGCTACCGTGGCATTATAACTTTCTAATGTCCTTATAAATTATCGATGATAAGCTTGCCCTATTTTTTTACATTCTTTGTTACGAACGCCAATGAACATTTGGTCCCGCGGCCATTTTAACCATTCATAATGTCGTGTAACTTCGAAGTTCCACATTTATTACATTTATTTATTTATTTAGAATCTTTCAATTAACCCTTAGCACTCGAATGGCACCTCTGCAATGCCACTAAAAATTGCTATACAACTTAAACAACTTTTACATAGCTACGTTTACAGTTAAGAAATCGATAAAAATTGTAATGTTCTAAGTACGAGTAATAGTAATTAATTTCGTATGTACGGAAGGAAATGAATCGTGTACAATGAAGCTACTATGGATGAAAATATTGTTTCAATGTTGGCATGGAATTGCTTCGAGTGAAAAGGGTTAATATACACTGCTTTATAATAATGACAAGGTTGCAATTATTGTATATTTTAATGAAAAAGTTTATGTGAAAAGTTTTTGTGGTAGCATTCTTATAGTTTCAATAACTGTCACATAAGATGTCAGTGACGAATCATTTTGACTCGTCTCGTCGTTATAGTATTAAATATCTCGAAGTTTATGTTTCGATTTATGATTAATGGTTAATTTTAATTCAATGTATCCCCATGCACTACAATTTTGTATATGCAGAAGAAAATTTTTCTTTGCTATTTATCAATACTAAGTTTAATGCTTAAATATTAATATCGCAGCTGTACAATTTTATTTCAATGCACAAGAAAAGGATAATATTCATATTTAATAGATTATGTCCGAAATATTTGTCTGCCGCCTCTGTGCAACTAAAGAGTACTTCCATTGCAGTTTTTCAATTTTTCAACTGCATATTATATTGATTGTTTAACCTTGCTCGCGTTGTGCACACATTGTTCCAACTTAAAAGAAGTTGCAAAGGGTCAAGTTTACTTAAAACTTCGTTTCTTAATATGTACATTTCATAACGATGAATTAAAAAATGAAGAAATTACTTATCCGATGACAAAAACGTGTAGGTTGCAGCAGAACAAATATGGAAAAATTACTCGTTGATATTTTCGAAAAATTCTATTAAAATATAAACTTGAAGACAAACTCCGGTTTACAAAGGGTCATTGAATTACTTAATGTTCACAATAAAATGAAAATATAACGATATAAAACATCAATGTGATTTCTTTCTATTTTACTTATTGGCACATTAAGTTATAAACGTAATTTTGTTATAAACGTAATATGTAAATAACCGCCTTTCGATTTCTTTTAAAAATTTTCCACATAAATTCAGTGTCCAATTTACATCAGCATTGCAAGAGATTATAAAAACTACCAAACTTATAATAATAATAATAATAATAATAATAATAATAATAATAATAATAATAAT
>CM052098.1:15208153-15289176 GCA_028453745.1 Agapostemon virescens
CGAACAGATACATTATAAAGTTTTACCATTTCAAAATTGACAAAATTGCAGCCAATATTCGAATCACTTGTGAAATTTACAAAGCAAAAAAAAACCTGGCTGTCGTAATCTGTCAAAGATTTATAGTTCTATTTTGATAACCCTCTATTCGAACGGTCCTCGTAATTTCGTAGCCAATACCGTAGTTTTCTGTCGTTGTTCTAATATCGCGAACAGGAAGCGAATTCGTGCACGTTACGAGACGGGTTTCCCGTGGCCCCTTTTGTGAAAAAGAAATGAGCACGAAATTCCAGCGTTACCGGAGAACAAGGGTACACGCAGCCACCCCTAGCATTTGTAGAGGCAACGGCAAGTCTGATGATACATCGCGGATTCAGCTAGTTGCTCCCTCGTCTCCTGCCCCCGGCCGTTCTTTCAACCCTTACCATCGACCCTCTATTCCCTTCCTAACTACCCTTTCAGCGTTAAGAGATTAACTTGTCACGCCGGGCCATTTTAATATTTCGGATCGCGAGGTAAGTCACCAGAATTAGTCGGGAAAGCGCCATACGGCTCCGGTAGCGATAATTATCTCTTAACGTTGCTACCGGTTTCGCCTCTTTTTACGCGGCACTGTCGCAACGGAGAATTATGACGGCGAAGTTTTACGAACGTTCGATCGCTATCCGATGAACTGCCCTGCAAAATTGAACCGGACAAATCGCCATTTTACAAGTTACCCACCCCGCTACGAGTTGGAGCGTTTCCAATGGTTTTCGGTTAAATGATATTCGAAGAATTTTTGCAGGTGATTCTTGTAGGAATTGTGCGTGGAATCGCGTTAGAGAACGCTATATCTAGGCTAATAGGCGGGCTCGTAACGAACCAGTTAGATAACTTCGTGGAAGTGACGTAACCGTCATAAAATAAGTCATCCAACTCGGATATAAGAAGTCGGAAAGTAGGTAAACTGCACGTTAAATGTGTAAACACTTACCCCTGGTAAAGTCCGCTTCTCATGCAGAGCGTTCTGGGCGCTGATTGCGCTGTCACGACTGTAGTAGGTGAGAAATGCACAGCCTGGAAACCCAAGAATAGAAAAAAAATTATTGCAAGCGAAATGAAAATGAGATTGCATTTATAAATTCTTATCTATTAAGCACGGGTTAAACGAAGCGATTCATCTCGCGACGGACTCCATTTTTCATGAAATTTTATTATTTCTACAGCGGTAATCGTCGATATTTTACGCTCAGCGTTGTGTAATGCTAAACCCAACAAGCACTAAAATTTGGTAGTATATCTTAAAGAGATAACAAGATTTAATTTATTTAGATTTTGTGCGATGTACGATTGAATAAGCAAGTTTATTGAGCCGATTTCTATGAAGGTAATTTTATAACGTCAATAGTCGTAAACTAAAATATCTGAAATCGATTATTTGGCCAGCTGTGGAAAAAATATATAAAGAATATGTTTGTTTATTTTTTTTTTTTAGTTTTATGTATTCAATTAAAGTGAAAAATTACGTAAACCTAACTCCCGCCTTTATGAATACTATTTGACTACAATAGTGTAACATATTATAGTATGTTTCCAAATACATTGCTCTTTATGGTTATCATTAAAATAAAATATACTCCTTTTTAAATCTCTCTACTCGATCATTAACATTTCTTTCTGTCTAGGAAAGTAGAGGTTCCGAGCTGAGAAATGATTAAAACTTAATTATTTTACTCTTTGTTAAAAATGAAATTGTCATACTTAAAATATTAACAATGAATCGGGAATTGAGCTATTAAAGTTTGAGCTTTCAATTAGTCGTAATTTGTACTTGAAATTTACCGTAAATTTCTTACGACGGAATCCGGGTTCGATCTGTATGAAACAAGACTTCTACAGATTCATTCAAGAAAAACGTCGGTGACGTAAATCGGGACTACAAAAATTACGTACTTGTGTTTCCAAGTCCTATGCAAAACAAAGTATTTATAGAAGTTTTATCGGCAACTTGATAAAGTACACCCTTGGCGTAAAGTGTCGCGTGTGTCCGCGATTTTTCAGCGTTTACGCGACGCCGGGAGTCAATGTGTCACAGCGAGAGTAGATGTTACCGATTGAAACTTTTTCGCTGCATAATTACTAGTGGCCGGGCATTAAGAAAACTTTTGCATTATAATTTCTTCGGGTTTTTTTTGTTCTCTTTTCCAACGTCGCGACACGAGTACCGCACGACAAGCAAGGGCGTCGACAAGATCGCTCGACGGAAATGTTCGTATCTCACGCAGCCACCCGGGTCTCGAGCTATCAAACTGAATTCTTCGAACTTTCAGTTTCTCGTACGGAAATAAACGTGACGTTTCCATGGGAAAGAGAGCCGCACAACTCTCGGAAAATCATTTCCTGGCCGCGTCGATAATTAAAGTTGGAATCGCTGAATTCAACGGGGACAATGGAACCGCGTGCGCCCAAGATTTATTGAAATTTAAAGTGCATCGTTAACCGCGACGCTCGTTCAACGAACACGCTCATGAATCATGGTACCTAGTATGCATATCACATCTTTTGCTACACTATCATTTCGACCATATAATAATATCATGTTAAAAAATTACTGGTCGCGTCAGCTGCTCACGCAAGCTCGGCATTAGTTAATATCCGATCGTCACTTTGCAATTCATAGAAGTATTTATTAGTACTTCATTGATCTATAATCTGGGGATCTGCAGATATCCTATAGATAGTACACCCAGAACATATATGTGCCCATAATTACAAAAGTGGCCTAAGTCAAAATTTAAAAAATATGAGTTTATCAGTTATTTCACACCACATTATTTTAAACTAAATTTATTCAATGTAATTTTTACGATATCGTAAAAAATGAACCATTAGATAGTGGTTGTAATTTCAACAATATAAAACATTGTATGGAATTCATTTAGTGTTAATTATGAAAGTGGTCTAAGTAAAGAATTTATAGAAATTATATAAACATAACCTTAAAATGGCACGTAGCCCTCTTCGGTACGATTTATAACTACACAATAAGCCGATAAATGACAATCAAACAATAACAGAAACGACAATACTTTCCGGTCTACCTAACAATATATGGAATTCACTTAGGTCCATTTTGAAAGTACATTAATTCAGTTGAGCTCTTCCGAAGTAATTATTGGAATTATTTCATTAAAATAATTGTTTCTAATGAAACTCGTAGCTTTTTATTGCTTTAAGTCATTCATAGGACGTACAGTTAGTTTTGAAAATGGTCTAAGTCAATTCAAACTTTAAAAACAACATTTTCGTATGACATTCATACAAAATTTCATATTCATAATAAGTTTCCATTAATCAAGACTAATAAAATTCTAAATAAAAATGTTGCATAATATAAAAATAGTTTAATGTATTCAAATGCAGTTCATTAAATATCACGAAACAAGGAATATATGACTTAGACCACTTTCATAATTAAGGGCACATATCTTCTTTTTAAAAATCTTTGCAATCTGTAGCCCATTTCATTACGACGTTCTAGCCTTAATAATTTGAAAGAATGAAAATTTTATATTTTAGGAAAACGAAATATTTAAATGCAATTGCCAGCATTGGTGTTCTATAATATATATTTTCCTCATTTCCTAAAACCTGAGTAATAATATATAAAAGATTTAATTATGCTTTTGCATTTATTTACTTTAAATACGAAACACAATTCGCATTACTTATGAATACATCTCGTATGTACGATGAATTAGCAAATTGTTAAAATTGTGTTACGAAAAAATATTTTTTAACCGTCTGAATAATCTTGTCTAATGTGCTGCTAAATATATGTTTATAATTACGGAATATAAATATTTCATAGAAAAATGGGAAATATTCAGTGCGAGTGCGGTTTCATTTAAAAATTGATTATTTTAATGCAAAGTCGTCGACTTATGCGAATGGTTTTCATATTTGAATCATCCACTGTATTCTTACTCAGAGAAGTATCTTTTAGCAATCCATTTCGACTCGAAGCAAAAATAATATTCGCACATATTAAATGCAGTCAATGCGACATGTCGAATTTCGCGACAATGTGTTTCTACCTGTATCTGTGATATCCAATTTTGAGTCCAATTCATAATTTTGAACTTGTAAACTGGAGTTCTGGAACGAACGGGTTGGCAGATGCCGGTAGAATTCACCGTCTGACAGAAGTTTTTATAGTTATACAAAGTTCGAGAATTCTGGGAAGAAGTTTGTAATAGAACGGTTTATCCGTAGCTGTCTTCTTTATCGGGAAAAAACGATGACGCGCATCCTCACGCGCGACATACCCTCTAAAAAGTACCCTCACGTGACGTACCCTGAAAAAGGTACCTGTGACACATTCCGAAAGACGAATCACCCCAGTTTCCTAAGGCCAACGACCCTGCTGCTTCAAACTCTCATCGAGACATGAAATTTCGTACTCATCGCACGAAAACTATCATTGTTCCATTAAGTTTCAATTAATATCCTATTTTGGTTATTCACGATTATTGAAATTGTAAAGATGCATTCATGAAGAATTTAGATTTATTTCTTTGAATACAAATTGGATAGGTTGGATGTTAAAGTCATTTCCATTGTATGAGCAAAGGAGAAAACGTCTCGAATATTTAGCTCATCTTCTGAAGAGAATGAAGGTCTACAGGAAAATGTTAATTCGACATCTAATGATACGGCAGAAAACTTTTCATGGTCTAAGAAAAATTTTGTACCAAAATTATACAATTTTGGTGAATCAAATTCGGGGATAAGGGTACACTTATCGAAAATATCCACTCCTTTGGGTGCGTTAAGGTATTTTTCTCGGAAGAATTAATTGCTGGTATCTGTGCAAAAACAAATAATTTTCATAAAAATCTAGCGCAAACTAAAATACACGCAGTTCATTCACGCGTAAATACCTGGACAGGTACTTCACCTTCAGAAATATATTTATTTATTGCTATTACTATGCTAATGTCCAAAATGAAAAAAACGTCTACAAGAGAATATTGGTCAACTGATAAAGTTATAAAAACTGACATGTTTTCAAAACTAATGAGCAGAGTTAGATACGAATCATTGCTAAAAATGATAACAATAACTTAGAAACTCATCTTCTAAATCATTTTATCCATATGAATATTTATGCATAGACGAAAGTCTTTTACTTAATAAAGGAAGATTATTTTTTAAACAATATATTCCGTCAAAAAGGAGTAGATTTGGCATTAAGTCATTCCTTATTTGCGATTGCAAAACTGTAACAGAAATAAATGGTTATTAAGACTTTTGAGGTCACCACATAATTTATTTCAGTTACAATCAATATACCTTGCAATGAAAATTAAGTCTGCTCAATGTGCGCTCTTTCGTAAAAGGTACGCAGCCCACGGTAGGCTTTTTCGTACGGAGTGGGCAGTCCATGGCGCACGCTTAGCGTCGGGCAACTCAGCGCTCAAAGGGTTAAGGACTCCACAGTGCACGAGGTAGGTAATAATTCTCAGACATCGATATCGACGCAATGGAATTCACGACATTGGGTGTGTTGAACTCTCTTCAATTTTGTATGTGTGTGCGGGGGAAGGCTTGACGCATCGATTAAACGTTAAAATTCTTCCGTGAACGTAACAAGTTAATCGAATCGTTTATTTGCTGCCCGCCTTGAAAACCGTTCCTGAGCAAAGGAAGTATCGACACCCCCATTGTCGTAAAATTAATTTTCCAAAACGAGTCGGCATAGCGGGTTAAAACGATGGTAATTAACCCTAGAATTGGACGGTGCCTGAACCAGGCCATTATCGGCTATCGCACTGTCGAGCGAACCTCCTGGGACCGCCTTCCTATCGGTCTGAGGATTTATTCAAAGGGCCTCTTCGTCGTATCTGATCTTCATTTGACTATCTCAACACACTGAGATGGATGTAAGCAGGCACGCGCACTGCCAGACTCGTGGACAGAACTCGGTCTTAGATCACGCAGTATTTACGACCCGATAGTATCGTGACTGCCCGATCGTTTCGATCTGTCTATATCCGTTGCCACCGCGAACGCAAAATCTATTAACCCTTTGCACTCGAAGCTGTTTCAACTCCAAACCCAAGGCAGTTTTTCTGACCTAGAATATTTCCATTCTACACGATATATTTTATCATATGCATATAAAGTTCTTTTACCATTACTCGTCCTTGCAACAATTCGATTTTTACGAATTTCTTTGACACAAGCATAGCGATGTGAAAATTGTTTTAAACAATGCTGCGTCTATTTTTAGTGGTGCCTCAGAGTCACCATTCGAGTGCAAAGAGTTAATATTCCGACGTAAGTCGATCTCCCCACATCTGATTTTCTGAAATTCATCTGGTGCGGCAAGTAAGTTCTTTTCAAATAACTTTGTGCAATCGATCCGAATAAAATTATTCTCCTGCTGTTTCTTTCATTCGGATGCATCACTACAGAAATTAACACGTCGACTGTCGCATCGATCGTGAAAACTCTTTACAAACATAAATAGCGAGTATTTTATTCATTATATTTGTCAACCAAAAAATAATGCTCGTAAAATTGAGTCAAGTTTTCCTTTATTTATATTTTTTAACCTTGCTAAACCAGATTAGTGAAGATGGAACTAATACTGATACATATCTATAGGATACTGCATAATTTATGTAACTGCAATGTAATTATGAAGATGAATTAATAAAATTTCCATTAATAGATGAAATGTATTTCTGCAATATTTTCAGTGTCCAAGTTGGACTTATTGGATTTTATGCATTTATAGCAGAAATTAGTAGGTGCGATTTATATTAAATGAATCATTGCAAGAATTTAACAACATTAATATATTATTTTCAACTTATTAAAGTTATTAAATACAAAAATTTTAAAAATCTGTTTTTAGCGACGATAAAGCGCATCGTTATAGTATAACTTTGCGGATTTCGGTTTCTTGAATAAATTATAGAACCGACATCAATCAACTGATATTATCTTGTCAATGATAATTCGCTACGTGACAAATACAAGATAGAAAAGATACTGAAAGATAACCATGACGAAGATAAAATTTATTTGATTTATGTTTTCCATAATTGATGCAGAAAATGTTATTTTAAACATTGTCTTTCTTCAATAATTTCACTTTTACCACATAAGTACAATACTTAATATTCAAAATTCATCGTTTACTTTACAAAATTACTTTTCTTCATAATATAGTTATTTAAACTGAACTTGAGGTTAGGATTCATATGATCTAAAAACGTTTAAGAAGATATCATTGATAAAAGTTTAAAAGATATACAAATAAGTGAAAGATGATTTAAAAGTTCATTTAATACTCCCTTATAAAAGACAGTATTAAATTGAATAGCAAATACGGATGCAGGACGTAATATCGTACGAACGTCAGCGTTTCTTGTAAGTAGAAAAAGTCGCCATTGAACAGACACAAAGGTAGATTTATTCGGAACCACAAGTGCTCTGTGACTTTTCTACAGTGATCTTTTTGTGAGGCACTTTGATTCCCGGCAACTGCGATCTACATTTTTTATTTGCTCTTGCGAGGATAGTTTCTTCCTTTTCACTTGTACGATGAGCGCACTCCGCTTTTTATCTTACAAGTAGCCTTTAGATGGCAAATAGTCAGATATAATCAAGACTGCAAATGCATTTCATATTCTGTCTTGAAATATAAAGCAGGGTTTAACTAGCTAATCATCGATCTGAATATACAATAGTTGGAAAAGGTTCTATAGCATAATCTCGTTAAATGAAATAGTTATAACGCAATAGCACAGTGAAGAAATAATTCTTGGGAATATAACGTAAGTAGAACGTGCAAAACAATTATAAGTAATCGTCAATTTTTTATCAGAATTATTCTTACATTATATATTCACAGTGAATTAGCAAATTTTTTTATGTCAACACAGGGACACAAATATTTTTATTAACTATACTTATTAACTATAACTCGTCCACCATATATTTATTTATAACCTTCTGCATTTGCATATTAGTTTGATTATCGTACTTTCTCGATTTGTAATACACAACGAAATCATTATAATTATTGTCATCAATGATATTCATGTAATCGCAAAGCAAACTGCCATCCAATAACATGTATTTATAACTTTTCGTGTGTCAGAATATAATTACTGAGAAAAATAAGTATTACTTCTCTACTTGTGTACAACCATGATCGTTTACAATTGACGTACATAGACACGGTTACATATCACAGATTTTTAATAAGATCGCGAGCTCGTGCAACTTTGAAACTAAAGCAATGCTTGTTCGTAACTTACTTAGCGTAACCAGAACCGAGCTTTGTGTTCGAAACTCCATTTATGACTATCATACAATACTTCTGCCCTGCATGCAGCAGTAAAATAATACGAGGTTACGTTGATATTAAACTCGTCTTACTCGTGATTGTACAAAATTTAGAAGAAATAAGTTTTAACGACAACTTCCACTTTATTTTCAGTTTCTCGCACAATCTTTTTAAGGAATTTAACCCCTTGCCTTACAACGTCGTGTCAGATTAGTGATGTAGATTCTAGACAGAGTCTTAAAAATTTCTCTGAAATTAGTATTGCTTTTTGTTGTTGTCAATATCTATCCATTGGAAAACATGTAGGCTAACAATAGTTATAAATTTTCTGTTCCTTTTAGCAAATTGTAAACTACAAAGAAATTCTAATCACTGCAACCGTACAATAAATCTGCTAAGAGGTTAACCGTATTACACTTTTAAACAGAACGATATCTTTCTTGATTCAGGATACGTCACTGTAAAATAATGTTAGTCAATGGACTAACCAGATACCAAAAATTTGTGGTCTATCGTTTCAATATTATTATTTAATGACTGAGCAATTTTCATCCATGTCAATGCTACTTTAATGTTACAATTTATTGTGTAGTTCAAAATCGCGCTAAAAAAGGCCAAGTGCCATTTTAAGATTATTTTTATATAACTTCTTGACTTAGACCACTTTCATAATTAATACTAAATGAATTCCGTATAATGTTGAAATTACAACCACTACCTAATGGTTCATTTTTTACAATATCGTAAGAATTACATAGAATTAATATTATTTAAAATAATGAAGTATGAAATAACTGTTAAACTCATTTTTTTTTTTTTAATTTTGACTTAGACCACTTTCATAATTATGGGCTATATAAATTTTCTGTTCCTTTTAGTAAATTATAAACTACAAAGAAATTCTAATCACTGCAACCGTACAATAAATCTGCTAAGAGGTTAACCGTATTACATTTTTAAAAAGAACATTATCTTTCTTGATTCAGGATACGTCGATGGAAAATAAAAATTTGGGAAACGCAGTTAGGAACAATTTTCTTCTATGCTGTACTCAGGACAACGCGTCATTACCGTTAACACTAAAACTACCGAGCAACAAATCCGACCGATGAATATTGCTTTGTAATAATGACAAAATTGCATCTATTCGGATCTCGTAGAATTTTTATCGTAATTTCTGCTTGAATGAAGAAATTCGTTCGAAACATTCTGGAGAAAATGTTTTTATAACTTCAGTCATTGTAAACAATCAAGAATCAATCATTCTCATTGGTTCGATAATTCCAGTGTTAACTATAAGAATATTGATTCGTGCATTACGCTTGCAGTCGTGTTAACACTAGAACTACCAAACCAATAAAAATGACTGGTCCCTATTTATTTCTTTCGCAATCACTGAAGTAATAAAAATGTTTTCCTTAGTAATTTTCCGATGTTCTTCTTCAATGAACCGCATGTTACAATAAAAATTCAATGAAGTTTGAATAGATGCAATCTTGTTATTATCACAAAGCAATGTATATCGTTGAATTTATTGTTCGGTAGTTCTAGTGTTAAGAATTCTCTACAGAATGAGAATTTAAACATTGAATCTCTATTTGACACAATTTTAACTGGATCTATGCATTTACGATAAAGTAAAAATGAATTTTGCATTGAAAAATCACGATATTGTTAAAAATAAACGAGGTCACCGGTAAGTTGAGCGTGCCCACGTGCCGCATCGCACCGGCGTACGAAATTCAAATAAGTCGTCTCTGGTGTTCTATATGGATCACTTTGTAAAGCTCGAAATGCTTTAATCTCGCGAATTCGGGGACGCAATTTCCCGAGTATAGCAGGTGAAGTCATGGCGCCAACAGTTTCTTAGCGAAGAGTTACGCGGTCGGTGCGAGAACGAGGGTAGAATGGAGGCAGAGCCGACACTGGACGCAGGAAACAGGAAACCGGAAACGCCGTAGGAATAAGAAAACCTGGAGGAAAGAGAAAGACAAAAATGTGTGCTCGGTACACTCTTGTAATTTTTCATGCAAGCCGTTGCACGCGCCCAGGTCCACATTGGTTATTTCGAGCGCCTCGGTGTGCTCCGTTCGCACGCAGGACGGCCAACCTAACCCAAACGAAACGGTACAAAAGCGGAGAATAGAATACTTGGCAGAGGAACCAATGGAAAAGGGTGGGAGGATAACGGTAGGGAATCGCGACCGATTCTGGTGTCAATGGATCTGAAAGTTTTTCGAGGTGTCAGCGCCCCCAGTTGATTCTCCAAAGAATTCCAGGTTAAAGGGTTGAAGGAACCAATTGCACAATTTTTATCGTGTATAAATCTACGTCTTTTAAAACATCCATAGGGCATGTTACTGTGAGATGTTTAAACAGTATTTGCTGAAAAATTGAACTAAATATCTTAAACTAGAAGAACATGGCTGTTGAAGCTCGCTTTTTGAAACTAACACACAGTGGATCAGGAACGTATTCGCACACTCTTTAAATCTAAATAATGTTTCTAATATTGGACCACACGTTTTCACTTTTCTTGAACAATTAGATGCATCGATTTATTAAATGATATGCCAAAAGAATTTTAAAAAAGTTGCAATTGGTATGAATTACATGACAAATAAAAAAGAAACTTTTTAAATATATTTTGTTCAAGGCATGTACTAAAAAATTTTAAAACGCGTCTTGTAGACCTATGATAGTTATATGCACGCAGAAAAATTCATAGAAATCGATTGACGTACGAATTTTTTACGATTCTTGTAAAAAATACTTATATTTCTGCTTAAACTCCAAAAATTCTTACATCTTTCTACGCGTGTTGGTTTTTTTCACGTTAATCGATTTCGATGAAAATTTCAGCATGCGTATAGTTAACAAAGGTCTGCAAAAGGTATATTTTAAATTTTCATTACTGGTCGAAATAAAAATGTTTTCAAAAATGTCGTTTCTACTTTCCCACGTAATTTCTACCGATTAGAATTATCTCAAAATTATTTTTGCAAATCATTTAGTAAATTTTCTAGTTGCTTCAGAAAAGTCAAGTCGTTTGGTTCAATGGTTAAAAAATTATTTAGTTTTAAAGAGTACCCGAATACTTTCGTGAGTCACTGCAACTAAAACACCATACAAGTTTCGGCCGTTCAGCTTTGACCTGCCGACGCCCATCGCCGATCCGCTGTTAACGCTGGCCGGGAAAACGCGCTCTCCCACCACCCTTAACTCGCCCTAGACAATAGACCAAACGAAGCAATACCACTGGCCAAGACCTGGTCACCAAAAATAGCATGTAAGCAGGCAATGTAACGAACCACATCAGATCCGATCGGTCAGTCACGCTGACACTTGTAACATTTCAACTATCACGCGCAGTCTACGAAATAAAACTTCCGCTAAAAACCAAGTTGATCGAATCTCATTTTCAATTCAATGTCCCTTCCCATTAATTTGAGTTGGAGCGAGTACGTAGTTCTTTGAGGTATCGTACTTGAGCGATCGCCTCACCCAACGACGGACGGATGCCTCGACAGTGGCAGCCATTTTATTGAAGCTATCTCTGTAAGATGTCAGTTTTTGGTACCGAGCATATCTTCGTAGACTTTTACCTAATACATATTTCTACATTTTCAATTAAACTAAAAGAATGAAAATTCTGCTTGCTCGTGGACCAAATAATACGATCGTGAATATTCCTGCAAAGTTTGATCCAAATTGATGCAGTAGTCTTTCATAAGTAGCAAGTTCAAAACTTTCAACGATAAATTTCGGATTTCCGAGAAATTCTGAATACGAACACGAACTAGGATAATCTGACGATAACCCAATTGTAATGAATCGATACACTTAAGTTTTCTTTAGTCTACGTATTGTTTGATATTGTAGCAAATAATTGTTCGATCGATGACTTTCGAATGTAATATTCAATGAAATGTTTTTGCCAGCAGCTATAGCTGACTATCTAAAGACACTCATATAAATTTAAGGACATTTAGATAAATCGAAAGACATTAATATAAAGGATATTTACATAAATCTAAAGACATTCATATAAATTTAAGGATATTCCCATAAATCTAAAAATTTTCATATAAATTTAAGGATATTTACATAAATCTAAAGACATTCGTATATCTAGGATTAAGTTCGCTGCGCGACTGATGTCTGGAAGATGGTGGTAGAATGAAATGTTTATAAACACATTCGGTGGTTATCTTAATTGCATTGGGACGGGTTGCATGACACTGTTATTCTTCGTGGGTTGATAGCCGCCGGGAATAGAAAATTTCGTGAATCGTAGGACCTGCGGGCCATCAGGGCAAATTGCCTTCCGTGGCGTATCAAGAACAAGGTCGACCTTTCTTTTCCCTCCTTGACGTTAGCCCGCCCCTGTCCCTCGGTATCTCCGAGTCGAATTAAATCTACAGATAACAGCGTCGGCGGCGGCCATACACGAATTCCGTGCGACAGAGCCAGACAGAAAGCTAAATCCACTCGTGCGAAACCTACTTTACGCCGACTTTTACTTCCCTCGTTAAGGATACCATTTTTCCCGAGATTTAATTCGCCGTGACTCGTTTTAATCGTGATACTGCGCACGTATGCCTTATTCATGACCTCATTTGAATTTGTCCCCCCATGGGCGCAACGGGGGAAAAAATGGATCGCTCCGTTTTGGATGACACACTTTATACTCGCTTAATTTTCATATCGCCGCGTATTTGTCTATTTGGCACTACTTTTTTGGCTTCCTTCAAATACATTTGGACCAGGGATACCCGGGGGTATTACTGCCAACTTCCACCCTTGCCAGATCCTGAGAACGTTCTGAAGAATCAGGCTGAAGCGCAAACTGTATTAGAACATCGAACAGATATTAATCACATCTTCTCGCCTGCTGGCGCGGCGATCGTCACATTTGAAATAATTGAGTAAAATCGGGGGACTAATGAACAGATTTATCCTATCTGTTTCTGCTCGATTCTTTAACCCCTTGCACTATAATATCTAGTGAGACTCTTGATGAAGACTTCGAACACCCTTTAAATATTTGTGGTATTAATTTCCCTTGACTCTCCTTGCACTACGATTTATTTTTACTTACAGTAATGAAACCTACTCTATTGTTCATAATTTTCTTGAAAAAGAAGAACATTTATATCCCTTTTGCGTCCATATTTTCTCGGATAACTATATCGTCGACAAACTGAATAGAATTTTATTTTTGTTTTAAGGAAACAAAATGCAGATGCGAAATACTTATCACGTTCCTAACTCGTTGTTATAGACAAAGAGCTAAAACGAAATAAAATTACTATCATCGTTGTCTCCAATTGCTGGGATTATAATTTGAAGATTGCGTTAAATTATGTAAGGTGAACAATGTAATTATGTCGAAAAAAAACTGAAAAAATAAGAAGATGAAAATGTGAAAACATAAAATTAGAAGAAAAGTGGTTTAAAATCACAAGATACAAAATTTGAGGTTATAGGAAGAATATGAATATTACAGAAAATATAATAACATATTTTAGTGTATAATATTATTCTCATATATGCAGAATGCATTTTATAATGGAGTAATTTATATTTTACCACCTACGGATACATTTCTGGCACAGACATATCTCTGACAGATATATTTCTAAATTGTAATAATTGTTTTAGAATAAATTTATCCGAGCTAATAGGACATACTCCAGGGGACTTGCAAATACAGTAGAATATAATTAGTAGAATACAACCCTAAATAGTAATGTTGTGTATCCAGCGTCTTCATAGCGACGGTAGTGTGCAAAATTGGTGTATCGGGTTTCCACGTCGCCAACAGGAATTCGTGATGTACGACTGCGATGAAACAATGGCGTCCTACCCCATCTTCTTCTCACCCCGGAGAGAAACGTTCATGGATGTTGCTGTCGCATTTACAATTACGATAAGGTTTAAGATTAGCTTGACAGCGCGCGACGAGTGGCGCAGTCTCGTGCAAATTGCAGATCAAGCGGTTACACTTGCTGCTGGCAGCATGGAACAATTTATTAACTCGAGATAATGGCGCGTCTTGTCATCAAGATTATCTATAGTTAAATTCCGCTGGTATGTTGCTGTTTGTGCGGTACCTGAGATAATATCGAAATCGATTCGCGTTTCCCCTCGAGTAGGACCAAATTGTCAAATATAAACGAGCAACGTTAAAAATACGTTATCCAAAAGAAAATCTTGGGTCACCAATTTAATAGATCAATTAGTCCAGCGATTCGGTTACAATCATTCTACCATTAAAGGCAGAAAAAGCATACCACGAACATATTGCAGCTCTCATTACCTTACATGATTGCACGTTTCAGGTGAAACCTTGCATAACTCGACAAAGCATCGAGTTATTTCGTGAGTATTGCGAATTTCCTTCTACATTTTCGCAAGGTGAAATGCAACAATGTAATTATTATTATTAGTGTTTTATATATTCTCTATTACCTAGTAAAACTTAAAAAATTATATAACAAGAAATTAGAGGTCATGATTTTGTTTCCTATTTCGATTTTTTAAATTTTAGTTTTATATATTTTCTACTACTTTCTACAACTTGAAAAATTATATAATAAGGGATACAGGTCATGATTTTGTGTTCTATTTCGATTTTTTTAATTTTAATTTTATATATTTTCTACTACTCCCTATAACTTGAAAAATTATATAATAAGGGATTACAGATCATGATTTTGTTGTTTTCTATTTTGACCTTTAAAATTTTAGTTTTACATATTTTCTACTACTTCCTTTAACTTAAGAAATGATATAATAGATTAAACGTTGTGAATATGTTGTTTCATATGGTTCTTAAAAATATGAAATGGAATTCTTGCACGTGGAATAATTGCACATGTTTGTATTAATTTTTGCGATTATAAAAAATCATGTTGCGAACATTGTGACTACAATATCTTGTACTGTTTATTCGAAAATAATGTTTTCCGGGTCATGCCATTGTTCGTCGCAGGTGTACAACATCTGTGAATTTAGCTAATTCAGAATTATTACTATAATCAAATGGGAACTGTTCACTTGGTTCAGCCATTTCTGACGTACCTAACCAATTTGTGGAACTACCATCCTGAGGACGAGTTACATATCTCGCAGTACCATTGATTTGCAATCGAGTGAGCCGATTACAGCGACACGAAACATGCATGTGCAAACGAGTTATTGTTTGCAGCGACGCAGAGGGAGCTCGGCTAAATATCGTATATTAACACGCCTACACGCGATTCAGCTGTCTAGAACAGTGATCCTATGCAAAAATAAAATCCTCCGTATCGCTCAGGCTTAAATGCAATATTCTACCACCAAAATTTTCCAGCATTTTCTGCAAAATAATAAATAACCGCTATTCTTGTCCGTAGGGTGATGAAACTCGATTAGTTACGACTGCTGAGCTTAGCGGGATTTGATACTTTGCTTAAAACTGCGTAGAGATATAAACAACAAGTATTATCAATCGTCAACGCATCTTGAAAATATAAATTTTCTTACTCTCGCAGCAAGTTTCTGATTTTTGTTCTCTCCTAATCCTACCTTATTTTTTAATAATATTTCATGCTGTTAAATTAATTTAACGTATTCAATTTCATTTTTAAAAATTACTACAACTATCAATATTTTGTATATTTTCTATCACTGTCTACAAAATATCAAATTCATACAAAATTAATTAGTTGTCGTTATATTTTTATATTCGTTCTTCTAAAAATGTGAGAAGAAATTTGCATTACTATTGGGACGATCTAAAACATTGAAATTAACTTAGAAGTAAGTGTATTGTTTTCATTTTATGGTAACTCTGATGTAATTTAATTCGTATGATAGTAAATCAAAAATATTAATAATAGTAGGGTTAAATGTAAAAAGCGGGTTAGGGTAGCTATGGTTACAGCCACCGCCCATGGTGATATACGAAGGATTCAAGCCGGCAACAGGAAAGTTCGCTATGGAGAAAGGCCATCACGAGAGAGTCCGTAGAGGGACCAATCCCAAGGGGGTTGCGTGTCTAGCAAACCCCTTAATTGCCGCGACGCGTCTTCGAGTTTATGATACGTCTATCGCTAATGAGCACTGAAACCAAGACGCTAGAACTAGACATGTTTACCAACATTGTAGTACCGCGTTTCTTTATAATGTTCTAGTTCAAGGTTAACAATCGAATTCTTTAAATATATTGCAATCATCATCTCACTAAAATGTTTATTCTTACACTGTACAAAATAATATTAGTTTCTTTGAATTGAACGAACTTGTCAGCTGGATAAGGATAAGGGTATAGAAACTTTCTTTGTTGGTCACACAGATCCAATACATGCGCTTAAGGGACTACATACGTTTCATGAAATAAAAAAAATCGATTTTTCCGAAATAGTAGATACGTTAGTACGATCTTTTTGGAACACACCCAAAGTTTTATTTGAAAATTCGCAGAACTGCTGGATTTATAGCTCCGAAAATGCAGTCGTATTGTATATACTGCTAACCGAAAATTGAAACTTTACTGTCGTTCTTCTGAAAATGAAATTTTCAAAGTCGGTATCAGAAATAGCTGAAACACTACTGGACCAATTTGGATAAAATATTACAGAGAGATTCTACAGACTATTATTCAGTTCACTACAAAGCGGATTTCCGATATTTATATGTTTTTCACGTTACTCACACAAATGGTGGAAATAGAAATAAATAATTATATATTTAAATTCTTATAACTGTAATTATAAAAAATTGGCTTTACTTATTGGTTTAGGGTTAGTAAAAATGGAGCTTTATACGATACAACAACGTGTCGGAATTATTGAACAATATTTCAAAAATAATGAAAGTTTAGCGGTCGCAGTTCGAAAGTTTTATACAAAATATGGTCAAAATAATGTTTTAACCTCGTCAACTCTGAAAAGATCATCATCGACCACTGAGTCCTGAATAGAAAGCTGTCTACTGATTTGGAAGTGCTGTAACTTTGTGAAAAAGAATCTGAGAATGATGGAACTAGGCTCGTTTAATAGGGTGAAGCATGTAGGAAGGTTAGGAAACCTTGTTGCAATTTATAGTATTTTTTCCCATTCATAGTCTGCAGACTTTTCATCATCGACCACTGAGTCTTGAATAGAAAGCTGTCTACTGACTTTAGGCTGGTGCAAGGTCGTGAAAAAGAATCAGAGAATGATAGAACTAGGCTCGTTTTATAGGGTGAAGCATATAGGAATGTTAACAAAACCTTATTGCAATTTATAATAAGTTTTTGCCATTCATAATTTGTAGTATTTCCATCTTCGATCATTGCACTTCGAATAGAAGACTGTCTACCGACCCTGAGCTACTGCAACTTCGTCAAAGAAAATTTGAGAATGATCTAACTAGGCTCACGTTGTAGAATTAAACCGGGACCATCCTCGAGAAATTTCGATGCTAGACTCACCCCACCAGTACAGGGTGGGCGGCAAAGAAACCAATCATGGTTCACATAGATTGTTCTACATGACCGCAGTTCAAAATTTTTATACAAAATATGGTCAAAATAGTGTCTTAACCTCGTCAACTGTGAAAACATTAATTGAAAACTTCAGGGAGACTGGACCAGTTGGAGACGCTAAACACACCGGTCGTCCAAAAACAAGCCGTTCAAATGTCAATATCGAAGTAGTGCGTGAGAAGTATTGGTGAAAATCCAGGAACATCGATTCGGCGTAGTGGACAAGAATTGCAAATTTCAAGAAGCTCTCTACAGCGTATACTCACAAAAAATATGTGTCCTCATGCTTACAAAATTCAATTAACACAACAACTGAAGCCTAATAACCATGAACAGCGAAGATAGTTCGTGGAATGGATGATTGAACATCGACAAGTGGATGCTGATTTTTCGAGCAAAATCATCTTAAGCGATGAAGCACATTTTCACTTTGATGGCTTTGTTAATCGTCAAAATTGCCGTGTTTGGGGTTCGGAGAACCCACATGTGATTGTCGAACAACAAATGCACCCACAACGTGTCACTGTTTGGTGCGGATTTTAGGCTGGAGACATCATTGGACCATACTTTTTTGAAAATGAGGCTGGTCAAGCAGTAACTGTTACTGGTGCTTGATATCGCGACATGATAATACAATTCTTCCTGCCGAAATTGGATGCTATTGATGTGGCCAATATGTAGTTTCAACAAGACGGTGCCACATGCCATACAGCCAGTATGGCCAATTCGTTGGTTCAATTACTGCATGAGACATTTCCTGGTCGTGTACTCTCTCGTTCCGGTGATCAGAATTGGCCCCCTGCATCGTGTGATTTAACACCATTAGATTTCTTCTTATGGGGTTATTTGAAGTCAAAGGTCTATGTCAACAAGCCCACAATCACCAGTGCATTACAAGTTGAAATTAAACGCTGCATCAACGAAATTCAGCCACAATTATGCAGAAAGGTCATGAAAAATTTCGACAAAAGAGTGCGTATGTGCCAGCAAAGCCGTGAACGCCATTTGCCCGATGTGTTATTCCATAAATAACCCTATCCTATGTACTTTATGATCCAATGAAAAAATAACAATCTAAAGACTAAAAACTGTGTTTTCTATTTAATTCAAACCTTGCGTTAATTTTGGGACACCCTTTACAACAGAGACGCTGGCTAGACGTTAACCATTACGTCGTCCACGGCGATCGGACCGCTGGTACATAATCGAACAATTCTTTTGCGCTAGTCGGCCATTTTTCGGAGAGATAAAGCGTCCGATGAGGTACCAGTCCATGAAGTTGATTGTCCCGGTTCGGTATTTTTGCCTATAAACTTGCCGACGTGTATTGAGGCAAAACAGGTATACGCGGACGAATAGATAGGCAAAAAGAGAAAGGGGTAGTAGGGAAGAGACGCGGAATACAGACGAAAGTTGATGGCGTCTGACGACCGTCCGACGTCGACGAGGACGAGGCGAGGTGGTTAAAGGGGGTTCAAGAGTAGAAGAGCGTTTTATTTGCGAGGCAATGCGACGGCTAATACACCAGTCACTGGACAGCGTCCAAGTCATAAAATGGATTTTATGACGCCGATCGATACAACGAGATCTCTCTCTCCCTCTTTTTGACGTCGTTGTCCTACCTCCTGTCCCCCTCACTCACTGCCCCCCCTTCTCCTATCGGCCACCACCCCTCCGAAACCTCCCATTTCAATGGACAACCGCCGACGCCTAAGTCTGCCTATACCCCTCGAGAGACCACTTCTAGAGTCCACTTCGTTCTGGCAAACTCTGGGGGCGAATCTCGTGGACGGAATATAATCCGTTTGTGTGTCGCATGTATTCATTAAGGAAAAAGTTTTGGATTCCTTCCTTGGCTTTCCTTCTGCTCCTTCATCCGTCTTCTACAAACCACTTATATTTCTGGCATTCTTGGACGTCTGCGTTCCGCTGCATATAGATTGCGCGCTGCGCGGCTTGCGAACAGGAAGACCAGGCTATATAACATCGTAATAAAAGCACAACCTGTGTCAAGGGTTCGTTACTTCATTAATTAATTGTCTGGAACCCGAGACACTTCGTTGCACATGACAATAACAAAATTGCTTTCCATAATTGTTGTTGTTGCACGGGTAATTAGAATTTATTTGATTGCATGGAGAATTAAGTGTTCAGTGGAATCAGTGAAGGCTTCGGTTATATTCTGTTGAACGGGCGATCAAGTTACAAATAAGTTTAGTAATGCTTGGGTGTGAGGGAGAATTGTGCGAATATTGAAAGAGGAAGGACGTACATGATAATTGCATAGACATTTATTTATATCAAACGTCGAATTCATGTTGAAATTTCCAATTTGATGTTAACGAGGATACGAAGAACGGAAAACAATATGAAACGTGTCGATGTGATATAACACCAATACCAATCTATACACTGAATTTGAATTCGAAAACTATGCGAATAAATGTGGAAGCAATAGTAAAAATTAATTTCCTCATAATCGATATCGGTAAGAACTCGCATCTTTAAATATAAAATTAAGAGTAATGCAGTTGAATGTAAAATTTAAAAAGTTTGCATTCGATAGAATCCCATGGATATATATTGGGTCTATATAGTGAGGATATATAGTGAGTCCTTCTGGTTTAATCTGTGTAGTCGAATTTTTAAGCAAACAGTATAAATAAAATTAACAGGATATAAATGTAACAGGAGAAAATGTGCGAATTAATTTTTTGGCGAAACTTGTTTATATAAAAAATTTTTCAAATGAACAAATTCTATCCCGGCAACACAATTCCGCGTTATTCCAATAGCATCATTTTTGCGTTGTCCGCGAATTTGCTCCATGGCGTATTTGTTTGTTTAATTCAATACCCATCTTTCCAATTATCCTAACAAGATTCGACTGGATTACTGGTTAACACGAACAGCGGTGGGTGGGGAAAGAGAGAAAGAGAGAGACAGTCACAATGTGTGAGAATGTGTGAGTGTGTGTGTATGGGAGGGAGAGAGAAGAAGGAAAAGTTTCTGGGCCAACGACTCGAGGAAGGGTGGTTTCCGGCAACCGAAACGATGTCGAGCGAGAGAGAGAGAGAGAGAGCGGGAGAGAGAGAGAGAGAGAGAGAGAGAGAGAGAGAGAGAGAGAGAGAGAGAGAGGTGGTAGGCAACCCGGGAATTAGAATTTTACGGTCCCCCTAATGAATTGAAACGAAATGAGGCTGCGATAGACCTGTTCGCCGTGCACCTACACATTAGACCCTCCGGGCGTCTTGACGCCGAGCCGAGGCCGCCTCGACGTCGCGCTCGTTCCGCGAAATTCGCGCTCGCAGACAAGGAATTTGCATCTTGGGTGAAAATTGAAATGCTCCGGTACAATGGACAGACAGCAGTGTCCTGCGAAATGACTTTTATAATAGGACGCAGGTAATATAGCCAAGCCGGAACGAGAAACGTCCCCAAGCGATAGTGGCCCTACACGTACAAGCTTATGCACGTCCACTGACACATCGAACCTTCTCTCTCTCTCTCTCTCTCTCTCCCTCTCGTTTGCTCTCTCGCACTCTTACTTACTCACTAACACAATCACTCACCAGTACATTCAATCCTTCATCATTCATTTGCATACTCATTTACTCACTCTCTCTCCCCGCCACTCTCACTCGTTCATTCGTTCGCTTATTCACTCACCTATTTACTCACTCACTCGATTATTCATCCATTTGCTCAATCACTCACTCTTTCACTCACTCATTCACTTACTCACTCACGCAAGCATTCAATGACTTATTCATTTAGCGACTCACTCATTTTACTCTCTTTTTCCACTTCTCTCTTTCACTCTCTCACTTATTCACTCATGTACTTACTCGCTCACTCATTCTCTCACTCTCGCAAGCATTTAAGCATTCATTCAGCTACTCACTCATTTTCCTCTCTTTTTCCACTTTGCTCTTTCACTCTCTCCATTATTCACTCATGTACTGACTCGCTCACTCATTCTCTCATTCACGCAAGCATTTAATCATTCATTTATTCAGCTACTCACTCATTTCACTCTATCTTTCCACTTCTCTTTTTCACTCTCTCACTTATTCACTCGCTCTGTCACTCACGCAAGCGTTCAATCATTCGTCATTTATTCGGTTACTCACTTACTCACTCGCTCACTTATTCATTCATTCACTCACTAGCTCTCTCTCTTTTCTCTCTCTCTCTCTCTCTCTCTCGTTCGCTCGCTCTTCCGTGCACAACCATATCTCGGAAAGAACAGTGAGACGCGAATACACTAGGCGGGGCGTTGGAAACAGTAGCCGCTCTCTTGCTTTTATTGTATTGATTGTCCAAGAGTAGACAGAAATGAAACTTTCCGAAAGCAACGGGTTCAGTTTTCGTCCTGTTAGACAGTAATGCGATCCGGATCGGTCGTTGACCGAGACGAAAGTTCTGTCTTCTCTGTATAATAACTAGTTTGCGGATTTAATGCACTTAAGATAGAAATTAGTAACCGACGTGCTGGACAGTAACGAGATTAATTGAATTTAAGGAGAACGACATATTGTTTTCATATCACTAGAATAGTCGGTGAAAGATAGAAATGTCTGTTCGGTTAGAGTTTGATGCGCTTGGTGTACAAAGAATTTTGCAGTAACATCCATAGTGTCAACTAGTATATAGTAATATTTATGAAGATACCTAGAAGCTGCTTAAGAGAGTAACAAGATTAAGTAAATTCAAGATACATTTACACATTTTATTAAACAATTTATATACGTCATTAATGAAAGAAACTTCTATTCTCTCGTTTATAAATTATACAAGTTTTATTTTATATCAAAATCCGCAGTTTCAAAATAACGTACACTGGCTCCAAGAAGTATTCCATCACTTCAGCTGTTATAACTTTATAAAAAGAATGCTACAGCATTAAATTCGGACTCACGGTTAACCTTGAAGTCTACTGTCACAATCCACCGTTCCTATATTTTTTAATAATATTTTTGCATAATGAAATTCTACGTAACCTGAAAGCAATTCTGTCTTCGATAATAATTGTTTATTATTTTCGTTTTTTGCAAAATGTAACACCTGACTTGAATTTGAGATGTTTTTGATCCCAGAACGCAAGTTAATATTGCAAATACTAGAAATTAACGTGTCTACGTTTAAACGTTCCCAGCACGGAAGTCTCTGTTCTCCGACAGACGACAAGAAATTTCTATTTTACATAACAATTTCAAGATAATTACGAATCAGAGATGCGTATAACATTTCTCCAGACAGTCTCGCCAGCAGTACGAAGAAACGAGTCGCCCTGTATTCCAGTAATTACCATGCCACCCTATATAGCCGCTTTGCAGCATCCAGCGAGCAATGTTTTGCCCCCGACATTGACATTTTCTCCACGCAGACTTGCATGAACTTCAACGCACACAGAGGCGTAACGGGTTGGTTGTACATTGACGAGAAGCAGAGCGGGTGGTATACTTACAAAACGTATAAACGAGAAACTATGCGTGTAAGCGTGAAACATGTCTGTGGTGGTTTGTTTCAGCCGCACGTCGACAACACCCTCGGTGTTGCGCAGAGGAAATTGAAATATGCAAATAACCGCAGCCCCGACGCCACCTATCTACCCAACCCGGCAAAGGTTGATGTTTCATCCTCGGAGTATCGGCATTTATCGTCAATGTTGGATATCGCGCGCGCCTTGTATCCGAGAGATTCACGTTTTTTGAATATCGATGCCTAGGAGGTATCTAGCGTACGTGTTCACTCGTGTACAAGCTGATCTATATATCGCGGTTAAATCGCCGTTTACGGATACGCGATTTACAAAAGCCGCCATTAAATCCACACGCTGAACGAACCAAATTTATCGAGCCGGCCGCATCAGATTTGCCACAGCAAACTGTCCACTGTGGCAACGATCGTCTGTCTTGGGCGCCAAAGTAATTCCAAACAATTTCTTTCGACAACACTCATTCGCTTCTGGGAAACTAACGAACTGTTTATTATAGACAGTCTTGCCAGAGCAAAGTGACGTCTGTGGCGACAATCGCCAGTCTTGGACGCCAAAGGATTTCTAAAAATTTCTTTTTGTAAACCGAATTTCCTGCTAGGAAACTAGTGAACTGTTTATTATAGACATACTTGCGAGAATAAATTGTTGGCATTGGCAACAATGGTCTGTCTTGGATGCCAAAGTAATTCCAAACAATTTCTTTGGACAAAACTCATTTGCTTCTGGGAAACTAACGAACTATTTATTGTAGACATACTTGTCAGAATAAATTGTCAACAGTGGCAACAATCGTCTGTCTTGGATGCCAAAGTAATTCCAAACAATTTCATTCGACAACACTCATTCACTTCTGGGAAACTAACGAACTGTTTATTGTAGACATACTTGCCAGAATAAATTGTTGGCATTGGCAACAATCTACTGGCTTGAATGTCAAAGTAATTCTAAACATTTTCATTCGTCAACACTCATTCACTTCTGGGAAACTAACGAACTGTTTATTGTAAACAGACTTGCCAGAGCACAATGACGTCTGTGGTAACAATTGCCTGGCTTGGACGCCAAAGGATTTCTAACAATTTTTTTTTGCAAAACGAATTTCATGCTGACAAACTAGAGAAACTGTTTATTGTGGATAGAATTACCAGAGCAAACTGTCGACTGTGGCAACGATCGTCTGTCTTGGACGACGAAGTAATTCTAAACAATTTCTTTTTGCAAGCCGAATTTCCTGTTAGGAAACTAGTGAACTGTTTATTGTGGACAGACTTGCCAGAATAAATTCTCGACAGTGACAATATTCGTCTTGAATGTCAAAGTCATTCTAAACAATTTCTTTCGACAAAACGAATTTGTTTCTGAGAAATTAAATTACTATTTGTTATAGAGAAACTAATGCACATCTTAGTGTCTAGATCAAAGCTAATTTATAAATGTTCCTTCAGTTTTCTGCAGGCTGCATTATACAGTAACAAACACGTCTATATTCGGAGAAACAAGGTGCACGATTAAAAATGCAATTCAAGATCTTAATGTGTAATAAAAATGACATTCATTGTCAACAAAAGATTGCTTGTAGAATCTAAGTTAATGGTTTACCTTGCCAGATGAAAATGAGAGTGTTGCATATTTTTCATTGTAGAATAAAATACAGCGGGAGCAGGTTCCCAAGAAAAGAATATGGGTCAAACGTTTGTTTCAGGTGTGCGGTTGAGGAAGCAGTGACCTTGAACATTCTCTTGAACGTTACTTTTGAGCAATGCTCGCGAAAAAAAGGGGCGCTTGATTCGATCCTTGTTTCGAGTGGTGGAGAAAGGGTACTGTTTCTCGAAACGGTGTCAGAGAGGATTAAGGTTCTCACAGTGGAGAAGAAGAAGAGGTAGAAGCTTCGTCGTTTCCGCGATCATGAAATCCCGATCCATATGACCGTCGAGTGCGCATAAGTGAAGTGGTCGCATGGTACGGAACGATGAACACACTTCGTGGTATTCTGCTCCATTGACATTTGCGACCCGACGAAACTCTCGAGAAGCTAGCAACAAAGCGTACAGCAATAGCTGCGAGTTAGAAGACGTGGAGTAATATAATATTGCATCAGGAAATTAACTGGAACATGTAAAGTGATTCGAAACTACAGTTCCCATTTTCTGTTCTGGAACGAGTCTCTCCAATAACGGAAACGTGAAAGGTATTAATAAATTAAAAATGGACGAACGAGTATTCTGTTTTATAAACTTCTAATACTTTTTGTTAATTCGTTTCGAATAAGAGAAAATGTATAAAAAGAATATAGTATCGTGCGAGAAGAGAGAGTGTCCTGTGTAGAATGAATGTAGGTTGTTCGGAAAGTAATTTCGTTTTTTCCAGACAGAGGATTTAATTGTACTTTTTTTTTTTGCACCCAACTTCACACTTAAGCCGCATATTCATTATATGTTTTGAGAGCTGATATAGCAAGGCTTGTGTGTGAAAAAGTCCAATTGATTCTACGCAGTAGTTTTTGGTTGGTGCCCTTTTAAATATGGAGAGCAATAAGCAGCATTTTGGTCATATTTTACTTTTTTACTATAGAAAAGGTAAAAATGCTGTTGAAGCCAAAAAGAAATTAACCGATGTGTATGGAGAAGATGCGTTGACAGTACGCCAGTGCCAGAACTGGTTAGCAACATTTCGATCCGGCAATTTTGATGTCGAAGATGCACCACGTTTTGGAAGGCCGGTTGAAACTGATAAAGACACGATAAAGGCATTAGTTGATGCAAACCGGCGAATAACAACACGTGAGATCGGTGAGAGGTTAAATTTATCAAATTCAACTGTTTATGACCACTTGAAAGGCCTGGGTTTAACCTCGAAGCTCGATATATGGGTTCGAGCTCGAAATTTGTGTCGTCGCGTTGACGTCTGTGATTCGCTTCTCAAACGTCACGAAAATGATCCATTTTTGAAGCACATCATTACTGGGGACGAAAAATGGGTTGTATATAACAATGTCAAACGCAAGAGATCATGGAGCAAAAAAGATGAACCGGCTCAAAGCATTTCCAAAGCCAATATCCATCAAAAAAAGGTGTTGCTGTCTGTTTAGTGGGATTTTAAAGGAATCTTTTTTTTTGAGTTTTTACCGGATAACACAACAATTAATTCGGAAGTCTACTGTCATCAGCTGGACAAACTGAATGATGCACTTCAACAGAAAAGGCCAGAATTAATCAACAGAAAAGGTGTAGTGTTTCACCAAGATAATGCGAGACCTCATACAAGTTTGGTCACTCACCAAAAGCTTTTACAGCTTGAATGGGATACAATGCCACACCCACCATATTCTCCAGATCTGGCACCTTCGGAATAGTATTTGTTCCGGTCACTGCAAAATTTTTTAGACGGTAGAACCTTCACTTCAAATGAGGAAGTCAAAAACCACCTCAATCAGTTTTTTGCCAGCAAAGATCAAACATTTTATGAGCATGGAATCATGCTACTACCAGAAAGGTGGCAAAAGGTATTAGACCAGAATGGCCAATATATAATTTAATAAAATATTTGTTCATTATACGAAAATTGTCTTCAATTTTCACAAAAAGAAACGAAATTACTTTCCGAACAACCCAATAGCACGCGATGAGAGAGAACCTTGTGGATGAAGAAAATAGTCGAATGTAAAATTATTATTGATTTTTGCTTTATTAAGTAAATGGTTTATTAAATATTTATTATTTCCAACACTTTCTCTATTTAAAAATGTTATTCCCACACAGAAAATTTAGTAATCTGAATATTTTTATATCAAATGTGATTGAATAAAGTTCATTTAACACCTAGAATGTCATTTTGGATTTCTATGACCAACACAATTTTTGTTTAACATGAAAATCGATTCTTACTAGAATTCATTAACCCTCACGCGTTCCTCGTACTGAAAATTAGTCCCAAGTACAAACATATAAAGATGAAAAAGCGAGAATGAGTATCAAAAGTGAGAATATAGAAATATACGAATTTAAAGAAGAAACAGTTTTATTGTCCGCATTGTGTTGAACACAGAATCAACATAAAGCAGACGTCGTTCTTGACAACGTGCTAGAAACAGCCATTTCGGAGTAGGATTCCTATGGAAACCGAGGTTGATAAAAAATTGACAGCCTTTGAGAATCGTCTTCGACCGAAATACGTCGAGAATAGACTTCCCAGTTCATTCAATGAATAATCGAGAAGTTGTATCCTATCCTCGCGTGACAGCAGAGGAAGCCTTAACAGTCTATTCAATGATAATAGAATTATAAAAGATAACGCTCACGGAATACATTTAGAAGGAATACAAGGAACTTAAAAATCAAAAGAAACATTCTTAAATTCTCTACTGCGCATAAAAGATCATCACATTGTTGCAAAACTCTGTTGCATTGTGACGCAACGCAATACTAGACTTTCCGCCGTTTTTAACCCTTAGCACTTGAATGGTGACTCGAAGACACCACTAAAAATTGCCATACTATTATTTAAAATAATTTTTACATCGCTTTGTCTGCGTCTAACAAATTGGTAAAAATTTCGCTGTTGTAAGGACGAGTAGTAGTTACGAAATTTGTATGCACAAGAGCAAATAAATCATATGGAATGAGAATTTTCTAAAAGAGAAGGAAAGCTTTAATTTTGTAGGAAAAACAGCTTCGAGTGCAAAGGGTTTCATTCGGTACATTTCTTTCGTCCTGCGATAGATTCTTCATAGGTCTGTAAATATTAAACTGGAATTTGCCTATACGTGCCGTTAACTGTTAATGTAATTATCGTCAAACCACGTCATTGACGCCATTTTTTTTTTGATATCGGATAAAGATTTTCAGCTTACAACCAAAGAAGTTTCATACAACAGCATAGTTTTTAATAGCGTTGAACATGTTGAATTTTAACCATTTGCCTGTTACCATTTGAAGAAAACGCGCAGGTAGGTATATCGCATCTAGACGTTCGAAACTACATTAATACGAATGCTATACGCCAATCTGCTTTCTCTTCGGCCATCCACTCGTTCCTTCCGCTTTATTTCTGCGCAGTCTCCCTTCGGAGAGTCGAGACACTAAAGAAAAATGCGCCATTGAGGGTGATTTTTATTCAAGAGACAGCGCTGAGTGTGGGACGTTAGGTCTACCTGGGGGAGGGCTCGGAGCTTTAACTTAAATGTATGTTAAAAGTTTAGTTCAGGATTTTTAATGTCACGGGAAGAAGAAATATAAAAATAGCTGAGCCACGAAGTTATTAAGATTCCCTAAGGTCCCAAGCTGCCGAGGCCTTTTCGTCTCGCGCGCTGCACACTCCTTTCTCTCTCCCTATTCTCTCCGTGTCCCGGCATCCCCCTCGGTTCTCCATTCTCCCTTCCTTTATTCTCTTTTCTCATGCAGATCTTCCTAACTTTTTCCTCCGACTCCCCTGACCCCCCTTTCGCGCCGTTCTTCACCGTCTCTCCTTACGTCGACCAAATTAAATACCGTTCTCGGGAAATCCTGAAGGAGCCTTCTCGGATATTCAGAGGCGTCCTGGATGCACTGTCGCGTTCAATTTCAACCGCTCTCGTGCCGAGGCATATCTCGAAGGGAGAGGAAAAGCCACGATAAAGGGAGAAGGAAAGGAGGATTGGCCAGATCTAGGCAGCGTTAACCGAGAAAGAACTTCGATTACACGGCGCGATTTCGAGCGTGCGTCGGCGTCGAGCCGCGTTCACTCGCGTTCCAATGGCATAACATATCGTACCGCCTAATGCTGAAATCACATCGTCTTTCCGCGACTCCAAAACTTTGCAATTAACCTCTCAAATTGCGTTTATTAATTTTAATGACACTGCCTACCCGTCACACAGCGCCCGGTTCGCACTGCGATGCGCGCGAGCAGGCATGTATCTTTAAGCCGGATACCTGGGCTATGTACCTTCAGCCCTTGCCTCTACCTACGCGTTCGGTCTATGTGCAGACATAAATATGTACTTAGCTTGGATTAAATTATTTGGAGGAAGATGAAACGGGTCCGACCCGCATAGCTTCATTTCCCCAGACATCTTGGTTGCGCCTACCGCGTGTCGATGGAAATACGCCTTACAGGCACCCCGTAACCCGTTCTCCACTTTCCACCCGGCACCACCGTGGAGATTGGCTGCCAAGTTATCATCCCCATGGGGTACCTACTTAATTTATCTAAATCGGCAAGTTGATATATTCTAACTGGTTAGCAGCCGAAAACCTCCGCGAAGTATAATTAATTAAGATTAATGGGCCCGCGACTTCGACGAAATTCGAGCAGTTCGACCCATTTTCGACTGCGACCAAGCTTCATGCTATCGATAGAACAACACTCTGCAGGTGTCCCGGATCTCGTTGCCTGCATCTAAACGAGACTCGTGCGAGCTATACGTACCTCGAAACAACCTTAATTTATAGGTAATCATACAAACTAGCAGGAAAAAGAATTACTCTATTAAATTGTACGTTTCTTCCACTATGTACGGTTGATTCGAAATTTAATTATTTCATGTAGAGATTTAATATTTTCAAAATTTATTCTCAATTAGATTCTACAAGTGCTTCATAAAGACCATGATATTTAGAGTAGACATATCCAAGTAATTATAATTTAATACGCTATTTTATAGAAATCTTTTAGTCCCCTCAAAGAAACTGTCATCTGTGAAAAATGTTATTTTTCTTGTTCAAACATCAAAATCGTAATTTCCACACTGGATTATGTTTACTGACGATGCTGCAATGATATTACTAATCGAAGATATTTTTGATTTTTCAATGAAACTTTGTGAAGAAGAATCTGAGAATGATGGAACTAGGCTCGTTTTATAGAGCAAAGCATGTAGGAATGTTAGGAAACCTTGTTCCAATTTATAATAATTTTTTCCATTCTAGATTGGCCCCCTAGATCGTGTGATTTAACACCATTAGATTTCTTCTTATGGGGTTATTTGAATTCAAAGGTCTATGCCAACAAGCCCACAACCACCCGTGCATTACAAGAGGAAATTAAACGCTGCGTCAACGAAATTCAGCCACAATTATGCAGAAAGTTCATGAAAAATTTCGACAAAAGAGTGCGTATGTACCGGCAAAGTTGTGGAGGCCATTTGCCCGATGTGTTATTCCATAAATAACCCTATCCTACATACTTTATGATTCAATGAAAAAATAACAATCTAAAGACTAAAAACTGTGTTTTCTATTTAATTCAAACCTTGCGTTAATTTTGGAACACCCTTTACATAGAGAGAGAGAGAGAGAGAGAGAGAGAGAAAGAGAGAGAGAGAGAGAGAGAGAGAGAGAGAGAGAGAGAGAGAGAGAGAGAAATAAAAGATTATCCTATAAAATTGTGAAATTATTTTTCTGCAGAGTATCTAAAGCACCGAATTCCGAACAAGAGTACACAACTCATTTGCAGCAATTGTTCGGCGGATTGACCACTTTGCAGACTGAATTTTTGAATAACGTATCGCCATAAATTACGGGGGCTGTAATAATGGCGAACGACGGAATGGACGGTCCGAAGCGTAATAAGGTCCGGCTTCATTTATTCATTGTTATAATGAACCGGTTGATGACTTAATATTTCATCATGACACACTGTAGACCGAGCGTGAATTCTGCGGCAGTATTTAATTGTGACGTTTAATAATTCACAGTGGTCAGTATAGCGGCGTGTACGTTCTGTGTATCGTAACGCTCTTGTACGTTCGAAAACCCAAAGCTTCGCTTCCAAAGGGACTATTACAATGGTTCATAGTGCGGTGACCATCCTTGTTTATTTTCGTCCCTTTTGTCTCTTTCTCGCGGACAGGATCGCATGCATTTTCTCTTCTCGTTTCGCTATTTCTCCTCGTTTCACGCAACCCCTCCGCGGTCTTTCTGTTCTTAGGTACGGGGTTACATTAATTCATTCTCAGCGTTGTCCTCGCGCAGAGTACTGTGCCATAGGCTATCCTTTTTGGTTCACGAGGTATCTCGTTTCCAGAAGGATGCGTACGAATTTGGCATACGTTTCTCCGATTTGCATCTGTATGAATAGGCGCGGATTACGGGATTGGAATAAATTTGGCCGGCTAAGTGAGCCCTGCAATTTATACCGGTTCACGAGCGACGAGTGCGTATGTATATGCTATCCTTACACATTGTTCTATTCAGCATCGACGATTTCGCTCAATTTTTAATCAGCGAAGTCACCGAACAAATTCGAAATATCCCGACACGATCATCTATAGAAATTTATTCCCGAATGTGATCTCAATATTACAATTAATAGACGAGTTGAAATTGATTTTTCGTTTTATAATTGCGGAGGTCGTAAAGTAGATTTTGTGAAAGGTTATTAAATAGTCCCATTTGTAGACGGAAAATATCGATAGATAGATATAACACTTAATACAAATCTTTTAAATATACAATTTTACATAATATTCTTAATTGTAAATCTAATCTTTTTTCTCAATTTACAATTAGAATAACTGGATAATCTAAATTATAACTTACATCTGATTTGTGCACAATTATGGATATTGTAAATGTATTTTTGTGGGAGGATTGTAATATAGTTATTTATGTACTACAATTTCTTAAAAAGTTACGTATAGAACACATTTATTATTTAATGCTCTAAAGTAGAATGATAAATTGTTCACTCCATTTTACCGATATATTGAATTCAATTTTTAACGTAACGATCGATTAACTGCTTTCTATTGAATATTTGAGGTCTATGAAAGACGGAAACTTTTTAAATTTATGTAAAATATTATCTGTTACTCAACTTCCTAGTCGATCGATCCGATAATAAATAATCCAGACTCTGGATTAATTAATTTCAATAAATTAACTTTAAAAATTAATGAAATTTCGTTTTATTAAATGACAATGGTACCTTCGTATTCACATTATACATATTGGAATTATGCCAAGATATGTATTCTGTCATTTGTCAGATTTATTACAAAATTCTAGTTTTTAAATTATTGAATGAAAAGTACGAATATATGGATGTAAGTTGTTAAATTCTTTAAGTCAACTGTGTAAATTCAGTATTTAACAACTAACACTGCTCTATGATCAAATTCTAAAAATCATCAAGTTTTGTTAATCTGAAAAACCATATTGCTCATATATTCCCCACATTTTTATTGTTTTAGATATAGCTGTGAGTATGATCTGAAAGTACCTATAATCTTCAAATTTACAATGTAGTCAATTTAATAGCGATACCAGTTTAATACTCCGAGGCCACGATTCTTCAGAAATAGTAGATAACATCATATATCCACTGCCATAAAAGGTTATAGCTAACACGACCAAGATTTACACAAGGCAAGATAGTTAAGACAATACTTTCAGTATCAGACGTCCAAAATTTTCAACTTACATTTCGTCAAATAAATTACGTTTATTTTATGAAATTCGTAAGACTGTCGAGTTGACACACAAAATTAAATACTATATTAATAACAAGCCTAAAAATTACCAAAATAATTTTTTATTAAGAAAATGATTCCAGTATCACGTTCAAATCGTTAGAAGATCGTCAAACTCTCTGATCCAATACCATTTGGTCAATTAACTATGCTCGTCGTTTCGATTAAAAATATCTTACCTTCGGAAAAATAATTAAAACTTAAAAATCATTCAATGCATATTCAACCCCATAAGACGGCTCCCGCAAAAAAAGCTGCAGTCTATCGACCCGTTGTTTTTATTCAAGTCGTTTCTATACCAAGAGGCATGAGATAAAATAAAAATTCGCTATTGGCTGGTCAAATAAAAGGTGCTCAATTCGGCTTTACACCGACGCGAGTTTTATTTATCAAGTTATAGTTCCTTCGACAATAGCTGCTGGGAAATAAAAGTACTGATCGCGTTAACGGCTAGCATATCCGCGTACGCGCGCACACGCTTACACGCACGTGCAAAAGACCTATGGCGGCGTCTCATTTTGGCGTGCGGTTATATGTCAATTGTTTATGATGGGTCATAGTCTGGCCTATTGGCCATACCGTTGGCCTACAATTCACTGCGGATGAACGAAAACTTATTACGATCCATCGTTTTATCCGTACGTCGCTCATAACAAGCATCTTTTACGATACCGCATAGGAGAGTTGCGGGGGTGGTAAAACCATGGCGCGGACGCTATAGACGTTGATTGTCGGGGGACGTTCATTCCAGTTTCTTCCCTTGATCCCCTCTCCCCCTTGCCGGTCGAATGCCTGTCTGGTCACATTTTCATCCTTTCTACGTCATTTCTTCCGGCGGATCTCCGTTCCCATGGTGTCTCACTTTCCATGGGACTCGTATCCGAGGGAAAGAATGACGGTATACTCCCAAGGCGAGAGGGAAAACTGCCGTCGTCGAACGGCCTTGGGCAACGCTACACCACCGACAGGAAGACGTTGTTAGGGCTATTGCTCTCTGTCCGAATGAAGGATCGGTCATATTTACAAGCGACGCCGGCAAATGGTTGGTGAGAAGGCGAACATGGGAAAAAAAGGGGGAAGAACAAACCTGTCAAATCGGCCCATGGGACGCGGCAACGATTCGCCTCTCGGCCACCCCCGCACATTCCCTTTTTCGCCGGCTCCCACCCTTTCTCACTCTCTCTTTCTCTCTCTCTCACTCTCTCTCTCTCTCTTTTTCTCTCTCCCTTTCTCTCTCGGCTTCTCTCGAAACCGTGCCTCGATTCGAGCCATTTTTATTCTCACACCACTGAGCCGGGAGAGACTGTGTCCTTTCCTTGCAATTCACTCGTGTCTTCCTGTCGATCGTTCCTCGTTCGTCATACTATTTGCAGCTCCGGAGAAAACATTCGATGAAATGGGGACAAAAGTCCTCGCCTACAATACTGCGTGCGCAGGGACGAGATCGTGTTAGCGTATTGGTCGTATTTCGTGGCTTATTGTGGGGCTGCTGTTTTTTTTTTTCGACCGGGTCGTAAATAATTCTAGCTTTGACGTAGCTATTTTATTTGCACAGAATACAAGCAACAATTCTATCTCGACGGCTGTTACGGCATCATCAATGTCAAAAAAATTGTTATGTTCGCGGTGTAATGCTTCCACCATGAATTAATAATGTGCGGACTAATTTGTAGGATTTGTGGCACTTTATTGTGGCAATAACTTCGACAATACAATAATATATAGAGGTTCTAGAAAATCTTCACGGTTTTTACGGCATCATCAACGTCGAAAAATTGTTCTGTTCACAGGGTGATGCTTGCATGACGAATTGAAAATGTGCGAACTAACTTCAAGAATTTGTGGTAATTTATCGTGGCAATAACTTCGACAATACAATAGTATATAGAGGTTCTCGAAAATCTTCACGGTTTTTACGGCGTCAGCAACGTCGAAAAAATTGTTCTATTCACAGGGTGATGCCTACACGATGAATTAATAATGTGCAAATTAGTTTGTAAGATTTGGGGTACTTTATCGAGGCAATAACTTCGACAATACAATAATGTATAGAGTGTCTCGAATTTATATGGCAAGAAAAATACAGAAACGGAATGAGAATAACTAGTATAGTTTACTAATCACGACACTCAAAGGAACAGCGACTCGCTGTTCGCGTTGGAAAATAAAACGCGGTCTTTTTACAATCTCTCCACCACCTTTCAGCGGCGTTACAATTCGAACATGCTAGATACCATTGGCGCTTTCATTGTCATGCAAAAGTGCAACCTTATGCTCGATGTGGAGCAATTCGGCAGTCGGTTGAACACAATAGGCCGGACAGTCGGCACGGCACAAAATATGCAAATTCGACGGGCGTCGGGTACGGACCGCCAAAAACAATAAACTCGAGCAATTGCATGTGTCCATACATTGATGGAACCATAAAAATATCCATGCGAACACGTTTTGAGTCTGCTGGGACTGGAAGAGTCCAGCGAGAGGAACGGGGGGCGAGGGATAAAACGACGCATATGGTTCTAGCATTTAGCCGAACCGAAAGTAACCGCCCGCTACATTTTGTGCAGATTGATCGCTAATTGATCTACGAGAAACCGATGTGCACATTTTGTTGCTTCGGGTGTAATTAGGGGGTTGATTAATGTGCTGGGTGGAATTCGAAACCATGATATAATTGAAGAGAAATTCTGTGTTCTCGAAATGTAGAAATATCGAATAAAATTTCTGTACGCAAATTAGTGGTTGCAGGGAAGTTTGTTCTTTGCAATTCCTTTTGTGTACATACTAACGTAAATTGAAACGAACAGATCTAATGCAGAAAATAATAGGAAACGGGGAAAGCGTAATTTCTGCACCTCTAAATTAATGCAGACAATTTTTATTTGAAATGAAGGAAACGTATTATACGACTGCAGGAAAAGACCTAAATGATGTTCAATGTATGGCTGGATGGGAATAATTTATTTAAATTACGTTCGCTTGGTTGCATTATTTAAAATTGTAAAGTATAAAGCAGAACACCGAGGAAAGCGTATGATGTATCGTAATCACACAACAGCGGATTTTTATGCAAAATCAAAAATGTCTGTAATAATTTCAAGATAAATGAGTTAGATAGAGATTTCCTTCTTTTAAATGATTTCAATAAATTGGAAATAATTTGCGACAGTATTTTTAAGTACGTGAGACGTCTGTATTGTTTTACATTTGATATACGTAAAATGTAGAATGCAATTATCACGTATAATTGGAATAATTGCTTCTTAAATGTTAAGTACTAGTTTTCCCAAATTGTGGCAAATTGAACGGAACATGTTCATATATTTTACTAGCTCCGTCATGCAGAATAATTCCTAGGGTAGTGGTGCTACAATTTGGTGGACAAAGTGTACATTTAGATTCGTAAGGAGAATTACAATTTTCAGGACAGTGTGCTTTTCATTGGCCCGTAGCGTTCCGTTTACACTGGTGTTCCCAAAAGTGTTTGCTCGGGGCACGGTTCCTCCAGTTTTCACACTCTGCTCTAACACGTTCTAACTACTTGTACTTCTACAGCAGTTCTGCCGGACCACTGTTCGCCAAACTTTTCTTTCAACGAACTGGCCACTCTGTATCCTCCGAGTAGACCATACTCGCGCGGAATTTCTGTTTGCGTATAATGTACGTACGGACGAATTTAACCGCCGGGAATGTGTTAGGATTAAAGGCTTCGGTTTCGCTGCGGTCAAAGTACGAAATTTTCTCCACTAAACAGCTCATTCAGTAAGTAATTGCTTCGTTACCTACGCCCTTTTTTTCCCCGACGCGATTCCGCGCGCGCGTTACGTTCAAGTGAAAAACTTGGAAACCTAGAGAAATACTTACGTCCACGAGAATTGCGGGAACGTGCAGCGTTATTGTTTTTTTTTTTTAAATCAATTTAATGTAATACAATCAAACGATTTTTTAACCACGCGTGAAATTACGACACGTTTTGGAGGTAACCACAATAACCACACCATGGTGGAGGTAACCTTGAAAATTATATTGCATTGATCTTCTCGTAAACTTTTAAACTTACAATAATTTCTAATAATTTGAGATAATATTAAGCTCTTTACACTGTACAAACAAGAGTAAGTTAAAGTTCACCATGTTTTTTGATTAACTCGTTGCCCTACAACATTGTGCCGGAAACATTATGTAGATTCTGAACAGACTCTAATAAATGTGTATGTCATTGATTACCCTTAAATAGAAACAATAATCTATTTGATTATTGTTAATGTACATCCATTGGAGAACATACAGACATACAACAATTCGAAATTTTCTTTTAGCAAATTATGGACCACAAAGAAATTTTGATCATTGCAACCGCAAAATACATTCTAACACAAGAGATTAACCCTTTCGCTTCGGCTATCCAGTCCGCCGAAGTACTGTCACTGAACGGAAGCGCGCGCCGTGAATACGTGCAATATGCGTTGTAGCTGTATATACGTTTTCCTAGGTCTTAAATAACAATTTTGCTAAATAAAACAATCTTTGCTAGAATATAATGAGTATAATTTACGTCTTTGATATTATCGACTGATGCATCGTTCAGATGCCGAATATATGGGGTGACGACACAGAAGTCGTCGCGTGGCTGTCGACTATAGGCGGCGCACGTACCCACAGGTTATATTGGGAGCCGCTTATAAACAGCGCTCGAAGCGAAGGGATTAAAGAGGAAGATTTGGGGAAGATTTTAGCGTTTGAACCATGTCGATAATGCTGATAGAACGACCGAGGCACGAAATTGCGGCAGTGACACGACTTTGAAATTTTGGGGCTGGTGAAAATCGCGAAAATCGGCAAAATGTGGTTGATAAAAGGAACCTTCCTGCAGTCCCCTGAAATGCTAGCCTAGATTTTGGGAGCTCTGCTTAAAGAGGAAGGTTTGTGGAAGATTTTCCCGTTTGAACCATGTCGATAGCTCTAATAGTTTGGTCGGGGCACGACTTCAAAGATTACCAAATATCGCCAACTAGTGAAGGGATGACCCCCTACCTGTCGAAAAATTGGAAAAAATTGGAAAAAAATATTGGTTCGCCGATTCTTTTGTAATTTTGGTTACACGTTTCTAGACGCATGGACAGAGTGTATGCCAATTTTACTTAACTTCGATTTCCTGAAGTTTCAATACAAAAATAAAAATTCATATGAACGCGTTATCAAAAGTAAATCAAATGTAACAGAAGAACGCAGACATTATTTATGAACGGATTTTTCAAATAATGAATGAAGAACTGCGAGCGTTTAATTAATGCGATTCCACGCAAAATTTCCGAGTATTATTTACTCGGCCCTCGCATTGTAGAATGATATGTTAACTGAGCTGTCGATTGTAGGAAGCATCGCAAAGCAGATAATATAGTATCATTTCAATTTTGCCCGAAAGTTTCCACGGGCACGAGTTCACGTTATTAAAAAAAAAAGACAAAAAGAAAATGAAAAAAAAAATCAAATCGAACGGCACTAGTATTTCACAGGATATCCTGCTTTATTCGACACGGTTCAAATGTAATTCAATCGTCGAAGAATCGCAGAATTTATGAACGGGACGCGCGCGCAAATATTTTTAATTAAAATAAGTCCAGGTGTTTTATTGACGTCCGTGCAGGGAGTCCGAAAATCGCGTGAATTATCTGTCGCGCTTCGCTTTCGCCGTTACGATGATGCATGAGCGGCCGCATAAAAAATGTGAGCCTGAAGCCCGCGTCGGGTGAGGCGATATCGTGAAAAATGAGACTTTCGGGATTGCAGGCGTGTACGAACGAACAAATAGTTCGATGGATCAAGTTTTAATGACCTGAACAGCCCGAGCGCCGACGCCGCTATCGCGTTATTGACAAACCACTATGGGTTTCTACTGCTAAAATGAATCACGCTGTTATTTGCGAACGCATAACATTAAACCGCCAATATACGTGCTCGCAATATTGTGCCACGATAACAATAATTTCACCCGGAGAGGAAATACGATCTCGTTTCACGATACCCCACGTTGAAAAGCGAAAGAATCATTCGTAAAAGAAGCAAGAATCGTGATCTGTCGTCGACCGTTCCGCGTTTCCACGATCTATGCCCGTTGTAATCTGAAATATTATGCTCGGCAATATAGTTGAAACAACTAACTGAATAGAGTATTAAATTTTACCGTACAGTGATGCACGGCCCGGTGAAATAAAAATTGACACATATTCGAAAAAAAATAAAAAAGAAATACGTCGTTGATGTCACACAATTCGATTCGCTACAGCTTAACAGCGGATCGATTATATACATAAAGATTTTCTCTTCCTTCAATCATTTATCAAATCGTTCATTCCTTCATAATAACAGTTTTAATCTGAAGGGTTGTTTCGAGTGTACTGTAATTTTAAATAGTAAAAATAATATATTTCCTATGCGTAAAATTTAACACTGAATGTCACAAGTATTATAGCTGTAAAATTCCTACGTAAGATTCGATTCGATAGATCTCATTTTGTCAATTACACTTTGTAACAAAAATCGCACACAATACAAATAAATTAAATTTTTGAATTTTTGTAAGATTGAAGAATTAAAAAGTTGATTAAAGTTAAAGTGGTGCAGTTATTTTTTATTTAAAATCTATAATCTCGCTAAAAATTGTATATCAAATAGGCGTAGATAAGGCATCAAGCGTATCTAAATTTCTTTGTACGCAATAGGAGCGAGATTCACGATCCTGCAAAATTTTTTAAACATTTTACGAATTTGAGATCGCTACAATGCGTATCGACGAAGTTGTAGATGACCCACCTGCTATCGAAGCAGAAGGTTTCTCATTGTATTATTTTTTAAACTCTCTGATTTATATTTTCATTTCAAAAGAAGTAACAATCACGATTTGTCAGTCGCGATATAGTTGAAACAACTAACCGAATAAAGTATTAAATTTTACTGGATATGATATACGGCCTCGTGAAATAAAAAGCGACACCCATTCGATGCTCCGTGTTATTTACAATCCTGTATCGGATACCACTGAATAAATAATTGTACACGTTCCATGATAAGATTCAACTTGTACCGCGTAATAAATTTTCGATTTATTAGTATGCAACACTATGCTGGAAATTTAGAGGTTCGCGATCGATAGGTAGCCGCAGAGAAATGGTTTGACTACTTACTGCAAGAGACAAGAAATTCGACTTGGTCTCCCCCAATTTCCAGTGCTGCGGCTGCTCTTTGATAGAACCTTAATTCGTCGATGTACAAACTTTAAATTAACCAAGAGTTTCTACCCGAGTTTAATTAAATTTCGAATATAGTTGTTCAGTGATTCAAATGTGTCGCCGATGGAATTTTTTAATACCACGAAGGTGTGGCTCAAATTAATAAATACCTTTCGACAAAATATTTCGGAGAAAGAACACGATATGTATTAGATTAAACAATATAACTAAACGACTTCGAACTTTGCATATATTCACAGCAAAAATTAATGGGGATGATTTTTATACGGATTCAATAAAATCTGGCATTTTTTAATTATTGAAACGATTCGAAACGAAATTTCTACTTGGCTCCTGTTTCTGGAAATTAATGAATACGATTTCCATTTGCCATAAAGATTCGCAGAGAATTCTTCTTTGAAATATGTATCTGTTATAGTTAAAATAAGCAATAGCTTCGAATAATACTACCGTGAAGAGTGAGCTCATTGTTCGTTGCTATTAAATTGAAGTTTCTTACAATTTTTGCTATTTTCAGTTTATTACATTAAATAGCAACCTTCGTTAAAGACACAGACGAATTACATTAAAATCTTGACTTTTTCTTTCTTTTCCGCAATTACAACCAATAACAATTTTTCTAAATTAATTTACGTATTACCTAATAAATTAGTCCTTTTAACATTTTAAAATACCACAAGTCATTCGATCATATTTTTAACGACGTCAAAATGACTCGTTACTGACTTCTTATTTGACAATTACTAAAATTATTAGAATTTTCCCACGTTTTCTAGATAAAAGTTAGACAAAATTTGAATAATTGCAACCTTGTAATTATTATAAAGCAGTGTATATTAGCATGGTTTAATGCCCCGCAGTTCTGTGCTAAAAAGTTGTTCGTTTTCAAAGGGTGTACGAATACTTCTCACACTAACTATACATTATTCATTTGATAAGATGCACCAAATTATACATCACAGCACTGTCCCCCTGAAGTAATGCGAACGAATTCGCTGTAACACCTAATAGTTGAATTGTCAAATGAATATATCTAGACAGGCCTGTAGAAGAATACGTTTTTCCTTTTCGTTGTTTTTATACAAAAAGAAATTACCTGCCTGTTGTGCGTCAGGACTTTCGATACAGGTTCTCTATAGCTGGTCGAAATCGTGTTATAAGTGACAAATCTCACGATTCAGACGCGAAATCCGGATAGAGACACGTGTCCGTTAATGGTTGGCAGAGTCACCGGCTGGTGATCATTGCCAAGTCAACCTACGGGCCGCCTCTATCTGCTCGTCGCTACGTGCACAGCTTTCGGAAGGCTTGACTTCGAGCACGGCATCTGTCCGCAGGTACATTCACAAAAGCGTGTACACGTTGTGCTGTCTCCGCCACGTGCAACCACATATGTCTATTCGATGCTCTATGCGACTCGTGCGCGAGTAAACGTTTTGAATTTGTTCTTTTACGGCGATTCGATATCTCGGCCAAACAAACGGACACGTCCCCCGGAAATGGGTTCACTTCATTGCTAAAAGAATTCGATTCGACTTAAAGTGATATTTCAATATACCGACGAGCTCTATTTGCCGCACTAGAGCGCCTGGTCTACGGGAATGAATAGAATTAGATTCGACGGTGTGGCTTTCAATAATAATATCGAGGCTGCGGATAAGTAAAGTATAGTATTTTTTACTACAATTTATAGTAATTTTTCCCATTCATAGTTTGCAGACTTCCCATCATCGACCACTGAGTCCTGAATAAAAGGCTGTCTACTGACTTTGGGCTACTGCAACGTCGTGAAAAAGAATCAGAAAATAATGAAACTAGGCTCGTTTTATAGAGCAAAGCATGTAGGAATGTTAGGAAACCTTGTTGCAATTTATAATCATTTTTTGCCATTCATAATTTGTAGTATTTCCATCTTCGATCATTGCACTTCGAATAGAAGACTGTTTACCGACTCTGAGCTACTGCAACTTCGTCAAAGAAAATTTGAGAATGATCTAACTAGGCTCACGTTGTAGAATTAAATTGGGACCATCCTCGAGAAATTTCGGTGCTAGACTCACCTCACCAGTACAGACGCTAAACACACCGGTCGTCCAAAAACAAACCGTTCAAATGTCAATATCGAAGCAGTGCGTGAGAGTGTTGGTGAAAACCCAGGAACATCAATTCGGCGTCGTGGACAAGAATTGCAAATTTCAAGAAGCTTTCTACAGCGTATACTCGCAAAAGATCTGTGTCTCCATGCTTACAAAATTCAATTAACACAACAACTGAAGCCTAATAACCATGAACAGCGAAGAGAGTTCGTGGAACGGATTATTGAACATCAACAAGTGGATGCTGATTTTTCGAGCAAAATCATCCTAAGCGATGAAGCACATTTTCACTTTGATGGCTTTGTTAATCGCCAAAATTGCCGTGTTTGGGGTTCGGAGAACCCACGTGTGATTGTCGTACAACAAATGTACCCACAATGTGTCACTGTTTGGTGCGGATTTTAGGCTGGAGGCATCATTGGACCATACTTTTTTGAAAATGAGGCTGGTCAAGCAGTAACTGTTACTGGTGCTCGATATCGCGACATGATAACACAGTTCTTTCTGCCGAAATTGGATGCTATTGATGTGGCCAATATGTGGTTTCAACAAGACGGCGGCACACGCCATACAGCCAGTGAAACAATTCAATTACTGCATGAGACATATTATATATTGTTATATTATGTATTGAATATTAGGAAGAGCGCCGGTTTTAATAACTGCTTTCAGCTTTTTACTTTTAAGGTAGGTAAGTTTTAAATGTTTTTAATTAAATTTCTTGATTAAACCTTTTGTCAAGATTCTGAAAGCTATTTTCTACAGAAGAGTACTTGGATGTTTCGTAGAAGTAGATTAGATGCTAACGAACTTCTGCGCATAGGAATTGCGGCATGAAGATAATATGAAGTAATGAAGATGAAGGCATTACTTATACTCGTAACCAGTAAGCTAGATATTAAATATTTATTAAACATCTAGGTCAGAAAAAGTTATTTTAAAAACATTGTCGCAATCTTTCCTGTATTACGTAACTCAAACGTTTTTATATGTGTATTAAAATTTTTCTATAATTTATAAAAATAAAAATTTATCACATTTCACTAGAATTTTTACAAAGTAATATTTTTGTATCAACTTTTTTTACTGTTAGAAATAATTATTTCTGCAATAAATTTCTTTATTATCTAATTTAATTGATATATGAATTATGCAGTTATGAAAATATATATGAAACCTTTTTACTAATTTTTAATTGTTATGATAACTAAAATGAATATTAAAGAGAAAGCAGGATAGTTATATTTAACAAATATAATTTATAAATTTGAAATTGATTTAAATTAATTACTGTTAACTCATTGACTATTAAGCTATTGTCAAAATGTGTATACTACACAGAATATTGTTAAAAGTATCCTGGTACACAAATAGGATATCCAACAAACTTCCCACAATTATTACGGGGACTCATAAGTAATAAATTATTTGTAAAGAAGTTTCTTGCCTTTAGTTCTGTACGGATCGTTGAAGAAGAAACACGTATTATTCTACAGATTTCAGTAAAGCACCCTGTGGTCTAAATAATCTAAACATTTTTTACTGTCTTCTAATAAAATGGCGACGTTCGTACCTTCCGAAGGTCATAGATGTATCGAAGGTCAACAAGTGTCAACGTTGGTTCAGGAAGTATACTGCTGGTCATTACGACCTCTCTGGCAGGCCTCGAAGTAGAAACCACCTTGAGTAACATTTTGTTTCAAGGACTCTCGTATTCCATAAGAAAAGGATTGAAAATTTGCAGGAAAGTTGACAAACTGTGCTTGATAATCACGGAGAGTATACAATAGATTATAAATAAAAACTTGATTTTACTATAAAGTTTGTTTTAGATTTCAAACTAATTTATTATTTATACCCCTAATAAAACCAAAAAACGTAACTGCCACAAACACATGCTCACTAGTCAACATGCTCCAACCCCGGGCGTTACAATCGACAAGAGTAGAGGAGCACAATCAAAGTTAGGGAGCTGCTTCTCAAGCCTAGCAATCAGAATTCCAGGGTACTCGCGAGCATAGCCCGAAGACAGATGTTCACTGATGAATGACAAAGGGGCATCGGATCGTGATTGAAGTTAATGGTGTTCGGGTAACGCCCTGTAAAAAGCCGGCATCTTATCGAGTTCGCAGTGAAGTCCTTTCCGAAAGAAACAAGAAAGAAGTAAGTAGCGTAGCCTAGCCGTCTTGGATCGGGTCAGGCCGGGCCGGGTCAGGGTAGGGACGATCTCCTCCGGGTTTGATTTCTGCGACTCGCGCAGAAATCCTAACCGGCAGGTTCATTGGCACCGTTTCAATTCTGGGCAGCGGATCAAACGTCGACATGCGGTCTGGTGGTTGTAGCGCGCGGCAAAGACGACGAGCTTTGTGCCGTCGACGCCGACACCGTCGCCAGCCTCGTCGTTCGCAGGAGCTATCATCAAGAGTCGCGCGACGTCTAGCTGGCGTCGACAAAGGAGGACCGAGGCCGCCGTCGACGACGCGACTTGGCAACTCGTCAAGAAGCTTGTAACCCTAACTGTGCCATTGTGCGAGAGGCGCTTGGCGAAAACTCCTTTCTGGTCAGGCCTGCTGTTTCGAGGCTTCTTTGTTTCTCCCGAAGGGTGAACGCCGGAGGCGCGTGGCACGCTACCACTTGTCGTCAACCTTCACCCTCGGGCCCTGGCTCCTTCCAAACAGTCCACATATTTCGCGAACGACCTGCTAGCTACCCTGGTTCCTGCTCGAGATCAGGAGCCAACAGCGTCCACGGGTCTAACGTCGTCGACGACGACGACGACGGAGACAGGACACCGCCGTTACTCGACGACAGCTTAACGCGCTTAATCGTTCCTACGGCTTCGCTGCCGAATGATCACGCGTCGTCCACGCCACCAATTTCGTGACCCACGATGTTGATTTTAATGGCATTACCGAAAACCGGGCTTAGCAAGGAATTCCCGGAGACACACACACCGGTAGTTCTAAGGCCTCCCAAGGTTTTCCCGTGTACGCCCCCGACGCGATTCTGATCCTGAAACGATATTAACGTCAGCGTTATCCGCGCGGTTGATTAAGTCTTTCACTGGAAACCTAACAGCAACTGAGACTCGAGGGTGTCGGCGAGATCGGTGAGCCGATATCAGGGAGGCTCTCGTTCCGCGCCGAATCGATCATCATCTTTTGCGAAAACGGCCACGATTCAAATCTGTTCTCCTCGGTATGATCGTTTACAACCTTGAACGTTACGAGTTTTTCTTAACCCTTTAAACGCTATGAACCCATATATGCGTTCTCGCATAACCATTCGATTTTGGCTATGAACGCATATGTGGGTTCTCACAAAACCATTCAATCTGGGAAGAAGAAATCTATGAACAGATATACATGTATGTGATTGGTGCTTGTAAGCCTATATGTATACAGTGGCACACAAAAGTATTCGGACACTCTTCAAACTTAAATAAGTTTTTTAAGATTGCACCAAACGTCTTGAATTTTCTTGAGCAATTAGTTGCATTGATTTAATAAATGAATATGCAAAATGAATTTTGTAAATATTCGAATTGGTATGAATTACATGATCAATAAAAAAAGAACCTTTTAAATATTTTTTATTTGAGCCACGTACTAAAAATTTTAAAGACGCATCTGGTAGATCTATGATAGTTATACACATGCAGAAAAATTCATTGAAATCGATCGACATACACACGAGCTACATGCCATCGAAAATGGTGAAAATCGTAATTTCTCACGTTTCTTGGTCAGTTTCTGCTAAAACTCCACAAATTCTTACACCTTTCTACGCGTGTCATTTTTTCCCACGTCAATCGATTTCGGTGAAATTTTCAGCATGTGTATAACTAACGCAGTCCTGAAAAACGCATATTTTAAATTTTCATTACGAGTTGAAATAAAAATGTTTTAAAAAATGTCTTTTCTACTTTCCGACGTAATTTCTACCAATTGGAATTATTTCAAAATTATTTTTGCATATCATTTAGTAAATCAATGCTTCTATTTGCTCCAGAAAAGTCAAGTCGTTTGGCTCAAGTTTGAAAAAGTTATTTAGGTTTAAAGAGTGTCCGAATACATTCGTGCTCTACTGTATGTTAGACTTTGTGTAACTTCTTCTGCCATAAAATGTTGATAGATTAAACTTTTCCGTATATTACATATTTGTTTTCAAATGTTACGAAATAACAATGGATGAGTCGTATTTAGAAATCTGATGTACGCAACCCACGGTAGGCTTCTTCGTACGAAATGGGCAGTCCATGGCGCACACTCAAAGGGTTAAAGAACAAAATTCTATTCTTTATTAGTAACACCTTTTATTCGTGTGATTTTCGAAAAGCAGTGTGTTAAGTCGAGGCATTGTTTTAAAACTGGAGACGTTGAATTCCTCGAAGACGCTGAAACGAATGTTCGCCGCTCGATTACACTTGCCGCTCTTGCGGAGATTAATACGACTATGATTTAATGTTTCGCAATCTCATTCGACCGAGCTCGGGAAATTCGATTTCCGTCGGTTTCGGGGTATACCGGTTATAAGCCGCCTTTAAAATTCACGTAATCGTAAAACGGCGGAAATATTTTCCTGTCCGTTTCTACGGTTCGTTCGGACCATGTCAATCACAAGGGTCTACGAGGAATAAATTTCGAAGGAGAAGTCCTTCGGCAGGATTCTCAGCTCGTCGATTGCTTGGACGATCGAACCACGGAGCGACGGGAAGGGGCATCGTCTCCGCAAGTTCGAGTTCGGTGGGTTACGCTGCACAGTAATAAAATAATTTTATCGATTCCGTCAAACTTTCCTTATAACTCGGCTGGCTCGATTGTCCCGCCCGCGTTATAAACGCGGCAAGTAGCATAACGCGGATTCTCGCCGGTGCTGCGCGCTGTATACCCCCGTTGCCTTCACTCTCATTTTTCCATTCGATGCTTTACTTTGCCCCACTTTTCGGAGCTGGCGAGCCACACGCGTAACCTACCGACCAGTAATTTGCGAAAGTACAAACGTCTGCTCGGCGGAAAGACGACTCGCGGAATATAAGAGCAGGGGACTTGTTGCTGGTTCCAAGCGGCACCGGAATCCCGCAATATACCCGAGGAATTCGATGGTTTATTGGCTTTCCTTAGACGTGGTAGAACAAAGAACGCCGATAGCGAAACCGAGACAGACGACACCGAGGCTAGCGCGAAGACGGAGGAACGAACCGAGAGGAAGACGGAGCAAAGTAAGTCGGTGACCACGGAGTTCGCTTGTTTATGCGAGTGCCGATGCGCGCACCATCTGCTCAAAAAGACTTGTTGTTCTAAATGTGAATTGCTACCGTGGTATCTTCTCGCCTCGAAAATTGCTCGAAACACAAAACCAACCCTCGCATTGCCGACGTCTTCTTCAGCTTCTGAAAAATTAACGAACTGCTTCCGGCAGAATATTACAGTTTCATATGTTGTAAACTTTTATGTCATCGTTCATGAAATAACGAGTTCTCGCCCTTGCGTGATCGGGAAACGTTAGATACTTAATAATTGTCGTTAAATGACAAAAATAAAATAATACCAGAGTGAAGTGTATTCTCTATTTTAGTCCACAGATTACATAAACAAAGTTACAAAAATATATATGAACAATCAATAAGAAGTACTGTAGTAAAACATTTTTTCTGAGATATTTTTAAGTGATTGCATTCCTTCATTGAAAACACACGAATTACAAAAAAATATCATTGGTGAGTTACCCTGATATTATGTCACCGAAACGGTTGCAAAGGCATTGTGTATGGTCAAAAAATTTTGTATGGTCAAGTATTATACTTTTAACTTCCTTCTTTTTATCTTAGCTGTCGTCCAATCCATGGCTGATATAATTTTGCATGTAGATTTTCAGAAATATATTTGAGATTTCTTTAAGTCTATATGATACAAGACATGTTAGAAAAATCATTGGTAAGAGAAGTCTTAATTTACAATTAATATTGCATTGCATAAATTATTTTAATTCTATTCAATGATTATGTGTGCCGCTTTTCTGGCTAACATTATTCTTCGAATGAATCGATTTGGAGAAAAATAATAGAGGTTAATTTTTCTATAATTTTTCATGTATGAAGATTGAAGAAATAAGTTTTGCAGGCATGTATCAATTATACATATGACGAAAGTTTCGAAATGTGTATAATTGAATTGAGGAAGCCGGTAGGTTCGAGAGAGAAGCCTATTATCTGATGATGTGTGAGAAGTTAATCGACGGGAAAGGTTCTGAAAATAATTGCTAGGAGGAAGGCCATCAAAAACAATAACATATCCCCGGTGAACGAAGTGCGAAGGGTCTTTTGAGTGTGATGAGTAGTCTGCCAGGTTATGGAACTTATATAGTATCTGGCTGTCCGATCTTATTCTTCTTCCCGTTCGTCTACGAGCAATAAGTGGCGAAGCATTATATGGCTGGAGGATCGTTTAACAGTGTCGCCGAGTCGTGTTCTATCACATGGAGATACATTGAATTTTTGCCCATTAGAACCACCTTGAACCCCGCCAACGTTCAGAAAGCAAATGCCTTTAATAACTGTATCTCGCTAGAGCATCGCACGTGCTCTATCTTTCGATTCGTAGTATGCATATGTATTTGACCACGTAGATAAGACAGATTTCAGTTGGGAACAGTTTTTCCATTTCGAGGCGTGACATTTGAACACATTTGCATGACCATCTTTCACGACTTATGTCAGTTGACTTGCGCGAAATCACGTCACTGTTATTTACGAGTAAACTACGGATTTTATGCATTTCTGACAAAAAGTGAGCACATATAATTTAGAACAGTAAAAACATTAGAAGAACTAAAAAAAGTACTGTTATATTATTTCGAAACTTGAAAAAATATTAAGATAACTAATCAATTTCTATTTCACTTTATTTTGTTGCAATTCTGATAGAGAATGTTTATTTTCCGCGAAGATCCGCTGTCTATTTATGAGAAACTTATATAAAATTCTGATTATTGTAGTTGAAGACAAATTGAATTTTATATAGAATTTTACGTCTTATATTAATAATTTTAGCAGCTTATAAATATTGTAAACTGGGATTCAAACTGTGGTGAAATTTCTATTCTATCGCTCTTATATGTGAAGAAAGAATTCAATATTTGTCTTTTAAAGTTTTTTTTGTGTGAAACATTTTTTAATTTTTAACATTTTTAATCTATTGAAAGTTTGGTTGTTTGTACAATCCTTGTTTTTACAATTGCAGCATCGAGCACTTGCAGAATGTTTAATCATGAAGGTATAGAGCCGTAAGATTTATAAGCACTTAAAGATCTTGTCACTTGTGGGACTTCGAAGACGTAGACGCAGCTGAACAATTACATTAAATGAACACTTTATTGAATGGGTAAGATTTAGGCGACTGAAATCAGAGCTCTCCTCACAGACATCTTTGTTTCACCACCTATCCCTGCTAATTCCTCCTTTCCACAGCCTCTAATGCTCGGCAGACCTAGACCTTGACAAGTCACTCATGCTGTCGCAGACATGAACTATTCAGTGTCTACGAAAAGAAGAATATTCAATTGACACTAAATCTACCACAGCGGGTCAAATAACCCTATTCGGACTTTTTATTTTACAACTATTGAAATTATCAGATTTTCTTCATAGAAATCCATTCAATAGATCTCTTTATTTAATTATACTTTGCAACGAAAATGGCAAATACTCCAAATAAATTAAATTTGGCACTTTTACCATATAAGACAATACACACTGGCCAATTTTACTGCTTGATATGTTTAGTGGTAATAAAAGGTTTACATAGCACTAAAAGCAAAGATTTTACATTAATTTATACAAATTATAAAAATGTGTTTATTCAAATTTTACAATATATTCCCACAGAAATAAATTTGTCGAATTCACAGATGCAGTTTTATAATATCGTGCACCTATTCAATAGATTGTTTTGTTTCATCATACATTATAATAAAAATTGCACAAAATCTAAATAACTTAAATATTGACATTTTTATAAGACAATATACATCAGTCAAATATAATGCTCGGTAGGATTAGCGTTAAACAAATATTATAATGGAATAACATGCTCAACAGGTTCACCTCGAATCTCTTTGATATTACTTCAAATTAATTAACAAACCATTCTTGTGTACTAAAAACTATATTAGCTTCCGTTTTACTCTTCAAGTATGAAATAATTTGTTATAAGAACCGTCTGAAGTGTTCAACAAATAGATCAAGATTTGCTTCGATGTAGAAACGAGTTCGGACTCAAGCATAGAACGCACAACGTGCATAACCAAACGATGGATAAAATTATGCATATTCCGTTTAATATTCAAGTGACGCAACAAGTATCCCTAGCACTGTGTGGAAATTACCATTGCGATTAGAGTAATGACTGAATAATAAACGTATATAGTAATTACGTCAGACTGAATCGTTTATTCAGTGATGTTTGTATCTCGAATAAATTGTAGCCAGTATTGAAACACTTAAGTCGCGGCTAACAACTTTCCTTGTTGCGAAGAAGGAAACAGGGTCGCATTGAAATTTTCCCATTCCTCCGGTTTACTTTGTACAATCTATTAACCACGGTCTGACAAACGGCTTCATGCGCACTGCACATTAAGATCTTCGACGATCTAGCTATATAGGTTCTCGTAAACGTTTCCTGCAGCCTGGAAACGTGCGAATCGTGCCGTGGAAAAAATATCCAGTCGGCCGCCAATCGTTCCATCGTGGCATATTGTTACACGCCCATCTTCTGCGGTAATTTACTGCCCGTAAAACCGATTTTAAAGTGAAGTTCCAAGCTTACGCGGTTTTTAACACGCCTCGTACGTTTCGATCGTTCCGCGGTTTTCCGGTATTGTGAAATCTTTTAGTACACTATGCCGACCGGCACGCGCCAACCGCCGAATTATTAACATTTTACCAACCGGATGCCTATTAATAAGACTTTCAATAATTCCGCTTAACGGAATGAAGTTTAAAACAGCACGTTTACATTGTAGTTTGTGACGGAATTATTAGATAACGTTATTGCGGATGCCTCGTGGATTCCTAATAAAAATTACTGCGAGCGTTAGAAGATCCGTTAAAAAGTTTTCAGTCATGCACTATGGACCGTAAAAAATTCTGAAACAATTGTCGATCGGTTGTATTAACACTAGAATTACCGAACATGCATTGCTTTGTAATAATAACGAGACTGCATCTATTAAAACTTTACGCTATTTTATATCATCTATTATAACATTAAGCTAGGTTGAAATCATGTTACGAGTATAAAATTCATTTGAATACTTAGAATAGCGCCATTTTTTCTAAAGGAAATCATTTTGGTAAAAATGCAATAAGGTATAAGTTCTGTACGGAGTAACCTTGAGAGAACTGTACAAGTACGTTGATTTAAAAAGTGGTAACTGTGTAGGCACATGTTTCAAGTTGATCCGTAGTACGAAAACGGGGACTAACACCGAAAAAGGCGTATAAATCCTCAATTCGGTAATTCTCAGGATTTCGAAGCATAAATCTAACTTTTGTGGACGGGGGTCAGCCAATACAGTCCACAAGATTCAGGAACCTTGGCGAGACTAACTCTAATCTCCCGATAGCTCCTGTTCCGCTGAGTTACGTAGAATTCTTCTCTAAACGACTTTGATTCTCCCGGAATTACGCTAGTAATGTTCTAGAGCTAGCCATTTCTCATAAGTAGTTATCATAATGCATGTAGAAAATTAATGTCTGAAACATCGTTCATTTTGTATCTTTATCTTCTCCTTATTTTCCTATCTCAATCGTTATTGAATAAAAGTTTTCATCGAAGAAACACGATGTACAGAAAAAACAGTAATTTATTACTCTATCATTGTTCCTAAAGCAAACTGCAATAGCAATTCTACAAGACTGCAACTTATCAAAACTATAAAAATAAGTATTTCTTCACTGTTGTCAGATATAACTACTAAATAAAATATTCTAATTGGTTTAGATTCAATCGTGTGACTTGCAATTATGTATTTCAAAAATTCGGCCCATAGAGGGTTAACAAAAATTAAATACAAATTTTCCGAACTGCCCGTCTACTGCAGCTTTCAAGAATCTCGGTTAACAACTGCTTGGCTCGCAAATTAAACTCTGCCTATCGCATGAACGGTTCTATTTTTTTTTTTTTTTTTTTTTTTTTTTGTTAGCGGCAGGACAGCTTCAGGCAATATTTTATCAGGCACCTCGGTTGTTTCAATTTATCGCCCGCAACCCCAGAAAATTGAATGGGACACGAGCATCAACCATGTTCCGGGCTACCCTCGGCGAAGGTTTACGTGCACGTAGAATGATCGTCATTCGTCCGTGAAGGGAAATAACGTTGTCACAGAAAAGGGGATACGTTATTGATATCGCTGGAAAGCGAGATTGCCGGCGACGAGGACGACGACGAGGACGACGTCGACAACGACGACGAAGTAAGAAGAAGGATGAACAGCCGGAGGGGAGCCAAGAGTTACGTGTAGGTAAGTGTTAATCTTGGTGGGTTAACGCAAGTGGCGCCCGCTGCCAAGTCTGCGGATTATCGCGCATCTTGTAATTGCCAACCAATCCCACGGGTGGAACCGGTTGGGAGTAGCTAGATCTGTTTGGCATCAAGCCTGAGAGTGCTACCGCGCGCACTTCTATGTACCGTCAGCCATTCGGCGAGCTGCCGACGTTATTTCCTCGGTGGCCTCTTCCTCCTCGGCTACCCGTCGACCCCCGCAGATTCGGTCATCCCATTCTGCGATCGTCTAAATCCTATTCGACGTCTCGACCTTCGTTCGTTTGTCAACAACGACGGAGACTATTGGTCTCCACGGAAATCACGAATGTCCAGTATCTAATGTACCATTGGACAATACGGCCTGGCGACGAGAAGGGAGGTAGAGCCGGACCGGGGACCACAGTCTTTTCTCCTTTGCTTTTTCAATTTATCATCGATATCTGTACCACCGCGGAACTTTCTGGCGACTATGCCCCGGACGAGTTCCAACCGATAGTCTTCGTTATCTGGCGGAATGGTAAACGACAAATACAATGAACGGTCCCGCAATGAGTAGCGAGCCACGATGAATCACGGTAATGGCGCTTCGATTCGACACCGGGATACCGAAAGCCATAAGGTGGCTTAGAGCAGCAATGGACGTTGAAACGGGGATCCTTGCTAATATACTCGGTGATGGATTCGTGGCAGAGATTCTAACCGCTGTCTAACACCGAACCGTAACACGGGTTTTCCGAGGAGTTATTATAGCAGAAGGAAGCGTGCTCTAGAATGCGACTTAACCGGGTTGCAGTGGATTACAGACGATGCATAACTGTCCTCGAAACTTTCGCCGCGAGCTTGTCAGTTATGTTCTCTGGTAATAGTGTGGTCGGTAGACCGCTGATTTTCTACAGTTAGAAAAGAAATTGGTGAGCGCAGTGTCGAACGGAAGAGAGATCAAAAGAATGTAAAGCTGTGTCCATACCGAGGCAATGTTGAGCAATTTTTCGATGACTTTTGTCGCTTTCTTCTTCTTTTATTCTGCGAAATTCTTATTCAACTGTTTGTATCGACAGCTCTCTTAGATCTTAATAAAACTACTAAAAAGAGAAACATCAATGTGTACAGTATTATAAAAAAAAAAACTATAGATTTTATGTGTTTATCGTTAATAGGTATGCTGCTCGCGATATTTGCTTTTCATATGAACCAATATTTGACTCGAATGTGTATACTATCCTAAATAAACTGTGAATTCGATACGTTTGCAGCAAAACTGAATAAATCGAAATATTGGGAACATTAGAACTTAAAAATTTTGTCATATTAGTTTCGATGTACTAATTTAGTTAAGAAGGAAAATCAATTTTTTTTCGACCTGTTTGTTGCAATTGTGATAGAAAATATTTGTTTTGCTTAAACGTCTACAGTCTAGTCACAAGATAAATATAACGTACCTTAAATATCTTTGTACGTCATTTCGTCATACACGAACTACTACTAGAATGGTCATGACGACATTTTTTGTCATCGAAATTTGTCGTAATATTTTGAACACATTACATTTTATATAGTTCTTATTCAAGTAAACCAATTATATAAGTTTATAATTATATATAAACAGTAGGTATTAAAAAAAAAGTCCCCATTGTGAAATGAGTCGAACAAAAGTTTATTCTCTGGTTAACAGGTTAAGGTATTATTGAAATAGGTGAAACAATGTACAAATTGTTAATGTAAAATTTATTTAGAAATATTTCACGCATTCGCACGCGAATAGATCACACAAATTGGTTTGGAATTACATGTTTAATTATTCGTTTCAGATTTCGCCTGGAGCAAATCGTTCTGTTTTATGTAATCGTATAAAAATACTGTTCATCGGATTGTACCATGGATCAGCGTTACTTTGTGCTTTAATTCGCCCTTATCGGATGAATTGGGTTACTCTGCATCATCTAGTCGACAGTTAGCTAATCCGGTTACCTACATTATACGTGGATTACAATCGGTTAGCAGAAGCGAATCTACTATGAATTTTTGTTAAATTCCCTGATTATTACGTTCAATGCCTCGCCGGCCATACGCGGATGACGCTATCTGTGACCTAATTTCATAAATTAAATAGTATTAGGGTTTGAAGAATGTGGAAGGGCTGAAGGGCTAACCAGTGCAACCAATGTTGTTATTGTAGGAATATATGTTGTGTGGATGAATGTTCATGCACGTATGCGTGTGAAGCGTTTAGATGATAATTTGCATGTGTTCTTGCGAGTACCGATAGAGTAGGGGCAGCTTTAAAAATTGTATATCGTGACAGAGGACAAGCGAGGGCTGATCAAATTAAACCGACGGGAAAAACATACGTTTACGTTAACAATATTCTATTATAGTTAATGAAACTATTTTTTTATAAATAAACCTATAGTATCTTTCCAATTTCAAAGTCACTTGCATTCCTCATGCGAGAAGTATTAGTGCAAAATTTCGATGCAAAACGAAATAGTGACAAAAAAAATATTAGATAGATCCTTCTAACTCTTTATTCCATCTGCAATATACAAAATAATCGATATAATACAAAAAGCTTTCCCAAAAAATTGCAAAGGAAATGTTGCATAAATGTAGCATTGAGTAAAATAACATAATTTAAAATAATTCAATGTTTAATGTGTTATCTATTTAATTGCGTTAATCCCGTTTTATAATCCATAAAGTTTAGAACTAATCCACTGATAAATTTAGCAATTTTTTAAATGAAAGTTTTAATGGTACCTCTTGCAGCTACATTAACCGATGCATTGATTCTCATTTAATAACCATTCGTTCAATATAATTGCTAGAAGCTGCGTCATTAAATTACGATTCGAATACTCTGGGTCAAAATAGGCTCCGGCGCCACACTCGGAGGGTTAATCTGTTAGGCACGGCTGAATTTTCCACGGGACTGTTTCTCTGTACGGCAGAGCACATTGGAATTAAGTTTTTGATAAATACATTATAATTTTTCTTAAAGATATGATGCATATACTTTAACTATAATAATTTAGTTTAATAATTAATAATGCAACTGAGTGTGCTCGAGCCACTATAGTGACGCATCGTGAGATGACATCCGGAAAGCCACTATAGTGGCGCATCGTGCCTAAGAAGTTAACACGTTGAGTGCGGAGCCATTTTATTTACCTCTAAACGGAAATAATGCAACTGTGCATAAGCAACAGACTCGCTTAGCCCATTTGTGCTTTTCTGTTTCAATCGAATCTATTGAAATAGTGCGAATATTTCTTAATATTATATGAATTATCAATAACATATTAATTTGTAAATTTGATACCGTCAGTCCCCAGGGACTGACATAGCATTCAACGTGTTAAGCAGTAAGAGTAATCAGATTGATGAAACTTATCTTAAATCGAACGGGGATTATATACGAGCAATGTAGGATCACCTCTTATTATTGCTAAAAAGAATTTGAACCTTATTTATGGTTAGCGTTAATTTTGAAGTTCAATTGAGTTCCGGAAGCATATTTGCGCGTCTGCAGCGCATGTGCCGCGATCGTCGGTTTCGGCGGAGCGGTTTGCAGTTTTCATGAAAAATTAATTAAGGAACCTATTGGGGACGTATCGTAGCATTACGTCAGGCGGTAACGTGTAATTGAAAAAAATGTAGACAGAAAAGCGAGCAGGTGGTTAACGGCGCAGACAAATCGAGTGGAAATAGCAAGAGAACAAAGGGTTGCACGTCCCTGTTACGGCCGAATTCGGGTTGCCTGCTGAACTTAACGAGTTGTTTGTGCAATGAGTGGAACGCGATGGGTCACGTGGTGGGCACACCGGCACGAGTAGGAAATGTCTAAATTAAACGACAAATACGCCGAGACACGGGGATTTACACGGGGCGCAAAACACGCACCCTCCATTTTCTCTGGCCTGGGCGCCTGCCCGTGTGGCCGATCGCCCTATTGTCGTAGTCCTTGTACGCCGAATTAAAGTGCTGCATTACCATAAGCCCATCATTTATACGGCTGTGTTGCCGTTCCCATATAGATCCTGATAACACCTTAAAATATTAAAGTAGTTCGAACGGTGACTGGTCTGACCATCATCCACCAACTGCCGTCTCGCTCGAACAACTTTTAATTACTACTAGAAATTCGAGGGAACTTACTCTCGAATAGCTATGCGCTCCCGAAATTCCTCCGCGCCGAAATAACACGCATTCGTGGATGGTTTTATCGTTGAAATTGTTTTAGTGGGCTATGAATTTTCCGAACGAGGGAGACGTTGAAAACGTCACGTTATGAGATAGACAAACCATTCTTCTATTTTGACTAATGTTTTGAACAGCTTAATCTGCGGCGGTCCAATCGCTGTCGTATCCCGGCGTTGACTGCGAAGATCTTAGGTCTCTGTACGTCAGCATTCGTGACGTAACACGATTGCTTTATTGCGACCACTGTAGTTTAGCAGAAACAAATTATTTCGCATTAGCGCTGTTGCGACGGCAACACCGAAGGTTGTCCGTGCCTAATCCTGCGTTCAGAAATGTGTAAGTCATAAAATAAAAGGCAGGTAGAAGGTGCGAAATACAAACCACGCCGTACGCGGACAGTTTTTCACGTACGACACACGTGAAGACATGAAGAAAACCAGACAACTCTACAATAAATCACGATAATCCCTCATTGACCATTTCCCACTCCTTCAGGTATACTCCTTCAAGCACACTCCTTCCATCATTTCCACATCCAATTAAAAAACGCTACAATCCTCCACCAAAAACTACCCTCAACCAATCACGACAAAACCGAGGATTTGCCAGATGTGTTATTCCATAAATAACCCTATCCTATGTACTTTATCATTCAATGAAAAAATAACAATTTAAAGACTAAAAACTATGTTTTCTACTTAATTCAAACATTGCGTTAATTTTGGGACACCCTTTACTAGCGCTTATCGACGGAGCGGAAACACCATCCACCAATAAACGCATATGAAAAGGTTTGCAAATCGTTATTCGTTATCAGCGTAATGCCCACCCCGCATTGATGGGGTGAGAGCGACTCTGAAAAGTCTTCAAGACGGTACGTATCAGGTACCGGCACGAGGGTGATCGCGCTTAGCGTTTGTAGCAGTGTCACAGCTGGATGTTCATGGCGCGTCTATCGCCATTGAGCGAGGAGTCGGAAACCGTCGAGTGGTACGTTTCTCACGGAGAAACCGTAACTTAATACCATATCTAAACTTGAAGTATCCCGTCTCTAAAATAAATGAAAGGATTTCCAAAATCACCGCTTGTAAAAATCTTCCAAAGATAGAGAGATTCGGTCGCCCGCGTCGTAAACATCTCTACATCTGTTTAAAAATCACCGTTCACGTCTTAACACTTTACCGACCGGAAATTATTTCGGAATCTTTTATGTTCATAATTCATCACAGGAAACGTTTTAATTGATCCCTCAACGGCGACAGCAATTTTTATTGCGAATCAACAAGACCTCCTAAATAATGTTATCTAATAATTTCCTTACGAATTACAATGTAAAAACAGTTATTATGCTTCATTTTTGATGATCGGCAATTTTACACAGAAACTATGCCACGTCACCGGCGATTATTTTGTAATTGAATATGGAAATAAAGTAAAACATTCTAAATAAACTCTAATAAATTTTATTTATACTGAAGGAAATGAAATTACACTTTTTACATAGTTTTTATATAACTTTTAAAATATTGCTCAAAGCTTTTGCAATATTCTATATCGCCCTGGGTTTCATAAATTGAAATAGATAGTGCAAGTGCAATGACGAGTTAACTCGTCATCGGTCACCAATGTGTTAACATTAACTGCGCAGTGAAGTAAAAGGAAAAGTGCTTAAACGAACCGTGCTACTTGGTTTACTGTCACAAAATATACGTGTTCACAGTCTTTTTAAACAATTCTTTCATCGGCATTGAATGGGAGTCGACTGTGGCACTTTCTCAAGATGTCGCGCGCGATTCGCGCACGCAACAAACACAGCGAACAAAACCGAATCGTAGCTTCGACTGCGGAGCACATCGAGTGCATTGGATTCGAAAAAGGCGGCAAGTGAGCTGCAACGTGGGAAACGGTTGTCCATTTGTATCCGGCGTGGTGGGTGCAGCAGCGTCGAAAACGCCCGTATAGCCAAATCAATTCTAACGCCTTCGAACGTATGCGAATGTTTTACACGTGGCGCCGCAGTATGGCAAACGCTAGCGTATTTCAGACCTTAAAGTTCTTCCACACGGAGACACGCGTATCGCAAGCCAGGTTCGCGCGAATGAGTTTAATGGAAGAACAGTGCAAGTAGAAACAATTATTGAATAATGAGGAATTCAGTAAAAATTTTGTAAAGCATAATAATATCGAAGACTGTTACGTTTGTCTTGTGCAAGTCGCTGTGCGAAAGTTTTAAATGAAATCAATGATAATGAATCCAGTGATGGTGACGTGTTTGTGCCAATCAGAAAGCGTCTAATGATTATGGATGAAACTAGTGAAGAGGAAGGTACGATGCGTCAATCACGGATTTGGCAAAAAGTAAAAACACACCAATAATTTCGAAGTATTCCAAAACTCATGGCATAAAAGCACCGGTTTCAAATAATTTACGCGAGGATCCAAGTTTCCCGTAATCCCAAGTTGGACCCGGGTTTCGCCGAGCTAAATGGCACGGAAAGGGGTTAATTGTGTTTAAATAATTTTAAAATTTCTGAAGGAAACCCTTTTGCAAATGTAGTAATTTTGTTCATCACAATAAAAGTTTCATTACGTACAGAAGCTTTGGGTTTATTAATCTTTGAAGTACGGTAACATTAAAAAAGTCCCTCATTAAAGTAGGATATTTTTTGACCCACCTCGAAATTTTACAATTACTACGTGCAATTTAATTCTATAAAATTCTGTGCTTGAAAGGGTTAAGAGCATTGGAAGAAATATGCATAATCGCTAACTGAGGTCAGAATTGAATTCAGTTGAAGTTGTAGGAGCTGTAATAACATTAGTACTTACCCAGCTGACAAGTTTGTTCGATTAAAGGAAACTAACATTAACTGACGGTATGAAATTTACAAATTAATATGTTATAGATAGAATATGTCAGGTCTCCGGGGCTGATGATATCAAATTAACAAATTAATGTGATATATATAATTTATGTAATATTAAAAAATATTCACACTATTTTAGTACATTTGATTGAAACAGAAGAGCACAAATGGGCTAAGCGAGTCTTTTGCTTCTACACAGTTGCATTATTTCCGTTTAAAGGTGAATAAAATGTGACGCGAAAGCTAAGCAAAATGGCTCCGCATTCAACGTGTTAATAACGGCTAGCTTCTCAGACATTATAATGTCACACGCTCTAATTGTCAGTTGTGAAGCCAATCAGGGGTTTTTCGAGTGAAGCTTTACGCAAGAGCATGATTGCTACGTAGCCTATTCTCACTTGAACCGCAACCTATTCCAATTTCAGCAAAATCGAAGACATCGCGCCAAAAACGGTATAAATCGCTTTCGCATAGAATTTCATGTACCGTCGAGATACGGTACCCGAATTCAGCAGTCGCGCGTCCCCGTGTGGACGCAGCCTTACGATGTGTGGCGCGGCTTTATCAGAAAATCAGCGAGCAAGTGAGAAGCACTCGAGTGAAGTGTAGGTTTCTGGCATCGGGCGTACGTCGCTCGAGGATTCGCGGTATCCTTTTTTGTTATTTTTTCCGTCTCTTTTAAAGTGAACACTCAGATGGATAGGACGGATGGAGAGGGAACGAGGCGATGGGAGGGGCGGGAGGGGGGGGGGTGAGAAAAGAATAGCAGGACTTTAGTTGTTCGTAGGCAAGCAGTCTGGGATCGGTATAACGTGGTGGTGCACCAAAGAGGGTTGGTAGTCGGTGGTGTGAGGGGTGTCACGTGTGTTTTATAGTTTCGCTTGGCCGGGGGCGGCGAGGTGTTGACGGACGGGACGTGGTACAACGTTCCAGCGTTGCTTATCTCTCTTTCTCTGTTTTGCTCGTCTCTCGTCTCTTGTCCTCTCTCTCGGTCGGTCGCTCATTTGCTATCTTTCTTTTACGCCTGTCTGTCTAGCGCTCACTCTCCGTTCGGCTACCTACTGCCAAAGCTACCCTCCAACAAAACCCAAACAGTGTTGCCAAACGTCTGCGACACATAGCTACCCGTACCCATTTACATTCCGTTCGTTGGGAAATGTTTTACGGATCCAGGCTCTATCGGGTGGAGAGCCGATCGTCCTTCCACGTGTGCTCTCGACGAAACCGCTTAAATTCCTTCTCTGTCTGTTGCTTCTGATACTTAATAACTTGATCCGTGTCTGCCGGTGCCAAGAACATTTTGAATGTCTTCTCGTATGCAGCCAAAATGATACGGAACCAAGAGGTATAACGTGGAACCAACAAGCATTCCAACATTTAATGCACGACATTGTAAAACTGTGAAGAAGCACTCGACAAATTTATTTCGGTGGGTATGTATGGTATACGGATACATTCTTGTCATTTGTGGAGAGTAATGCAAAAGCTTTCGTTTTAGTGCTCCGCAAACTTATCGGGTAGTAAAATTGACAAGTGTATCTTGTGCAATTCTTTTGTTGCAAGATTTGTGCACGATATTGTAAAACTCTGAAGAGTCACTCGACAAATTTATTTCTGTGGGTACGTATAATATATGAACACGTTCTTGTCAATTTTAGAGAGTAATGCAAAAGCTTTCCTTTTAGTGCTCCGTAACCCTATCGAGCAGTAAGATTGAACGGTGTATATTGTGAAATGTTTTTGTTGCAAGATTTTGTGCAATTTTTATTACAATGTATGATGGAACAAATAATCTATCAAATCGATTCCTATGAAGTTATACCTTCTGTAATTTTGAAATGAAAAATCTGGAGAGGATCATTTGACCCATTATATATTTAAAAGTAACAGCTTCAAGCATGAAAGCGAGTCTAGCCATGTAGTTTATACAATAATCACATAGCATAATGTACCACGTTCGTAAAATAAACTTTTAACTTTATGGACGTTGCATAAGTAGCAACTACTTCTAATATTAAAGACTTTATTTATCTAATATTTAAACACTTGTAACAACGGTAATGTAATGCAATTTTTATTAAAATATATTGAATAAACCAAAGCTTGTTAAGATGTACAAGACATAAAAAGATTATGAAAGCAATTGCTATATTAAATGTTGCTTTTCTATTCTGACAACGTGCTAAATAAAAATGTTATTAAGAAAAGAGTAATAAATTAAGAAATGGAAACGCGTTGAAAACGTTTTTAATAGTTTTATCCTGTGTCACTATTTTATAAATAAGTCCTCATTGATATGCAGTTTCTGAAATTTTTCACTGTGTATAAATTGCATACACATATTGGTTTGAGACATAAATACTATAGTTTGTTTTGAGTTTGTTCTTCCACACTGGAGTATAACTTTCAAAGAGCAGCAAACTGTCTGAATCCTAATTCATTGCTTGCATGGTACTATTGTTCGGTACACGTTCCTTCCGTTTTAAAGTGTGTCTGCGAACTTAAATTATCATCAAGCTTGAAATATAAATGGTACAGTACATCAACTGTTTGTTCCTCCATTGTATATTCTGTCGCATATATGTCTAATTAATTATGTACAAATTAGAAAATCGATTCTATTGAAGCGATTTAACAAATATTGCTTAGTTGTATTTTTAAAATCTATTCGCTGATACAAAATACTGAAAAATTACTCGTATACTGAAAATACACTCCTGCATAATATTAAAAGATCGCTAACAAAGGTTTAGAAATTTGAAAACCTATTCTTCGTCTCACAATTTCTGCAAATTCAAAAGAGTCCGAAAACTGTTATAAATTTTTCACGTAAACGAAACGACCATACGTCTGATGAATAAAGTCCTCTTCTTACAATGATTGATTAAAAATTGATGTACGAGATTTCGTTGCTGTACGAAACAAAAACAACGTACAAATTCGGTCAAGCGAAGCCGTTATGAAACCAAAGCATGATAAAACGATTAACATAAATGATACACAGATTTTTAAAATATTTGTGTAAAGAAGAAGCTTCAATCTTTAAATCTATGGCAGTTTCAGTCATGAAAAAATTTTTCCAGTTCTCACAAACGTCCGAGTGTATAGTGTTTCTCGCTCGCTCCGTCACGAAGAAACATCCTACGATAAAACGAACGATAGATTGCATAAAAAGAGGCTTCTAGATGCAATATCAGCCGAATTCGATGATCGTACTAGTTTTATGAAATCATTACGGTTGAAATATCGAAAATTTTTCGAGAATCGGGTATTTAGTCGTGAAATACTTCTCTGGCTCGCTGTAGCTACGTTTCCAGATCAAACGAAACGAAAGACGATACGTATCGTCGAAAACGTAGCGATCTGAGCTAGTTCCCGGAGAAGTGCAGATGCGGCATGTGTAACGCCTGCCGTGCGGAATCGCGTCTACGAAGTTGCGAACGATGGGTTTCGCAACAGCTGAATCGCGGGACTGTGGCAGGCGCCTCTGATGTAGTGCGGCGAAACTTTGCGGACAAACAAATCCGCACCGGAAATCCGACGAACGGCCAATATACACGGGCGACTCGCCGAATAACATTCGCTACGAGTGATGGAGTCGTGACACGGGTTAAAAGGCAAATTGGGTAAACAATTAAGACAAACGGCCGCGCGAAGGTATCGAGACAAACAGCCTCTATCCGCGCCACCGATTTTCACAGAGCTACAAATACGTCGCGTCGCGCCAGTTTGCTTCTCCGTTCTTTTCTCTCTATCGCGTTCCTTTTTTGTTTGTTTGTTTTTTTTCTATACCGAAAACTTGTTAACCAGCTCCCACCGGTATTTCAAGGCGTGAGAATGTCAGTGATAAATGTATTGACAGAGGCACACCGCCGTGTGCGCAGCGTCGACGACGGTCCTGCAATTTGCACGGGATGTTGTTGTACTACTTTCTAACAGTCAGCCCAAGTAAATGTTCAAACGTGGCTCTAAAACTAACATCTATCACCGTTTGAATGCGAACGGTCCCTAAGAATTGCCGTTGGCACAGAGTACACATGTTTGTCGATCTCTCAAATTGTTTGAACGATCGTTGTCAAACTCCGAATTTCGATGCATTTACTTAGACGTTGTTAGCTACGGAAATATAATTACGTTAGCAAACATTAATGATGCTTCATGTTATTTTAATATGAATAATTTAAAAAATTTTTGAAGGTCTTCTTTTATTTCTGGTTGAGATCGAAATCTGATCTTTATAATTATATTACAAGTTTTATTAACCCTTTGCACTCGAATGGTGACTCTGGGGCACCACTGACAATTGCAACGCCATTATTTGAAATAATTTTGATATCACAGTGCTTGCATCTAGGAAAGCGGTAACAGTTTCACTGTGGTAAAGACGAATAATAAAAACCTGAATATGCATAAGAGGAAATAAATCACGTGAAGTGAAATTTTCGAGACCAGAAGAAGTGCCGTGGTTTTCGAAGATAGAACAGCTTCGAGTGCAAAGGGTTAATACATTTGTCACGTAAAAAGTGTTGTTTCTTTCTTCGTGATGTTCTCAACATGCATTGTATTCTATTCACAACTAAACTATTTTATGGAGATCGTTATTTTCTATTATAAAAATCGTACAAATTGAAATTGATGTATTGTCCCGTGATACTGCAAGGAATGATTTATAGAATGATACAGAGAATGTCCATGTCGAAGCATTGCAAATTTTTAAATCTTTAAAAGTACTATTACTAGTAGAATTTGTAAAATTTGAATAGCGAAATTTGATCTATTATATTGATCTATTATTCCTATAGTATGTTGATAACGTCGCTGGCGACACGGTAATAGTAATGGAGCGTTTGCGCCCCAGAAAATCAGGCCACGAAAATACATTGATGTCAGGTCTATTCTTATGCCTTGCCTGGAATATTACTTATGTATCAACAATTGTATCTTCCATTCAAACGAATGCAGAAAGACCACGTGACGTGGCGAGTTTCTGCGGTGTATCTAAAAGTTGTATCGTTTGTCATTAAACAAACCTAACTACTATTTTAACTACTTCGCCATACCCTGCACTTGATGAAATATAAAAATGTCTTATAAAATTAATGCATTAACTCCTTGCCATATTATGACGAGTCAGACTTTTTATTTTTCAACAAAATCCAACGTTATTCTTTTTTAATCAATATTTCAGCACAAGGAATATAAATTTTTTTTTTTCTTCTGTAACAATTTTGGTGACGAAGACGTTATAATAACTGAAGAAGCGAAGAAATTGTCGTGACCAGGGGTTAATCTGCTTATACACGACAGATTAATATGTCTCTTTAACATTAAACTTACCTAGCATTAAAATTGGTTGGTGTATATTATCATATAAAAATACCAAGATTTTATTTATTTGGATTATTTTCGATTTTCATTGCAAAATATAATTGATCAAAGACAAGGGAATTTTATAACTTCAATAATTGCAAAATAAAAATTCTGAAAAGATCATTTGACCCGCTATTAGTGAAGATGTTATAAATAAAATAGAATTGCATTAAAAATAATTTGGTCGTTCCTAAGTATTAGAAGTAAGTATTATAAGTGGTCGTTCATAAGTATTAAAAGGGAAGTATTAACCCTTAGGCGTATTAGTATTTATTATATATTAGTTTATTATATATTGGTATTAACTCTCAGACGCAAACGAAAAATTGCCACATTATTATTTTAAACAATTTTAACATAGCTATCTTTATATACATAAAGTGAAATAATTTACGTAGAATGAAACTATCCTACGTCAGAAGATATGCTTTGGTTTTCTACGTAAAACAGCTTCAAGTGCAACGAGTTAACACTAAGACTACTATGGTTAGCTCCAGTTATCGTGTAAAATTCTTTATCTAAGCGCATATTATCATAAAAATCGTATTGAATCTGTATACGTCTAACCTTCTTATTATTATAATACACTATGCATCAATATAGCGTGTAGAGGTCAGTACTGCTAATATAATACTATGGTAAAAATAGAAATAGTGTTACAGTCGTATTTTTACACGTTTCACGTATCATTACACCTTTAGAAGCATGAAGCATCGTAGAGTATAGTTTTATTCCAGTTTCAGAAAAAGTATTAACACTAAACCTACCGCAGTGTGTCAAATGACCATTTTCAGAATTCTTATTTCGCAATCATTTCAGTGATAAAATTGCCTAAACAGGAATCCATTCGACAAATCTCTTTGCTCAATTATACTACGTAATGAAACTCGCAAATTATCCAAATAAATTAAATTTCTACACTTTTATAAGACAACATACATCAGTCAATTTTAATGCTCGCTAGGTTTACGTTTAATGTATCATTACACCTTTAGAAACATGAAGCATCGTAGAGTATAGTTTTATTCCAGTTTCAGAAAAAGTATTAACACTAAACCTACCGCAGTGTATCAAATGACCATTTTCAGAATTTTTATTTCGCAATCATTAAAGTGATAAAATTGCCAGGAATCCATTCAACAGATCTCCTTGCTTAATTATACTATCTAATGAAAATCGCAAATTATCCAAATAAATTCAATTTCTACACTTTTATAAGACAATATACACCAGTCAATTTTAATGCTCGCTAGGTTTAGTATTAAATACGGTATCAAGAAATAGTTATCACCCGCATGCTACTGATATCACCATTAAGAAACAGTGCAATCTGCTAAAACATTTCAAAATTAGCCATCGCGAAGTATCTCTCGATTTCGTGGAACGCGCGAAAGTAGAAATTGAACCAGCCACGGTATTATAAATTGAGCTAGACGGCACGAGAAGCTCGTAAGAGATGTAATTATTTTGTCGCGTTAATTGTAAGTGCACTCTGCCGCGTGGCATATTCCAGTGAATGATAAACGAACTTACAGTTTAATCAGTGAACTTTCGTAGAAAGCTTTCCGGTAATTAGCGATCATTGCTTCCGTGTAGTTGCTCGAAGTTACCGGGGACGGCCCGAGGTTTTTCTTATCTTTTTTTTTTTTTAAATTATTATACAAGTGGATTACGTCTGGTAGCGGCGGCCTCTTCATAAGCAGGATTGGTCTACAGGACGAAGTGAACCTCGAAGGCTAGAACCCTAGCACCAGGGCTCGAGTTGCGGCGCAGTCTCATATTTTAAGTCTGGTAGAACAATATTAAAAGTACGGCAGCTGCGCTGTTGGCGAGGGGAGAGGGACGAAACTGAAGTGATATCACACAGCTCTCCGGTGGGACAGCTCCATCCTCGTAGTCTGCAAAGCTTCTCTTACTTTCTCTCTCTCTCTCCCTCTTTCTTTCTCTCTCAATCCCTTCTCTTCTCACTCTCCTCTCCCGGTGACTATGTCTCGCGCAGTTTAAGTCAGTTCCTTCTTCGAGAACACCGTTATGAAATACAGCTCATGATTCGCGCGAAGTCGGCCGATCATCAACCGTCTCGTTCATCTCTCGGCACAACTTTATTACGCGATATATAGTCGTTTATCCATAATTTATAAGAGAAACGAATCCCAATGTCGAGGGAAGAACGATAGTTCAGGTAAGAGACACATTCTGACCACCAGGCTCCCTTGCTTGATTTTCGACAGCTCAACCGTAGGACCCTAACACTCGTCGTCCACTTCTAAATACCGTTTGCCCTCGGTGAGTATAAAAGGCTTTACCGTGGATAAATTCTTTTTTCTTGCTTATATCGCCTTTGGAATTTTCCTTCCTCGAGAAACGCCCTTGGAACGAGTTATCTTTTGGTTGGACTACGTGTTGGTTATTAATCTCTTAGGCACGGCTGAATTCTGCGCGGGCCTATTTCTCTGTACAGCAGAGCACATTGGAATAAAGTTCTTGATAACTAAATTATTATTTTTCTTAAAAATCTGATGCACACATTTCAGCTTTAATAATTGTTGAAATGAAGTTTTCGATAATTCAGCTTTAATAATTTGTGAATAATTTTAAAATGAAGTTTTCGATAATTAAATTATAATTTTTGTTAAACATATGATGCATATACTTTAACATTAATAATTTACTTTATTAATTAATAAAGCTCATTTTTACACGGGAAACGATAATTTCCTACCTTGGAAAACGGTAACTAAATGTATTTGAATTTCTCTTGTTTCATTCAAATGCAAGTTTTTAAAAGCTGTAGTAACCCTTAGCACTCGAATGGTGACTCTGAGGCACCACTAAAAATTGCCACGCTATTACATAAAACAATTTTTACATGTTTGTATCTAAGAAATTGACAAAAATTTAACTGCTGCAAGAGGAAATAAATATAACAATCTCTGGATGCATAAACGGGAATAAATCATCTACAATGGAAATATTTTGGGTGAAAAGGAATGCCTCGATTTTGGGATTAAAACAGTTTCGAATGCAAAGGGTTAATAATTTCTGTTATACTAATGACGTTTTGAAGAATGAAATCGACTTCCAAAATAATCTGAAATGTTACTCTGTTGCAAGTATAAATATGTTTTAATGTTGTCAATTTAATTGTAGCACATTTTTGGTGGAAATACATGTGACTATGAAGAAATAGAAGCCACATATAGTCTATAGATTTTAATTCTTTGCTTTATTAATAGATGAAATAGATATTGAAGATAATCGAATATATTTGTAATACAAGCTAATGCTTCTCAAAGGTACGTATGAGATGATAGATAAAGATGTCACATGTGACTATAGTATCTTGAGATAATATGGCAAGGGATGTTCGAGCAACGAGTAATGGTGACACTGTCTAGCTTTCATAGTCCTTGTTACTAACAACTTAACGCTGATAGCCTACAGATATTGGAGTTGTAACGAAGAACAAACTCCTTCAAGCATCGTTCCAAGCAAAATGTCCTCGAATTTTCGAAGGAGAGTAACGATCTTGCAGGAATAGAAATTGACACCTGGAGAATCTCAATCGAACAGGGTCCAGAGAACGTTTCAGTTGTCGTTAGCTCTCCTATTTCTACCCTTGCCTCCTTTAGAAATGTTCGCACTAAGAAGTTCTCACTATCATCATTTCTTTCAGTTGGTACTTAATTTAATTTCTTTCTTTTCTTAGTAAAATTATGAATAATAATAATATTTCAGTATATCGAAATGTGTTTTATTCTGCTCGATAGAAGTATATATATTTTTAAATTACTGAGGACAATCAAGTTATTGCAGGCATAAAGAAAATATTCTTTAACAGTATTGTTAAATGTACTATAATTTGAAAATATATTTTTTATATATATTTTATATTTGAAAAATATTTTTAAATTACTGAGGACAATCAAGTTATTGTAGGCATAAAGAAAATATTGTTTAACAGTATTGTTAAATGTACTATAATTTGAAAATATATTTTATATTTGAAAAATATTTTTAAATTACTGAAGACAATCAAGTTATTGCTGGCATAAAGAAAATATTGTTTAACAGTATTGTTAAATGTACTATAAGTCTTACAAGTCAACATCGTAAATTAACCCTTTGCAATCGAATGGCGCCTCTAAGGCGACACTAAAACTTGCCATACTATTATTTAAATAACTTTTAAGTCGCTAGGTTCGCAGTTGAAAAATCGATAAGAATGTTACTGTTTTAAGTACGAGTCGTAGTAATTAATTTTATACGAACGAAAGGAAATGAACTATCTACAATGGAGCTATTGTAGATAAAAATATTGTTTCGATTTTGGAGTAGAATTGTTTCGAGTGCAAAGGGTTAACCCTTTGGCCTACGATTTATTTTGTAATAACAGTGACTAGATTTTCTCTATACTTGGCGAAACGACAAAAAGAAAAGTCAAATTTGTAGTCACCGCGTGCGTAGTTATTCTTCACGATTGTATTCGGTCAAAGATTAAATAGAACGTCATTTCGGTTTAAAGAAAATTAAGGAAACACACGTCTAAAAGATTCTGTTCGAAATCTTGATCACGATTCCGACTCGTTGTTGTAGGACAAGGGGTTAAAAATATTAGAAATAGAATTACGTCACTCTGACGTAAACCTAGTGTTAAAGAAGGCAATACAAATACCAAACAAATTTTGGTTATTTATAAAGACGCACAGTTTAATCGTATGTTTTTAGTATAGCTACATCTATCATTTAAAACTTGGTTGATTTAATCTCAATCAAAAGAGCGTTAGAATTGTTAGATTACACAAGTGGTTTCAACAATAGGATCGTCCTTGATACCATTTTCTGGGAACCTTGAACCGAGTTCAACAAGTACACGACGCTTAACTAACATCCGTGGTTTATTATTTCATCGAGCCGCATAGTTTCTTACAGTTCTCTCGTTAGCAAACCTTTCGAAGTTGGTAAACATTCCCGTGGGGATTGTGGACTTCTAAAGCAGAACAGCCGGAAAAGATACTGTGTGATAGTGAAAACTCAACAAACTTTTCAGTTCACGCACTTTGATCTCCGTTTATTCATTTCACCAAATAAACCTCTAAAAAGATCAATAAAACAGAGAAATAAACAGCTGAATTTATAAATTCTTTCGATACGAAAGTACATTCATCATGTATACCTAAATAGAAATATTAACTGAAATAAATGTAGCTGACAAATAAAAGGTACGCGTATTAAATCTACGTTGAACATCATTGAATCATTCTTCCGCATGCTCTTAACCCATTGACTGCCAACTACGATATATCTCGTAGTGGATGCTGCAAGTTTTTATTGTATCTTAATCTTTTTAATTTTTATTATTAAAATTATTATTAAAACTATATATTAAATTAATTATATTAAAATAAAACCGTGGCATACAGGGCAAGACGCGCTAAATTTGCGTGGCAGTTAATGGGTTAACCGATCAAGCCAAAAATCACAGAAAACATAATTGAATCGTTTATCTTCATCGAGAAAACAAAAGATAACATAAAGAATTTAGAAACCAAGAATATCGTTGACGTTTGAACTTTTTCGGATTCCTTTTGATTCGATTTGTTACGAATGCATAAATGCGCATAGCGCATTAATTATTCATATTGTCTGCCGAGGACAAACAAAGATAGAAGTTTTATAATGTTTCATATAAGAAAAAGCTCGTAACGAAATTTCCCCATTGTACTAACAAAAAAGATCGGCTTCACGTAGCAACGAGAAAATTTCTCTCGACGCAAGGAACGAGTGAAGGGGAAGGTGGAGAGGCTCTCGATCGGTGAAACTACTCGAGGTTCCTTTACCATGGAAACTTTCGACTCCGTTGGGAGGTGAACGAAGATGCAACGAAGCTCTTCTCCTACACTCATCTTCGTTCACCCATCTCCACCCCCTGTTCCGTCCCGGCATTGCCCTTCTCTCCTCTCCTTCTGTCTTGAGATGTGATGGAAAGTATTTATCGTGACTCTCCTGCTTGCATCGACTCTTAGTCCTTTTTTCGTCAAGAACACCCTGTATAGGGAGAGGAGGTGAAACCTTATCTGATAGTTCCCAACTGTGGAAAGCCTCGGCCCAGACTCCGAGAGAGGAGATTTGATAAAGGTCGAACGGAACGAACCAGAGAAAACAACTAGAGTGGATTTGTCTAGATCGCGGAGAAGCGGACTACTCTCCTTAAGGATTAATGATTTCTTCGATCTTGATAGTTTTGTCTTCGGCACGGCCTCCGCCAACAGAGACACACAACGCGATGCGAACAAACTTTCAGATACCCGCGTACAATAGTGGCAGGTCACAATACTATTCTTAACACGTTGAATGCTATGTCAGTCTCTGAGGACTGACGGTGTCGAATTTACAAATGAATATGTTATAGATAATCATATAATATTAAGAAATATTCGCACTATTTCAATAGAGTCTTTTGCTTATGCACATTTGCATTATTTCCGTTTAACGGTAAATAAAATGTGACGCGAAAGCTAAGCAAAATGGCTCCACACTCAACGTGTTAACATTGAACCTACCACAGCGAGTGAAATCACCCTTTTTAGATTTTTTATTTTAAAATTATTGAAGTTGTAAGAACCATAAGAATCGACTCAATAGATTTCCTTTCATTATGTTGAAAGGCTTTACGACGTCGCATCAACTGGTTATTATATATAAACCTACCGAGCATTAAAATTGACTAGTGCATATTGTTTTATAGGAATGCCAAGGTTTAACCCTTTGCACTGGGATGGCGACTCTCAGGCGCCAGTAAAACTTGCCACGCCACTGTTTAAAAAATTTTTCACATCGTTATGCTTGTATCTAAAAAATTCGTAAAAATGTAACTGTTGCAAGGACGAGTGACAGTAAAAACACTCATGTCCATAAGATGAAATAAGTCATATGGAATGAAAATATTCTAAGTCGAAAGAAATGCTTAGGTTTTCGAGTGCAAAGGGTTAATTTATTTGGATTATTTGCAATTTTCATTGCAAAGTATAATCCAACAAAGAAATCTATTGCGTTTGCTGAAATTGATTCTTTCCATTCTAATTCATTATGAGTTACCTTTCCATCCATTTCAATGGTTCGTAACATATTTAAAAAATTAGGAGAATAATATCGTTGTTGGAGGAGAGGTTTTGCAATACTGTAATTGCATATTTAGAATCGGAGAGGATGATAGATTGCCTATATGAGTTGTCATATGCAATTTGGATGACATGCTTAATGGATGCAATTTCTGCTGTAAATATTGATGTATTGTTTGGGAGTTTGAACTGAATGTAGAATTAAGAGTTATTACGGTATACTCTGTTCCTAGATCCGGTTTCGATCCGTCTGTATATACGCTAGGCAATTTTAATGCTCGGTAGGTTTAGCGTTAACTCGCATTTTTAAGAAATCCAAGTATTTCATGGAAATATTTCGAAACAAATATTTCAGGCAAATTATTAAGATTTTTAATTAGACTGAATAGAAAAGTGTTACTGTTGGATCAGGCGTTCATTAAGTAGTTCAGATAAAAGTAGGATGCAATTTTGCCTCATTTATAGCTTGGATCTAATTATAGGATCTAGTTATATCTATCGCGTACAGATTTTAACTGTTAGGTAATTAAATTTGCTTCTACAAAATGTTTAACAAGAGTTTACGTAAACGCGAATGTATCGCTAATCTACGGAACCATTAATCTTGACTAACCTTCTGTACAGGTAATTATCTTTCTAACTGCAATCTCCATCTTTTAGGTTCTTAAACTATTCCGAAATAGGACGTCCATTAATCACATTGTCACCTCACTCGTTACACTTCTTTTTCTACCATCCACGATAAAAAGGAATGTTACAGTAGCTCGCGATGAGACAAACGTATTTGCGTCAGATTTAAGCTTCCGTAGTTTCTGAGACAATTTTAACGAGCTGAAGTAATGAGATACATCGCAGCGGAATAAAACCAATACTGTACAGTAACGGAAAGTCATCTTGAAATGCGACGAGTGCATTAGAATAAATCTTATTGCAGTCTACGGTTTAAAAATTCAGGTTGCAAATTTTAATTGTCAATGGAACTCGAATATTGATCAATAATATCGTGGAAAAATAATGACCTTACAACACGACAACGAAGAACGATTCCTTTCAATATGATACACGAGGAACAAGTATAGTATCGCCGCGATGAAGGCGACGACCTTTGATCCGAAACGTTGCACTTATCGTGTACAGACACGATTACAGTACATTACTACCCATACATTATTATTCTGATCGCTTTGATTACCACTGTCGACATTTCTCCTGCATTTACACAATTCATCACGGATCATCAACATGAAACGAATCGAAAGCAAGTACTTCTCATCTAGAGATCATCGGATGCTCAAAATCGACGGAGATCATCATTACGCAAGACTACTTAACCCTCTACGGGCCGGTGTAACTTTCACGTGATATTTTAATTTATCGACATTTTACCAAATAATTATAACTTTTTTCATGAGATGGAGCATAAATCTTAATTCTATAACGTTGCCAAGACAACCAGTATTAATATTTATGGCCGTTGCTAGGCTCGTCAACCTGAAATAACAAAATAAATGCTGTGCAAACTGTCTGCAGTAAAAATAAACGAAACCATTTGATCCAACTGATATTATTTGTGCTTTTGTCAGTGATTACCAAACTAAAAATATCACCACTTCAAGCCGGCGAGCACGAGGATCACGCAGTCTCGGCAGCGTTTCACACCGCCCGGCAGCGTTTGAATACATTCGAACCTGTTCCACTGCGTCACGGACGCGTCCGACCACGTTGGAACACGTTCAGGTTACAGTGGGCTATTATGGCAGATTTCGATACATTTAGGATAAAGCTTGTGCTTTCTCCTGTTTTCAGATTTATACATCATATACCCAAAATATGAATACAAAATCACATAGAAAATGCAACTGCACATTATCAGCATAAAACAGATAAGAATTACATTTCCAAAGTTTGTCTGGAGCAAAACAAAATAAACACATGTTTCAATTTTGTTAAATTTCATCAGGAATCTATAACATTTATTGCTGCACTCGCTATAAAATCAGTAAAATGGGTAAAAATGCAACCACACATTAACAGTATAAAATGAACTTTACATTTCTACTATCACATTTCATTATGGTTTCGTGTGCCGTCGATGCGTAGCGCAAATACAAAACTGAGATCCAACTATCAAAAAAAAAAAAAAACAAAAAGCAAAGAAAAAATCTGTAAAACGTATACACGGTATCTGACATGCATGATTCGCCAAGAATGCCTCGGCATTCATCGTGGCGAAGCTTTCGATGATGCTCGAACGTACTTAGTAGCCTGAAAAGAGATCGACACAAATCTAAACGGCTCTGCATCGGCTCAGTCACTTTGGTACGTGGTATTGATTCTGTTAAGTAGAAAGCATTCAGCGGGGGCGAGAATGGGATGAGGATGCGAAAGTGCACGCCATTGATGGCGGTAAACGATGCGGTTTCTTTCAGGGGCCCGACTCGTGGAGAAAACCGCTGAATGAGTAACGCGCCACGGTTCGAGGCGTGCATAAGTCGATAAAAACTACATCAATTAGAGAGGCCGTCGGTTAACGCGCAAGGTTTCGCCGTTAAAAGACGAAAGAGAATTAAAAGGGGCAGTGCGTGTTTTGGCCGTAACCGGCAAACTCGAGCAGAGAGTCACCCTTTCTTCCAACCCCTCGCACCGGCTGAATTTCTCAGCCGGTGCTGTATTTATTGTTCAAACGAAACTGCAATTTTCGGAGTTCATTTAATCGCACCGCTTACATTCGGCAGCCGCGCGCTCAAGATTTCAGCAAAAAGTTTCTTTAAACGGGAGAGATCCTCTGTGCGGTTTGATAATTTACTGCACGGCAGCAAAGTCTCCAGACATTTTAATCTATCGTAAACATGTCAAAGGAGCTGATAGCGGAGTCTTACGAAGGAAACAGTTGATAAGCAGTATAAAAGGTGGCTGGACCGTACACTGCTCGCTTTAACGGCGGTATTTTTCTATTTTTTTTTTTTTGTAGAAAATTCGAATTTTTTTGCACAACTTTCCAGCTTAACTCTTTAAAAATATCTCTGTAGAATTTCGAGTTATTATTATGGGCTAGTGTAGGTTCAAACTTCTACTTACGTCTACTTTTATTCGTTTACTTAGATTTGTGAATTTTAACGATTCTATGACAATCTATTTTCGTATTTTCGTCTTTCGGCGTGAGCTTGCGAAAGAACGTTTGAATTAATTTTATTGTCCCAGGATTGCAGGTCTTAAAAATGTTAATTAAAGCGCACGGGCATCAATTAAGAACCAATCGGCGAAATTACGACTGACCTATTTGTGGCGGCTAGAACACTCGAAATAAATTAGCTGGCAATTGAAATCGTTTGAAAATGATCTCGCGCGCTTTGAAAACGCGATCGTCGATACAAACCGCGCGAGCGTAACTGCTGTAAATACGATATCCGTGTATTATTTTAGGCTGCACGACGGCATTAAATGAACACAGTAACGGGTATTACAATTTCTAATGCGAAGCTCATATTAAAGCGGGTTATTAAAGTTAGATTATGCGAATGGTATCATTATCGAATTTTCAAAACCGTCGTTGCATAATCTACGCGTTGTAGTACAGATATAGATGGATTTTACAACAGTGCCGGGCTAAATGCAAATTGTTTATTAGGCTGACGTGGCAGTTCTACGGCCTGGCCCTCTACATTTCGTGCTCGATTCAATGAAACCGGAAACAATCGATGTTGTTGCGTTAGCCCCGGCCTCGGGATATATAGTCGCGTATCACATGATCTTTCCCGGCAATTTTCACTCGCGTCGTAACATAATAACGACGGGGCATAGATCAACGGGCAGGACCGCTCTTTTTCGTTGCGCTCGCAAAAAATAACTTTACGACGCGCCGAAAAAATTTTTTTTCCCTAGAATAACATTCGCACGCGCGCGCATACACACACACACACACATACACGCGTGTTTTTTACGACCAGAAATATGAGTGGAAGCGAATAAAATACGCACATATTTCGAAACGCGCGTTCCGGTTATTACACGTACGCTGACACAGGCGTAGCACCGTGCCCGTATTTGTTTATAAATCACTGGGAAAACGGGACAGAGTCAACTTGCCAGTGTAAAATATGAATTGCCGTGGAAATAGTAGCAAAAATACAGGGCTATTCCACAGAGTGATTAGACGAGAGAGTTGCATGCTAATACTAATTGTTACTGAGACTTCCTAACCACGAAATGTACAGTAGCACACGAATGTATTCGGACACTCTTCAAACCTAAATAACTTTTTCAAAATTGAACCAAACGACGTGACTTTCCTGGAGCAACTAGCAGCATTGCTTTACTAAATGATATGCAAAAATAATTTTGAAACAATTCTAATTGGTAGAAATTACGTGGGAAAGTAGAAAAGACATTTTTTTAAACATTTTTATGTCAACTCGTAATGAAAATTTAAAATATGCATTTTTCAGAACTGTGTTAGTTATACACATGCTGAGAATCTCACCGAAATCGATTGACGCGGGAAAAAATGGCACGCGTAGAAAGATGTAAGAATTTCTGTAGTTTAAGCAGAAACTGATCAAGAATCGTGAAAAATTGCGATTTTCACCATTTTCGATGGCACGTAGCTCATGTGTACGTCGATCGATTTTAATGAATTTTTCTGCATGCGTATAACTATCATTGATCTACCAGATGCGTCTTTAAAATTATTTGTGCGTGGCTCAAATAATAAATATTTAGAAAGTTCCTTTTTTATTGGTCATGTAATTCACATCAGTTTCAATATTTACAAAATTTATTTTGTATATCATTTATTAATTCAATGCAACTAATTGCTCAAGAAAAGTCAAGACGTTTGGTCCAATCTTAAAAAAGTTATTTAGGTTTGTAGAGTGTCCGAATACTTTTGTGCGCTACTGTATGTATCAAAAATAATACTGCTTTGATGTTACTATAAGAAACCAGACATTTTATACGTAGAAATTCTATATAATTTCAATCGGTTTAACGTGTATTATTTTGTCGCGTTTTGAAACCCTCCGTGCGACGGGACAAGCGCGCGACAGAGGCCAGGTAAAATCGCCCAAGTAAAATACGTCGCGACCTAAACCGCCCTAAACCACCCTAAAATATCACATGTAGCGCGACGCTGAAGGTCGAGGAATCCATCAACACATTTTTAGATCTATCGTTCCGCGATAGACGACAGAATTTTACATTTACAATCGCTTCTGACTATGCGAGCATACTCCTACTGCACCTCGATCGTCTCCATTCCCACTTCGACTTTTGACATTTTCACCACTTTTCCCGACACACCCTATAACCGATCGTATACACTTTTTCAAAGACTACACCCCACATTTTCGAAAACCGAGCGTTCCCAAAACATTACGCGGCTTGTTTCGCACGAGAGAGAAGGAACCTTTATAACAGCCCCCAATTCATACAGAATTTTTAGAACTGCCAAATGACCCCATCTGGTATGCAGATGTTGGGTCCCAAAATTCGAGACAAATGACAAATGTTCTAATGTGTCTAATTTGCTTTACGCCGTAACCAATTAACTGACCTGCACTGTTCTGTTTTCTTTTCTTTTTCACGCAATCTTCGCATCGTACGTTTCGACTGGTTTATTAGAATAATGCGAGTGATCGATATTTTTTCTGATTTGATACCTTATAATATTTCTCGAACGTTGGCATTGTAATAAATGTAAAAATGTAAAATGAAATGTACGAAGTCTGAAATTATGTAACAGCTTTCACGGAGAGCATCTTTTCCAGCTTGAAACCACAGAGAATGGCTAAACCACGAGTCTGGCAACGGACACATCTCGTGCAACGGTATATCATTTGGAACAATGTTCGGTGACCGGCAGCGTGTACGACGCTCCTCTAATTATCTTGGAAAGCAGGTGATTAAATTCGGACGAGAAGCGAACAGACACGTACGTAGAGGTTGCTCAGAAATCGCGCGGATCCATCCGGCTGGATTTTATTCCGTTGCCGTCAGTGCCAGTAAATCAAGTCACGTGTCATTTACTCGAATACGTAATGTATCGCATAAATATACGAGCCACGCACACAGCAACGCATCGACGGACATGTGGAGGGCGCAGAATTTTTTCCCCATCTCGCTCCGACCTTCTTCCACACCCTTCGCAATGGCCTCGTCACCCTCTGTCCAGCCTGGAAACCGCGATCCCTCATCTTTCCCTACATTTACTCGATCCGTAACGGGTGAAACGTAAACTCGTTCGTTCGCACCCCCGGACGCCACCCCCGCGTGGAACCGTGTCGATTTGCGTGCCCGTGCAAATGTGAGCGTCCGTGTGCTTGGTCCTCTCGTGTGACGGTGAGCTTTTTTCCTTGTCTCTCGTCGCTCGCGCGACATCGACCAAGATAACACAATTTTTTCGTGGCTCCCACGGCTAAAAAAGAGAAGAAAAAAAATTTGGGCCCAACTGAATGTTCCTATTCCACGGGTAGAAGGCATTAACGATAACGTCATTACTGTTAAATCCTGTGTGGGACACGGCCGGAACTGTTCTGAAATTCCGAGATAACGTTCCATTGATATATCCTATACGTATGAACGTCCACGGTCTCGTGTGACAGCAAAAAGAAACGTAACGTCAAATCGATTTGACTTTTTCACCGAAAACACCGAGTTCAAAGCGTTCCTCTTTTTCGCCGATGCTTTTTTAGCCGAGAAGTGTTTTTGAGTCTAATTTGCTTTACGCCGTAACCAATTAACTGACCTGCACTTTTCTTTTTCTTTTTTGTTTCACGCAATCTTCGCATCGCGCTTTTCGACTGGTTCCTTGGAATAATGGATGTGATCGATAATTATTGCTGATTTTAGCACTCGGTTTATGGGATGCGTGAAAATTATGCTTTATAATATTTCTCGTTTGGGATTGTAACAATGTATCTGGGATATTCTTCGCTGTGAAAGAGAAAAATGGCTAAAAATTTTAGTAGACACATTCTCGTTATTTTTACAAAGTAATGTATAATCTTTGTTTTTAGCAAAGTTTTTGACACTAAATGTACGACAAGGGTCAAATGACTCTTTCAATATTTTATATTTTACAGTTATCAAAGTTTTACCTTCGCAGGAATCGATTCAATAGACTTTTAGACTTTTTAGTGCAAGCATATATTGTGATAAAAACCGCACAAAATACAAATTAATTAAATCTTGTAGTTTTTATAAGACAAGATAAATATATTTAGCCGTATTTAATGCTCGGTAGGTTTAGCGTGAATAAGTTACATGTTGAATGAAAATTTAAACATACTCAATTTATATGAGCCCATAATTATGAAAGTGGTCTAAGTCAAAATAACAAAAAGATGATTTCAACAGTTATTTCACAGCACTTTATTTTAAACTGTATTATTTCAACGTAATTTTTACGATATTGTAAAAAATGAACTATTACATAGTGGTTGTAATTTCAACGTTATACGGAATTCATTTACTGTTAATCATGAAAGTGGTATAAGTCAAAAAATTTTAAGACATTATATAAACAGAACCTTAAAATAAAATAAAAAGAACGTCGAAAATTAATAATTCCATTGAAAATGTGCTCTGCTAGAAACGCTTTATTACTTTTTCTTAAAAAGAAGGATATAAAAATTTCATTGTATATGCCTCGAGGGGACATAGTGTATTTACGAGCTAAAACGTTCATAATTCCAGATATTTCGAGAGAATAAGTAGAATCGCGAACGGAGACTGATTTATTGGAAACATTTAATTCAACTCTCGTACTTCAGGAGCACCGGCAACTCGATAGAATTCATTAAGAGGAATATCGTGAAACAGCTGTCACCCAAACCCGTCATATTAAAAGGACGAGACGCCTATTCAGATGGAGTCGGATTCTTTCGCGGTTAGAGGATTTCGAGCAGCACATCGAGCCGAAGGAAAAATGAGATACGATGGAGCAGCTAAGCGTGAAATAGTCCTCGGTTACTCTATACAAGGTTTCCGTACCGCGAACTTGGGATATTATCTTCCCTCGGATCTAGGCAAACGATTTTACACTTTTCCACGTCAAAAGTATTCTTCGGTCTTCTGCCGACGAATATTCGAACATTTGTCCCGTCGATTTTCCTTGAATTTTCGATACCGACACCCATGCAGTTCTCCAATTTCCTTGCGGAAACCGGAATCGTTAACGCTAGAACAACTGGATTACTCGAAACGTTTTATCACAACTTATTTTTAAATGATCGGAAATGTAAAATTCTTTTAACCGTTCAGGTAAGACGTCGACACGATAGAAACTCCAAGCAGAACTTTCGAAAATTATTACAAGGAAAAAAATCATTGGACACGATATTCTTGCAAACATTATTTTGTATATAATTTATAATATTTGCAGGAGTCTTTGAAAACTATCATCACATTCAAATCTGCAGCAAATTATGGTAACATCTGTAATCTCATGTAACGTCGGTCATAGAAAAATAGACTGGTAGCAAATGCAGCTATATATTGTTTTTATATAATTATTTTGTATAGTTGTTATATTGCTGTTATATAATTTGCAGAAATTTTTGAAAATCATAAAAACATTTACATCTGCAGCAAATTATGGTAACATCTGTAATCTCATGTAACGTTGGCCATAGCAAAAGAGACTGGCAGCAAATGCAGCTATATATTGTTTTTATATAATTATTATATTGTTGTTATATAATTTGCAGAAATTTTTGAAAATCATAAAAACATTTACATCTGCAGCAAATTATGGTAACATCTGTA
>CM052098.1:15289186-15326165 GCA_028453745.1 Agapostemon virescens
GTCTCATATAACGTTGGTCATAGAAAAAGAAATTGACAGATAATATAGCTATACATTGTTTCTTTATTAAAGCTTTTTAATTTTAGAATGAATTGCAAAATTTATATACATAATTTACGATTGTTACCGAAATATTGTTAAACAATATTCGTTTAATAAATAAATAATATTTACAGTTTCCTTTATCTTATATTAATTGCCAAGTTAACAATCAATACGTAGATCAATATGTAAATCGTTAAAAATTTTATTATTGTAAATACGAGTAATAGTGATTGATTACATATGCAAGAAAGGAAATAAACTGTATATAATGATGCCATTATAGGTAAAAATATTGTACGATTTTCGAATGGAATTGCTTCGAACATTAAAGAGTTCGAGTTAAATGGTTAATACGTAATACCAGTCACACTGATCATTTCCGTGGAGCCAAACAATGGATGACTCTTAAAATAATCTTTCAACTTACAATGAATAAATAACTTTACTTCCTGCCAACAGAAGTGAATGAAAATAATGCGGGCACGAGTGCAAAAAATACGATCACGTAATTTATTAGTAATTACAAGAGACCGAAGAAGGGATGAAGAACATAAAGACTCACATAGAAAACGCGCGGGTCGGATATGCGTTAAAGCGCACACGTGCTATCTTTTTGGGTATGAGAGCACACGAGAAACGAAACCTAGTTACTTTGACGTTCACGAGGTAGTAATTAGGCAACCGATAGAACACCGGTTTCGCCGGCGAAATGGCGAGCGAACGAAATTATGCAGCAGCGCGAAAGTGGAAATAAAGGAGCGCGGAACGGAGGAGGGGGGCTGTTGAAAAAGTGGAGGAATAAGAAAAGTAAGAATCCGGTAATTGAACTCTGTGCCAAGTGCCGCGGGGATAGATTCGAAAATGAGTGGATCTGGGGAACTGATGCGGCTTCCGAGGGTCTCGCAATAGTAGAAGCAGAAAGAGAGAAACAGAGAGAGAGAGAGAGAGAGAGAGAGAGAGAGAGAGAGAAGGAGAAAGAGAGAGAGAGAGAGAGAAAGAGAGAGAGAGAGAAAGAGAGAGAGAAAGAGAGAGAGAGAGGGCTTTGGTCTGATGCAGCGTCGATGGCGGTGTGATTTGCTTCTAGCGGTAGAAGAGGCCTCGACTGTTTCGGCTTGGAGCCGAAAAAAGGATGGCCGCCGTGAAAGAAAGAAGGGGTCGAAGGAACGAGGGTTTTCTCGAAGGCGCGAGGAGGCAAGAACAGGGGCAACAACGGAAATAGAGGCGTAGGAGGCTTTGCCGTCCTGCCTCGTCTTGATCAATACAGCCACGGCCTACTACTATAGGTAACGTTTCGCTGCCTGCCTGCCTCCTGCCTTGCTTGCTTGTACTTGCTTGCCTCCCCCAAGCCCTCCCTTCTGGCTCACTACTATAGATCTGTCTCTTATTCGAACCAACACGCTCCGCGTCCCATCCCGTGGTTGTTCCATCTCGTTCCATCTTCCGTTACCCTACACACCGGCAGGGATGAGGTGTACGCAGCAGCAACCTACCTCACGGGACATCAACGGCCGAAAGAACATCTCTCTTTCCCTTCCGAATGCACCCCAGTTTTCTTGTTAAAGAGGAGAGCATCTGATGCTTTAGCCCAGAAATAAGCAGCCTGCGTGCCTGCCTGCGCCAACGTTTATGAACGATCACGCTCCCGATGCTAACCCTTCGGGGACGACGCCTGCTCGTCGCTTCCTTTCTGTATAATCCACGATGTATAACGTTCCTACACTCCCCGGGCCGAAAAATTAGAGCCACTCTCAATTTTTCACGTCTTTCCGCGTTTTACGACATACCAAAAGCAATATTCAGTTGTTGCATACACATTTAGTCTATCACTTGCGATTACACGCGCTTTAGTGGGATCTGTTGATGCAATGTACTAAATGTAAGTTTTACAATAAAAAAAGAATCAACTAAAAAGTTCTTTCGTTCTTTGACAAATCTTAATGAATTAAAATTTTCAATTTGTTCATGTTTTTAAGCACTCGCAATATTTTTAGAGTTCTAAATTTGACTCATTTATTTTAACTAAACTTAAAAGGCTTGAACTGAATGTAATTACTTAAATCTTTTAATATTTTAATTTTACTAACTAGTAAGGTATTACATGCATGCATTTATACATGATGACTGCCACAGAGGCTACGATTATCACAATAATAGGAACACTTCGTGTCAACTTATTCGTTCTGAAATAACGTAATATATAGTGCAAGGTGCAGACTTCATGGTTAAATGGCTACTAATATTTATTAATGACTCTGATCGCTTATACTAATGAAATAGGCACGATTGGGTCGAACATATAAAATTCAAGAGACAGTCAGCGTTTTAATCATTTAACTATGCGAGATCATTTCTGTACTCCCATGGCTAGACGAATCTCCCGACACGAATCCCATTGCATACGTATCAACCTCTCACCGCAATAAATGATTTAACAATAAAAATTCTGGAGATTTCACTAAATATTTCGAAATAATATATAATAATATTTCTGATCCAGTACTTTTGCGTTGCTAATTATTTTCTTACAAACCTTTCACGATATTTTTCTACAGTTGTGACCATCTTTTGTTCAAATTGAACCTACGACAAAGTTTATATCAAGTTTGCTCGAATAATTCATAGTAGAATCTCAATTATCCGAACATTAAAGTTTCCCCAATTTGTTCAATAAATTGTACGGGACAGGGAGCTACCGCTTATATTCGGAGTCTCAGAATGAATCGCGTTCCCAGCACCCGCAGGAAGTAGAATTGGGCGGTTGTGGTCAGACGAGCTGGTGGATTCCTACCCAACAGCACGCTTAATCGCTGTATTTTCAAACTCGTTGTTTTTTACATTTTTCATACAACAACCGTACAAATAATGAAGAATACTAAATCGTTAATTGAACAGGCAAAGATGCTTAGAATTGTATCGTGTTTGGTCTCGTTTTAGTCATAATAATGTCACAAATAATTATATTACAACAAAACTTTGACATCGTATTAACTTTGTATCACCTGAACCTTTCAAGATTTATATTTCACACTAGTAGGAATGACTTTTTCACCAACATTGTGCAGTTTTACACGTGTCGAGATGTCTTTTCAAATTCTAAACAGTGAACTACTCCTAGCGATGCGACTTTCTATAATAAATTTTGAAGTATTTGTCAGAGGCAGAGCAGGCATAGTACACGGACGCCGTCTCCGGGGAGTTAAACTTCCTAATTACGACATTTGGCAATCGAAGAACGATAAAACCAGTTGTTCTCCGTAATGAGAACGATTCCTGTTATGCGCTATCTACGTCATCGATCGAGCCTCATGTATACGCGAGCGTAATTGATACTTTGTAATTTCAACAACTGCGATAATGTTTACGACGTCCATTTACATGTTTACATATTTGCGGTAATGGTGCATAAACGTGTTCGTCAGCAAGCGTAACGAAACTATCTGTAAGTACGTGTACAAACTATTCCTTGTGAACGTGCCGATTGAATGTAATGGCTCCTCTTTCGTTTATATGGACGTCGATGTCGAATTGTCGAAATTAATTTCATTGCTGTGGAAATTATACAACATTGTTTTTGTCGTATGGAAGATTATCTTGGATCGCATGCTTTGTACGAGATTGGGCGAATTGGTATGACGTAGTTGCGTTCCGAAATACACGGATGTTTTCTCTGATTGTTAGCTGTAATAATTAACCCAATTTACTTATAATATACATTGCAGGTGGGTGAGTTGACACGTTGAACGCGGAGCTATTTTGCCTAGCTTCCGCGTCACACTTTATTTAATTTTAAATGGAAAGAAAACAACTGTGCGTAAGCAAATTTTTGTTTCAACTAAATGTACAAAAATAGTGTGAATGTTTTTTAATATTACATAAATTATATATATTACATTAATTTGTTAATTTGATATCGTCAGTCCCCGGAGACTGACATAGCGTTTAAGGTATCAATAATTATTTTTGCTACTGTTGTTAATGTTTTTGGTGAATAAATACTAGTCATATTGCAAAAATGTACGTTTGCGACATGAATAGACATTTTTCAAATCGTTTAATTTTGCACAGAATAAATCGCATAGATAACGTGATTACTTCAGATGAATGAGCGATGTACTTTATACTTGGAGATAAGTCAGAATAATATCTTGTAGTGCATATAAGTAAGTATATATAATATACAATTTTTATTTAAGTAATCCCATGACATTCTTCATCGGAAAAATTTGTTTTATAACACATATCGAAACTGCCTTAATGGAATCGTTAAAATGTTAGTACATAAAATTATGGCATTCTGTATAGTAAGCTGAAAATCACGTTGAAACGTTGTATCAAATAGAAATGTTTGATTACATTATTAGCCAGTTTAAAAATATATCTTTTTATTTCTAAAAGGTGTCCCAAAATTAATGCAAGATTTGAATTTGCGGCCATTTTTGCAATAAATTGTTGGCAACCCTGAAAAAAGGACAATTTGACAGCTGAGAGCTTAAGGTTAGTAAAAATGGAGCGTTATACGATACAACAACGTGTTGTCATTATTGAACAATATTTCAAAAATAATGAAAGTTTAGCGGTCGCAATTCGAAAATATTGTACAAAATATGGTCAAAATAATGTTTTAACCTCGTCAACTGTGAAAAGATCATCATCGACCACTGAGTCCTGAATAGAAAGTTGTCTACTGATTTTGAGCTGCTGTAACTTTGTGAAAAAGAATCTGAGAATGATGGAACTAGGCTCGTTTAATAGGGTGAAACATGTAGGAAGGTTAGGAAACCTTGTTGCAATTTATAGTAATTTTTCCCATTCATAGTCTGCAGACTTTCCATCATCGACCACTGAGTCTTGAATAAAAGACTGTCTACTGACTTTAGGCTACTGCAATGTCGTGAAAAGGAATCAGAAAATAATGGAACTAGGCTCGGTTTATAGAGCAAAGTATGTAGGAATGTTAGGAAACCTTGTTGCAATTTATAATCATTTTTTGCCATTCATAATTTGTAGTATTTCCATCTTCGATCATTACACTTCGAATAGAAGACTGTTTACCGACTCTGAGCTACTGCAACTTCGTCAAAGAAAATTTGAGAATGATCTAACTAGGCTCACGTTGTAGAATTAAATCTGGACCATCCTCGAGAAATTTCGGTGCTAGACTCACTTCACCAGTACAGACGCTAAACACACCGGTCGTCCAAAAACAAACCGTTCAAATGTCAATATCGAAGCAGTGCGTGAGTGTGTTGGTGAAAACCCAGGAACATCAATTCGGCGTAGTGGACAAGAATTGCAAATTCCAAGAAGCTCTCTACAGCGTATACTCACAAAAAATCTGTCTCTCCATGCTTACAAGATTCAATTAACACAACAACTGAAGCCTAATGACCATGAATAGCGAAGAGAGTTCGTGGAATGGATTATTGAACATCAACAAGTGGATGCCGATTTTTCGAGCAAAATCATCCTAAGCAATGAAGCACATTTTCACCTTGATGGCTTTGTTAATCGCCAAAATTGCCGTGTTTGGGGTTCGGAGAACCCACGTGTGATTGTCGAACAACAAATGTACCCACAATGTGTCACTGTTTGGTGCGGATTTTGGGCTGGAGGCATCATTGGACCACACTTTTTTTAACATGAGGCTGGTCAAGCAGTAACTGTTACTGGTGCTCGATATCGCGACATGATAACGCAGTTCTTTCTGCCGAAATTAGATGCTATTGATGTGGCCAATATATTGTTTCAACAAGACGGTGCCACATGCCATACAGTCAGTGAAACAATTCAATTACTGCATGAGACATTTCCTGGTCGTGTACTCTCTCGTTTCGGTGATCAGAATTTGCCCCCTAAATCGTGTGATTTAACACCATTAGATTTCTTCTTATTTGAAGTGAAAGGTCTATGTCAACGAGTCCACAACCACCCGTGCATTACAGGAGGAAATTAAACGCTGCATCAACGAAATTCAGCCACAATTGTGCAGAAAGGTCATGTAAAATTTCGACAAAAGATTGCATATGTGCCAGCAAAGCCGTGGAGGCCATTTGCCCGATGTGTTACTCCATGAATAATCCTATCCTATGTACTTTATGATTCAATGAAAAAATAACAATCTAAAGACTAAAAACTGTGTTTCCTATTTAATTCAAAGCTTGCGTTAATTTTCGGATACCTTTTATTCAAAATAATTAGCGATTTTTAACTTTTATTTACAACCTCGTGCGCACCCCCCAACGCAAAACTTGGTAAGAAAGGAGCGATTCATAAACAAATTCCTGAGAAACGCGTCGGTATAAAAGGCCAATTAATTCGTTTTGTTTAACTAACGAGGGTTTCTCAACGGCGCAAAATTAACTTAACCGAAGCGCGAATGCAAACACGAACCGCCTATTTCGTTTGCCTCCGGGTTCCACGACGTAGCCTTCGGAATACGAGAAGACGCGAGGGCCGTTCATCCGTGTAAGCTAAGTTTCTGGTAACTGCGCCTTCAGCGGGGATGGTATTCGCCGATGGATGGGCTCATAAGAGATTCAAGAGCGGCTCGTCGTGAACGATAGAGTTTTCTCGAAAGTCGGGGGTGGTGGTAGGAATGGCTGAATCGCCGGCGTGGCTCGCGTGCCTCGGCTGGCAGACAGCCGCAGCCAGTTGCACGCCACAAAAATTAACAGTTAAACAATGGAATCCTGTTATATAGCCGTTAATCAGAAACCGAGGTAGAAATAATTAGGGAAACAAGTTACCGTGCGCAGCCGGTTTTAACTCTCTTTCTCTCTCGCGTGGTCTCTATCGTTCTCAGGATCCCGCAACACACCCCCCCCCCCCCCCCCCCCCCCCCCCCCCCCCCCATCCTAACCGGTTACAGCAACGGGCAGACATGAAAGGAGCGGTCGTGCTTTCCCAGACACTCTATACCACCCCCGTTCGTACCTCTCTACCACCCCCTACATCCCTTGCTAACCACCTCCCCTACAACCCCCTTCCAACCCCGTCTTCACACTACGTTTCTCGCACGTGAGATTCCCGCCACTGTTACACGGTGGTTGCTGACTCTTTATGGTCTTTTAATTAGAACCACTTTACAGAGCGAGGACAGGAAAGGTTAGGAATGCCGCTTGGAAAGTTCTTTAATTTGCCCGATAAATCAGCACACGGTTTTCTGGCACGACGGGGAAACATTTATCTCACATGCGGCGCGCGTCACGGGCTTTCTAGACCAATCGCGCTCCCGTCGTATAATTTCGTCGCTCGCGGCGTGCCGCGTCTTTACCCCGGGTCTCCTACCCTGCTTCTTGTGCCGTTTCAATTGAGACGGAGATTGAACTCGACGGTAAATTACCGTCTTATTACTTAGTCGGCACTCGGTACGCTTTCGTTCCTTCGTCGTTCGTCGTTAAACCGAGATTCTTTCGACAACTTTGCAGTTTCATCAACATATTCCCGTACGCTCTTCAGAACTCTCAATATCTTCGTTCGTTAGCGTGCACCAAGTACTTCGTTCGACCATGTATTTCACGTTTATTTAACGAAGATATATTTGTTACTTCATCGCTCGTTAGTATCACATCGATGACCGGTCACGAGTTAACTCGTGGTATCGTACAAAAACGAACCATCACCAATTAACTCGTGTTTACTCTTTAAAAAATGAACGCTGCGTAATGTACCATTACACGTAGGTTCCTGTTATGCAGTTCATTATACCAACCAAAAAATGTTAAAAGTTAGGTACTGGACATGTTCAACGTTTCGTTTCAATTCATCATGTATACATAAAGTTTATTAAAATTGATTTAGGTTGTTTCACTTGCAAATTGTATTACGAAATAATAGCTGGCGACGTGAAACAGCTTCTGCGTAAAATTTTATACAATTTATAGTATGCTTATGCGATCTATACTAACAAGTATTCGTGCACCTTTCGAAAACGAATAACTTTACTAAAAGTAGACCAAAAGACTTCAATTGATTTGTTACATCGATTAGTTTATAATTTAATGTGTGAATAACTTTTTCTTAAATTGCTAGTGGTCGTAATTGTAAAGAAAAAGTAAAGGCCCTGACTTCTGTGCTTATTTTTATTTAAAAAGCTATAAACGTTGTAAGGTGCAAAAGTCTTTGAATTTAGGGTTCGTGTTGCGTTTAAATCTCAATGTTCTACAATTTTTGCTATTTTCAAATAATTATATTTCAAAGCAACGTTAATAGATGTCAATGAAACTTTGTGCACGTGTATAATTTATTTAAATCTACAAAAGGCGCCTTACAAATTTTCATTCCGTATACAGGAAATTTACATTATAAATGACACATTGAAAATTTGCAGGAAAGATGGCAAACTGTTCTTGACAATGATGGAGATGATATAACAGATTATTATTCGATTACAAAATTTCTTTTAGTTCGTTTCGTCGTCAGATACCTACTCCTCAATCGTCAGTTGATCAACAGTTTCCAGAGAACCCCTCTCCGCTATTATTTCTTTAGGGGTTGTCCACCGCAGGGCAGTTTTGCATTACGGCGACTTCGCGTTGCACGCGCCGCCGTAACAATAGGTTTCGGAATGTATCAGTGGGTTCGTGTCTCGAAAGTTAATCTCAATTAACACTCGTAAATCGCGGTTATACGGGCGCAACTTCGCAACGGGGAATCCCTTTCGAAAGAGAGCAAGTTTCCCTCGATAAAGGTTTTGATTAAAGTGCCTCGCGTGTAAGGAAGTTCCATACACCGGGTATCCATATGTTTCGAACTTAATCTAACTCGAGCGAACCCGAAAGCTCGGAACTTTTTTTCCAGGATATTTGATCACGGCCGTTGTTCTCTTTCAGTGGAGTCTCGCCGGGCCATAAATTTTTCGCGTCTACTCGTAAGCCGTGGCTGACCGCAAAATAATATGCGGCGGGGTCTGCCCTCATGTTTGGCTGATCGGCGGCTGATTACACGTGTTCCACGCCAATGGTAGGAGGGCATGATAAAGCTGGCGGACGGCTGGGGCAGAAGGCCAGACACAGCCTCAATCACCGCAACCTGCTGGTCAGCCTAATCCGCCATGGTGGCCACCCATTCAAAATCAATAGATAATTTTAGCCCTCTACACCAGGACGTGTATGCACGGTGACGCACGTACGTTGTAAAGGGAGGCCCAATAATCCTCAGCCTTCACTCACCAGTCTCTCCTATAAATCCGCAACCCGTGGGTTAGCCCTCGAATTTCGAAAATCTCCAAGTAAAATCGACTAGCCCTTTCCCCACCCCACATGCGATGTATAATGAGTGCTCCAGAAGCAACGTTTCTGGTTTTTTCGCTGCTAGTAATGACGTACCATTCGCTCGCCAGTGTTAGGGATGCAAATGATTTATTGCCGCGGCGGTGAACGAACTTGATATAACCACCGCGATAAACTGCGGTTAATCAATTAGGAAAGGAGTGTGATGTATTGTACCCCGGTACGGGGAGAACGAATTCTTTTGTGATAAATTAAGGCGTTCTGCTGAAAGATAGTTACTAGACTAGTTATAATTTTTGTATGGTAACTTTCCAGTCACATATGATACATCGTATCTACGGACGACATCACACTTACAGCGACAAAGGTTCGGTAAGAAACCGTGTTAGTATAATCTTATAGCAAGAAAAATCTATATTTTTATATACAACCACATTTATTTCAATAGTTAAATATTAACCCTCTATGCAAAACAATTTTTCAGTTTAAACAATTTTATTGCAATATATTCACTATGTGACTTTCAGGTAACAACGGCCTATAAAGTTTGCACTTCTGTGCATAAAAGTTTAAGCGTGAAATCCCATAAAACAAGTTGCACTTGACGTTAAACATTTTATTTTTGAAATCTCTTTGTTGGATCACATTGCAGTGCATACATATTGGTATAGTCAACTATATTGCTTATAATTTCCTTCTTAAATAGTTTTCGAAAATAGGTCACAGGAAAATGGAGTGCTTCGGGGACAATAGGGCAAACTCCTTTCCAAGGGCGATAACAACTATTATTATTCGTCTGGGATAGTGGTTGCCAAAGAATTCTTTGTAGTCCTGCATCTTCCTCATCTAACGAGGATTGAGTACTAAATTCTTCGTCACTGTCAATGACATTTACCCGTCGTCGGGGAAATACTATTTCATCTTCATCGGACTCGGAATTTAATAAGGAATCGTTGGATCTATTACCGCTAAAGCGTCTAATTCTAATTCCTCTGTTATTTCTATCTGATTTTGCATTCATATTTTGGGTATACGATGTATAAATCTGAAAACAGTAGAAAGCACAAGCATTATCTTAAAAGTATCGAAATCTGCCATAATAGCCCACTGTAACCTGAAAGTTACAAAACTCTATCATAAAAACAGTAACAAATTGAAAATTGAAATGCAAACAAATAGGTTGTTATTGATATACTAACTCAGAGCTATTAAGTGCACTATTTTTAGTTTGGTGACCACTGACAAAAGCACAAATAATATCAATTGGATCAAACGGTTTCGCTTATTTTTACTACAGACAGTTTGCACAGCATTTATTTTGTTATTTCAGGTTGATGAGCCTAACAACGGTCATAAATATTAATATTGGTTGTCTTGGCAACGTTATAGAATTAAGATTTATGCGCCGTCTCATGAAAAAAGCTTGCAAGAAGACAAAGTACGTCGCAAACGATGAAGTGTAACATAAAATCGAAGGCGCTCAACAAAATCGGACCTTTTTGAAAGAAGACAAGAGTGCATTGCAAATGATGGAATGCAACATAAAATCGAAGGAGTACGACAAAGTCAGATGACTTGGAAAAAACACAAAAGTGCATCGCAAATGGTGTAGCGCAACTTAAAATCGAAGGAGGACAACAAAATGCGACGGTTTTGAAAGAAAATTAAAAAATGCATCGCAAATGATGAAGCGCAACATAAAATTGAAGGAGTAAAACAAAATGAGATGGTTTTGAAAGGAAATCAAAAAGTGCATGGAAAATGATAAAATGCAGTATAATAAAATCGAAGGAGTACAACAAAATGAGACGGTTTTGAAAGTTTTATCCTAAATGTACCGAAATCTACCATAATAGCCCACTGTAACCTGAAAGTTACAAAACTTTATCATAAAAACTGTAACAAATTGAAAATTGAAATGCAAACAAATAGGTTGTTATCGATGTACGAACCCAGAGGTATGATGTGCACTATTTTTAGTTTGGTGATCACTAACAAAAGCACAAATAATATCAAATGGTTTCGCTTATTTTTACTGCAGACAGTTTGCACAGCATCTATTTTGTTATTTCAAGTTGATGAGCCTAGCAACGGTCATAAATATTAATATTGGTTGTCTTGGCAAAGTTATAGAATTAAAATTTATGCCCCATCTCATGAAGTCTATTGGTCTGTGTGTGCTGTCATCAAGTCATCGCTACTGTGATCGAGAAGGGATGAACCCTTGGCAAAGCATGCGGTATCGCTGGCCTTACCAGGTGGTCAGGTGGTTTGCCAAACTCATGACACCTGTACAACTCTCACTTATCCTCATTACGAGATCTAAAGGTACTTTCAAGTTCTTTGTTTTCTTTCGCAGAGCAGACATTAAAGACGTTAAAGACATTAAGATTATCGTTTCCGTCATGGTTTTCTAATGATTTTCATATTTATCGTATTGATGCAGCATAACACAAAACCATATAAATATGAACAGCTCGTAATTTACAACAGGTGATTAACTCAATACTATAGGACAGAAGTTCAATTTTAGCTTATCCAATTTGTTGATATTCTTCGTATTTAGTTTATATAATTTATGTGTCTAAAACAAGCCAATTACTCCAAGTAGCTTACATTGGAATAAATCTTTCGCTGCATAATTGTTAAATATTGTACGGTACTTATTAAATACTGAAAGAGGTTAATTGGAATTGTTGTTTACAAACTCCAATCTCGTCAGCATACACGTATACATTGATCCCGTAGTTTATACGCGTAAAAGTACACATCATTGCATTCCAAATACGTGTAATAATATTAAATGATACAAACACTCGGTGCATTTCATTGTCAATAACTAAAAATCGAACAATTGTGAACGGCAACGCGTGTATGTAATCGTTTTCAAAATGAATGAGAACAAAGTCAATTTCCCTCTGCAATGGGCTTTATGCGTTTATAACATTAATAAGTAATTACAATTTGTAACAGTGTTATTATGATTTATTGAATGAAAGAAAACAACTCTGAAGTGAATTCTATTTCTTGCAATAAATGTAAAAATATTGTCGTTTTAATGTAATTATTTAATATATATTATTTAATGTATATTTACTGTAATGTCAATAATTAATGAATTTCATCGTCGGTAACAATTGTAGGATGCACCTCATAATATTTTCGTAAGTAATCATATATTAGCAACATTTATAAATTATTCTGTGCATGTGTTATAATATTTACACAAAATATAATGGCCAATAACCACATTGAAGTTTACATAAAACTACTTATTTAATTACAGTAGCTCACGAAAGTACTGGAACTCTAACACTTTCGCTACTACGGCCGACTATAGTCGCTCTCCGTAAAACGCCACTGACATACTACGAATGACTGCAGTCTCAAACAAATATCAATGGCAAAATGTCGCCTACAGTTAGTTCGGCAACTTTTAAAGGAAAGTTCATTTTTTTCAATAAACAAAGCAATTCGGATAGCGACGAGGCGTAAACGCGATCGGTGACGATTTTTCTCGATTGCACATTTTTGACACGGCGGAGAAATCGTCCGTAGCGAAAGGGTTAAATTTAACAATCTATAGAACAAAGCAAATAAATTTTTAGAGATATACAAATCTTTAATTACACTTTAAATGGCTCGTATGAAAAGTCGAGCAAAGTAGCTGACACAGAACGTGTTGATACAACAAAAGTCACGATACGGTTAAAATAATTAACATTCACAGTAAATATTAAATATATATATAAGAAAAATAAATTTAGAAGACGGGTGGAGTTTCTTTCGGATAAGATCGACCCGAGGACGAAACAAAAGCAAACGGCAGTCCGGCTGATGAGATCTCGTGAATGCAACAGAGATCAGAGAGAACGCGCAACTGAAAAGTCGCGGAAGCAAGGAAACGATGAATACCATTACGGAAGGTAAATATCAATTAAGCCTGAGTAGGTTTAGAACAAGGGTAAACCGCGGCGCAAAGATGAGACAGGGAGCAAAGGTTATCGGACACCCTGTACACGGCATCGTACGATTCAGAGAGGCAACGGGCGTGTGGGTAGAAACCGTACTACGTGTTTTGCTCACATCACCGAGGCATTAAGGCGCGTTTTGCCCTTCCGTACAGGGAACTAAGTTCGTCTGTCCCCCTCTGTCTCCTCTTGCGTCCTGCCGACGGCGACGTTCGCCCCTACACGGTGGCATGAATATTCAGGACCTGCGCCTCGTTCAATATGAATGCCGTTGATCTTGGCGAGCCGCTTCTCGTTCCGTTTGCGTTAACGCACACCCCTAAAGAGGCGGATGGTCGCGCGGTTTGTTCCCAGATAAATAGCATTCAGAACGAAGGATATTGCCGTGTGTCTGTCTCTCGGTAACCCGATGAAGTTCCTTCTGATTGCGAGAGTAGGGTCTCGTCGTTTCGACGAGTAGAGGAGACCCTGCCGCAGCCGCCAACGCGACATCGCGGATACCATAGAAACCGGCGAGCATGTTTATTTTCGCCCATCAGTATGCGGACTTTCTTAAAGAATCCACGTTGGAATATTCAGCGCGCGACCCTATCCCGCGCGTCATTCGACTAAACTCATTCCCCTCTGACGCGGAGAGCATGCGATTCACGTGTACATCATCCGCGCGCACCACCAGTCGCCCTGTGTATATAGGGCATACCGACTACGTGACGAAGATGAGAAAGAATTGTTATCTAAGGTTCCATTGCCAGAGTAATGTGAACGACGGAGGGAAACCAAGGGGAGAGAAGGAGGAACAGAGAGAAAAAGAGAGAAGAAAAAGACAGGGAAATTAATGAGGACTTGACGATAAGAGGCCGCGCGGGAGCATCCATTCACTCTTATCCTTTTATGGTAGCGCGGAAGTCTGCATTCCGCGGCGAGGGAGGGTTCAACGACACCGAGCACGTGCCACAAATTCAATTTGCTGATTCCTGACGGAACGGGAGAACTCCGACTTCCGTCCGGCGTGTGTCCCGAAACGACGATAAAAGCGATTGTGTCTGATTATCGTCGTACACATACCAATTTCATTTATCAGCACACGGCCACGGAACGACGCGGGTCGAACCTTTGACGGGTTCCTGCCGGTCGTTCGAGGGCTGCGCCTTCCTCTCGTAGGCTCTCCTCGAGAGGTCGAAGAGTTTCTATAGGTTATTCGAATAAATTGAGCGATATCGAACGCGAGACACTCAGGAATGATATGTGCGCAGTCATCACGGCGAAACCCGTCGGCGAAGGGTTGGCCTGGACGATGGAAGCTTTCATCGACAAGCAGAGAGGGCAAGGAGACAGGACATCCGGAGCAAGATCCGACGCGAAAGAGGAAAAAGAGATGGCCGACGGGAAAGAGAGTCGATCCAAGAGGAGGGAAAGAGAACCGTCGCGGGATGCAAGAGAGGCAGGAAGGAAAAAGGGGTGGAGGGGTGGCAAGCAGCGTGCTTTGAGAGTGGACCCCCGCGCTGAAAGTTCAATCAAGCTAAACAACATTTCTGTCCGGTCGCTCGCCAAAAAGCGGACTACCGCGCACGGCCGACCGACTGCGGCAGGCCAGGGCTGGCTAGCCAGCCAACCTTTCCCGACATCGGTCTGGCCTCAAACCAACTTCAAACGCGTATGAAATCGCGCTATCGTGTTGGCGAGTAGGGCGTGGCCGGATCCGTGGGACCGTGCAGGATCTGTGGCTTTCCAGGTAGCAATCAGGTTCGAAAAACTGTTGCTACATGGCGCGAAAACCATGGTCTGCGCTCCGGTAAAGATACTACAGTCGGCTCGGAAAGTATCACCGTTACGAATCAGCTCTTTCCAATTAACTTCACGCAATCCATTCAACGACTTGCCACAGTGGGTCGTACGATAGACAAAGATAGACAAAGCGATTGCTTTGTCAATAAGAAAAAGGATTGTGCACGGTGACGGTGTAGAGAATGTGTATTTATGCGACCGTTACTATGTATAATCTCATTAATTGTATCTGGAACATAGTCGTTTCGTATTTTGTAGAAAGCATGAGCTAAAGATTTTCTATTGTAAGTGTATGTACTTTGAAGCTGATTAAATGAATGAAATATTGATGTACATACAGTAGCGCACGAAAGTAGACACTCTTCAAACCTAAATAACTTTTTCAAAATTGAACCAAACGATTTGACTTTTCTGGAGCAACTAGCAGCATTGGTTTACTAAATGGTATGCAAAAATAATTTTGAAATAATTCTAATTGGTAGAAATTACATGGGAAAGTAGAAAAGACATTTTTTAAAACATTTTTATTTCAACTCGTAATGAAAATTTAAAATATGCGTTTTTCAGAACTGTGTTAGTTATACACATGCTGAAAATCTCACCGAAATCGATTGACGCGGGAAAAAATGGCACGCGTAGAAAGATGTAAGAATTTCTGTAGTTTAAGCAGAAACTGATCAAGAATCGTGAAAAATTGCGATTTTCACCAATTTCGATGGCACGTAGCTCGTGTGTACGTCGATAGATTTTAATGAATTTTTCTGCATACGTATAACTATCATAGATCTACCAGATGCGTCTTTAAAATTTTTTGTGCGTGGCTCAAATAAAAAATATTTAAAAAGTTTCTTTTTTTATTGGTCATGTAATTCACATCAGTTTCAATATTTACAAAATTTATTTTGTATATCATTTATTAAATCAATGCAACTAATTGCTCAAGAAAAGTCAAGACGTTTGGTCCAATCTTAAAAAAGTTATTTAGGTTTGAAGAGTGTCTCAATACTATCGTGCGCTACTGTATGCGCTTGTTAACTCTTAGCATTCCAAAAGCATCTCTAGGGCGATGCTAAAAATTGTTACAGTAATATTCTAAGAACGTTCGCTGCATCATGTTTGCATTTAAGAAATTGGTAAAAGTTGTTCTGAATTGTATAAAATCTATGTAAATTGTATAAGAATATTAACTGTGTACAATGAAAATATTCTAGGTAAAATAGTATCTCGATTTTGGAATGAAAATTACTTCGAGTGCAAAGGGTTAATCATTAAAACGGATGGTATTCTAAAAATTGCTACAATATTATTCTAAGAACGTTCGCAGCATTATGTTTGCATTTAAGAAATTAGTAAAAATTGTTCTAAATTGTATAAAATGTATGTAAATTGTATAAAAATATTAACCATGTATAATGAAAATATTCTAGGTAAAATAGTATCTCGATCTTGGAATGAAAATTACTTGAACTGCAATGGATTAATCATTAAAAATGATCGTATTCGCGAGAATGAAAGTTTCATCCAATTTTTAAATAATTTGTAACAGAACGTAATTATCTTATAATTATTTTTTAATAATATGTTTGTTTACGACATAATTTGAAAGAATTTACTTCTACAACTATGAGTTAATGGTTTTAACTCGTGGCGGAATGAATATGATTACATTGTATGAGGATGCAAATAAACGTCGTAGAATTTTCTAAAAACATTACATGGAAAAGTGCGGATAAATTTTAAATGTTTAATAATAATAGATTTAGCACGTCTCAAAAAGCTAATATTTGGAACATTTAAAAAAAAAAGGTACCAAAAAATGACAGGGAAAACAAAAGTTAGTAAAATGTTAACGAATACTTCGTCTAAATTGCTGTTAAAAAATTATAAATGTTGAAGTAGAATATCAAACTGCGAATTCATAAAAATATTTTAATAATACTGCTGGTTCTATTATTAACTTATTAACAAAGTGTGTACATTTTGATTAAACTTCTATTTCTCTTAAGCGATTTAGAAAAAGCGTTTAGGAAGTGTATCTTGGCTGGGGTTCTGCAATTATAATTAATACTAGACATTATATTAGATCATATCAAACGGAGAAACAGCAAACATTACGCAATCCTGAAGGCAAGTCTACATACGTCGTCCGGATTTACTGATCTCAATGATTCATGTCAACTTCTCGTTACAGAGACACGAGTGATGCTCGGAGATTACCGATTTTGACAAGCAACCGTCGTGGTGGTAAGACAAGACACGTTGATATACGAGTAGACCATGTCCTAGCCCTATACAGGATTGTACACTGCAAGCCTGAAGGACGATACCCGAACGGACGCCAGATTGATCGGAGTCAAGGCTGGTTATGCTAGTGATACGAGCAAGGGAGAGCAAGAGAAGGGCTTATGGGTAACTGGGGTCATCGGCCCGATTCAATTCTATATAACGTTCAGTGTATTTCATCTTTTTCTAAAGAAACTACCTACACATTCCAATTCTTCGTTTCCCCACAAGACAGAAAAAATTCAATCTGATATATTTGCATTCTTCACAAACCATTCCTTACAAATTCCTTTTCTTTGCAATAAAAATATTATCGTCAACAGTTCGAAACTCTTCTTACAATTAGATTTACGTTACGTTACGTTATTATTTCCATTGAAAAGACGCAAACAACGAAATACTTTTTCATTATAAAAATAGAACTTTCTTTCTTCTTCAAGAATAGAAAATAGGGCAGTTTATAAAAGGCTCGATGCATAAACAAGTGCAATGTTTAAGTAAATAACCCGATGCCCTACAATACCGTGTCAGATCCATGCCCTACAATATCATGCCATCAAAATTTAAGAATTGATATCCTTTTAATCGAAATAAAATTATAGTTCAATGTTTCCAGTGTACGCCCGTGAAAATAAGCGTAGGCGTGCAACGAATAGTATTATATTTGCACAGAATTGGCCTGTACAAAAAACTTGTAAGTCGACTGGCTATGAAATAAATCATACCGGGCAGGGTTAAATAGATAATCTAATCTCAGTTTTCCACAGAATCGCAGAGCAAACGAACGAAATGGCAGTGAGCGAGTACAGCACTGGCCGTGAAATCAAGATAGCCAGTTATTATAAGGAGCAGACGAATGACCATTAAGGATAACGCGTCGCTAATCCGCGTAACGGTAACGGACCGAGTGTGGGCGTCATTCTGAATAATGAAGTCAAAGGCGTATGCGTGCCTGGGAATATCTTTCTACCGCATTAAAACGTTCCGCACGAATGTCGTGTTTTGCCGGGGAACAAATAGGCGGTCTGATACCGTTTATTTGAGAGCGACGTGGTAGGTGGAAAAGTTTGAAAGTGGAATTGAAAGCAAAGCTATGCGGCACGTGAACCACGTTCGCCACTTCCAGGCCGCTTACCGTCGGATTCGTGAGCGACCGCTTTTTTTAAATAACAATTCGCTTCCGGTAAATCAGCCGGCGGTGCGGCGCAGTTTCTTTCGCGGCACGAAAAACCGCCGGGAGGCTCGAGCCGATATAGAGTTATCATACAAAACGGCGTTATTACATATTTCCTCTATTAACATAAACACAATTCTCATGGCGGCGAAAAGAAACGAGTGAAATGAACGAGCACGTTTCGTTTTTCTTTTATCTTTGCGAATCTACCTGCCTCTCTTTCTCGTTTTATCTTGAATAAAAGTGGTCCCAGGCTCTCTCTCTCTCTCTCTTTGCTCTCCTCCCCTCTCTGCCTCTTCACTCTTGTCTCTCTCTCTCTCTCTCTCTCTCTCTCTCTCTCTCTCTTTCTCTCTCTGTCGCAAGCGATTCTTCTCTATCCCGGTCCAAAGCTTTATTTTATTTCCTCCATTGTTTCCACTCCTCGTGGGTACAACCCGCACGTAGTCCTCCTCATTTTCCACTCACACGAGCCGGAGCTTACCAACACGCGTCCAAACGCCTAGAACCGACCTACACATTCATCCTGTGCGCACACGTATGGCTCACATTCAGATCCCCTTTTCTCAGTTGGTTCCTGGTCCCTAAACGTTGGTATTATTTTGCTCGGCGGCCCCTTTTGTTTCGGTCCAGCCTATTGAACTGTAGGTGAGATAATACGCCTCACAGACCGTTGCGCCCGACATGTTGCTTCAAAACAAACCCGCATTCTCACTTTCCAATAATCCCCCCCCCCCTCGCTCTCTGCACAGTTTTATCCCCCCGAGCATCTTACGTTCTTCGTCGTGCCAAATTCCACTTTTCCTCGGCCGAGCGCATTAAATTCAATCGACACGTACTTTACGCTTGATATGAAATAATCGAAGAACGGTTCGGCCGGTTCAACAGTTTACCACCCCCTTGCAGTACTAGGTCGAATAAATCGGGGCTCGAGCTCCGGAGAAAGGAGATGTTCTATCCGCGAAACTGGTTCAGTGCGGCTGAACGGTCTGCTGTTGGTATTTTAGGAACTACCGTGTTCCGTTTCACACTTTTGTTTACACCGAAACCCTTTAAACCGGTTCATCCCGGATTGATTAATACTTCGAGATAATCAATCGTTACTTTTTCATGCAATGAAATTTTAGGACTTGACATTTTCACCGAGTGGGTGCATAAAATTCCGTAGAATGTAGAGACGGAACAATTCTGTTATTAATCATTTTTATACGACATACTTTCATGTTAAAATATAATATATATTTATGGTTTAAAGGATAGAGTTTAGCGTCGCACGTTAAACATTTCATGATAATTAATACGAAACCTGCCGAGCATTAACCTCTTAGACACCGTGCGCCACTATAGTGACTTTCGTGGGTGCCATTTTATATTACGATGCGCCGCTATAGTGGCTTGAGCACACTGAATTGTATCATTAATTATTAAAGTTAAAGTATACGCGTCATATCTTTAACCTGTTAACTGGGTACGACGAAATACAGTGGCACACGAAAGTATTCGGACACTCTTCAAACCTAAATAACTTTTTCAAAATTAAACCAAACGACTTGACTTTTCTGGAGCAACTAGCAGCATTGATTTACTAAATGATATGCAAAAATAATTTTGAAATAATTCTAATTGGTAGAAATTACGTGGGAAAGTAGAAAATACATTTTTTAAAACATTTTTATTTCAACTCGTAATGAAAATTTAAAATATGCATTTTTCAGAACTATGTTAGTTATACATATGCTGAAAATCTCACCGAAATCGATTGACGCGGGAAAAAATGGCACGGGTAGAAAGATGTAAGAATTTCTGTAGTTTAAGCAGAAACTGATCAAGAATCCTGAAAAATTGCAATTTTCACCACTTTCGATGGCACGTAGCTCGTGTGTACGTCGATCGATTTTAATGAATTTTTCTGCATACGTATAACTATCATAGATCTACCAGATGCGTCTTTAAAATTTTTTGTGCGTGGCTCAAATAAAAAATATTTAAAAAGTTTCTTTTTTATTGGTCATGTAATTCACATCAGTTTCAATATTTACAAAATTTATTTTGTATATCATTTATTAAATCAATGCAACTAATTGCTCAAAAAAAGTCAAGACGTTTGGTCCAATCTTAAAAAAGTTATTTAGGTTTGAAGAGTGTCCGAATACTTTCGTGCGGTACTGTATTTCGTCATACACGAACTACTACGAAATTTGCCGTAGTATTTTGAACACATTACATTTTATGTAGTTCTTATTCAAGTAAATCAATTATTACAAGTTTACAATTGCACATATGATTGCACATTTTTGACACGGCGGAGAAATCGCCCGTAGCGAAAGGGTTAAGTGCCTCACCCTTTATTAGCAATGTAACGAACCACATTAGATCCGATCGGTCAGCCGACGCTTGTACCGTTTCAACTGCCATACGCAGAATAAACCACCTGTCAAAAACCAACTTGATCGGGTATCACTTTTCCATTTGAACACTCTTTCCCACTAATTTGAGTCGAGCTTCTTCCCATTGAGTACGTGCTTCTTCGAGGTGTCATACATGAACAACCGCCTCCTTGAACGAGAGAACGAGCGCCTCGAAACGTGCCATAAACCTGTTAATTCATTTCAAATTCCAAAAGGCGTTGTTCGCGCCTTAACAGAGAGCACCGAAGAGTCGACCGCAGGATTGGACAGGAAGCCAGATGTGCATCTGCTCAAGACCGACCAATCGCGCGCCAAGAGGGTATCAAACGCAGCCGAACCTGGCTGACCTCATTATATTCATTTGTTCCCGACACTTTGGAACACGAGACCCATCTCGCACGCTTGAAACCGATTGTAGAGCCACGTAGCTCGAGTATCGAGGAGTCAGTTGGAAGAGCAATTTCCGGGTCGAAGTAGCGCCGGTATTAGCAAACCGCGAGCTTATGTATCTCGGAGTAAACTCTGAACTGCAGGGCATCCAGGATAATATTATGCCGTGCTGACATCTTTGGTGTTAGCTGGAGAGTCCGTAACCTAACACCGGAGCTACGGACTATCCCGTACCTTCCTTTACTTGACTAACCCTTCTCCTATACAGGCGGAGCCGAGCAACGTCGATAGCGAAAGCCCGAGATCCTGCGGTCACCCTTTACAGGAAAGGCCAAAGGAGTAGTGAGCCGCTTGCTCTCGCTGGAAAGAAAGAGAGGATGGCGATAGGAGCAAGGAAGATAGAGATAACACGAGAGCGAGAGAGGAACAGAGAGAGGCTAACCTTTCCATGGTAGACTAGGGAAGCCGACTGACCGAACACCACGCCTTACCAGCTTCTGCACCCGCGTTACGGGGCTTTCAAATTAAGGCACAATTTCGTTCAAGAAGCCACGATCCGAATTAACGAGACGAGCCGGAATGAACGCACCTCCGAGCCCCGTGCATTTTGGTAAACGGCCCCCGAACGGCCACACCATCCACTTTCTGTAGCTGATGAAATGGCAGCAAGCATTACCGATGCCTCCGGAAATATTGTAGTACGTATGTGGTACTTTGTCGAGGAGGTCCTATTGGCTCAAAGCTGGCCCTTCTGTGGTAGGGTGGAAGAGTTATGTGCTCGTAGAGAAAACTGGGTCAACGTGGGAGCAATGGTGCTTGTCTTTATCGGTGAGTCACGCGGTCTTCTTCGAACTCCGCTTGATTTGTAATAAGCAGTGTCCGTTTTTGGAGCAGATTCCCGTGCCAAACATGTATTCGAAGGCAATGACGTGTTAACTGCTGATCGAGTGACAGGCTCAGTGGTTTTCAAGTGATCCTAATTTTTGTTAGATAATTTGGTAAATACTTAGTCCTTTCGTTCTGCGATTCAATTAGTCGACAAAATATCTTTCTATCGTATTTTATTTTAATTTAACTCCTTACTGTATTATGACGAGTCAGCAAAGTCAAACAGATATAAATGTTATACTTTCCATCTAAGATGAAATTTTGTTCGTTTCTGAACAGTATTTAACACTGGAACTACCAAACAATAAATACAACAATATACATTGCTTTGTAATAATAACGACACTGCATCTATTAAAACTTCATACAATTCATATTGGAAGGTATACGTCATTAAAGAAATACATCCGAAAATTTTTAATGAAAACATTTTTATAACTTCAAGAAATGCGAAAGAAGAAACTAGGGACCAGTCAAAATGACTGGTCTGGTAGTTCTAGTGTTAAGCATTGAAATAAATGTAACAGTGTACAAAATATAAATTGTCTTTTCTCTTCTGTAACATTTTTAGTGATGAAAATATTATAATAGCTTTAGTTACAGAGAAAATGGTAGGGGAAGGGGTTAACAATGTAGCAGATTCATGACAGTGAAACGAAGCGATAGAAGGTGATTAATATTCATTCTGCATCTTTGGGTCTTTACCAATCTGGTAGCATTACGATCGCTTTAAGTCTTGCTAAAGTAATTGAGATTGTATTTATTCAACCATTGTCTCAATAAAACTTTTAATGACGTGCAATAACATCGTAGGCTTCATATATAAGTCAATTGATAATTTTTCAGAAAAGTTGAGATTTACACTAAGTTCCATATTAGTTAACAAGAACTTACAGGAACTTTTAAACATAAATTGAAAGTAGGTATCTTGATATCCAGGTATTGATGTAAGGATAGAAACGTTTCATAAAATCAAAGGCATAACATGCTGTTCAGTCGTACTGGTGTTATTCAGTATTTCTATATTTTTAAGGAAATTATGAAAAAATTCATTATTAATTAGTACATAATTCAAAAATACACTGTAATGTCATTTGTGCGAAGAATAGCATTCATAAATATCGAGCATCAACACTTATTCAGCGCAGATGCTTCTGACACAGAATTCTACTTTTGCGTCTGACTAAAACTGGACGTTTCTACTTAGACAATACCATAATTACTGAATGTGTTATTTTTCTTGTTTTATTAATTGTAACAATTTATAGCTGTCAGCTTATATCTGATTGCTTTGGAAAATAACTATTTCATCGACAACATTTTTAAATATTCGTTTAATTAAAAGCAATTGTTAATGGCTACCAAACGTGACCAATTAATTTCACGTGTAAATGTAGCTTTCATACAATGGGATCAATTTATTGGTGTTTTCGGTACAGATTGTAAGTAATTGAAAATTTGGAAAGTTTTCGTATGCGAATACTGCGGCAAAGTTGTTGCCGTCCGAAACGCTACAGCAAAATGCCTCACGAAGTCTATAAAAATGTTCGCAGCGGGACAATAAGAGCATACGCGAGTTATAAATCCTTAAGCAGATAAATGAAACCGGTTCTGGTTTAGTGGCTGACATTAAAATAAGAACATTCAAATGGTTATGACTTGAAAAGAAAATCAGTTGGAACGATCGTTAACATAAATCTCTTTTATTTTTGTATTGTTTGAATTATCCCGTATTTTTGCGCTCCGACTTTATGACATACTTTCGGCATACAATGAACGATGTGTAAATTGTCTGCCTTCGTTCCATACAACTTCCACTTCCTGCTTTTAAATTCTCTCTCTTTTTAACAAATACTTTTCTACAGCGTTTTACACCATTTTATTAGCAAAAGAAAACAATATTACCGCATTAAATATTTAAATAGAAAAAGTAATGCGATATTTTATTGCAAATATGTGTGTGCAACAGGCTAAATTTAAATGCATTCGATAAATACGATGAAACTAGAAAGTGCAGAACACTTGGCCATTGCGTTATATTACAAAATAATAATAATATTGCAATTTTTTAAAAATGAATTCCTAATAAATAGTAAATACAAATTTAATTATCAATATAACGAGATGAAAAACTAACATTAATTCCTCGACACAACATTCAAATATACATAGACGATAGATCGTTATTTGTGCTATCGTTCCAGTAATTTTTTATTAGCTGAGAGCGCGTTCGCTGATCAAGACGATATTAGAAACTTTGATAAATGTCTACGGGTTCGCGAACGTTATTTCTAAAACATATTACATGACTCCTGCCGTACAACGTATTACTCTTTATATCTTCCATTTCGCGTGACAGGCTCCCCAGGGAAGGATAATTTTTCAGAGGAGCTTTTTTTTTTTAAATAACAGCCACGGTAAAAATTCGACTAGAAAAAATGCGAGAAAATACACGCGGCGTCCCTATAAGGACTCAGCTGCGGTACTACATTTATCATATAAAGGGCTCCAGTGAACTGTAAAATACTGAGCACGCATTCAGCCTCTATTCCCGAGAGATTTTCAGGGAATAGTTTGCCCAAGTTCCCTACGTCCTGTATAAATAATAATTCCCGGGGAAAACGAAAATTCAATGACTTTCCCAGTCCTATCTACGATCGTTAATATCGCTGGCACAAAGAATCGGAATCAGACCTGTCCAATGGAAAATCATCGCGCGTATTTTTCCGACGATGTAAAATAGAAAAAAAAAAGAAGAATAGACGGAGAGGGGAGAAGAAAGATGAAAAAAAATATGGTATGCATGAGAACGCCGGGTCCGCGTATTTCTAACCCCATTTTGAGACGCTCGTTGAATTTATCGCTGCAACATAAATACCAGCCGTACTTCGCATACCGCGTGTAAGAGGTTCCTATATGTGTGAAGACATATCGGAGCGTGGCCATTTAAAGATGAAAGATCTCTTGCCAACATTACGCGTGTAATATACTGCACGACGATGTACGTAGCCTGGTCCCAACGTTATTAAATTTTCGACCGACGTTGCTGCGCTGCGTCCTAAATTTTATATTCATCGAATCATCGTCGAGTAGCTACGTGCACCGGTTCGCTGTCGAGAACATTGCGCTTACGTCATATTGCATACTGAGTGGTTGAAAGTGAATCGACTCTGTGGCCAACAGTTTTTTTCCGAATTGATTTCAATTAACTTTCGCTTACTGTCCATCGATTTATGGCTCGCTCTGATTCCCGGTGAAAAAGCTTCATTGTACCTGTGCTTTTTCAAGCGATCGAGTCTTATTCATTAGATTCGCGAATCGAATGCACTTAACGCTCGAACTACCGAACAATAAATCCCACGATATATGAGCCGTTTATTTTGAAAGTGGCGTAAGTCCATTTAAAAAAAAAATCGAGTCAGCTACCATAATAGTTACGTTTTTACAGGATCTTTTCATTCTGAGGCAACTTGTTACTAATATATTTCATTCCAATGTTCTCTGCCGTACAGAGAAACTGCCCCGCACAAAATTCAACCTAAGAGGTTAAAGAGTGACTAAATATTTCATTTAACACGTTGAATGCCAAGGAAATTTTGCATGCTTCGAACAAGCTAAATTTGTTTCATTTACAGAAATGATCAGCGTTATTGAATAAAATTGTTAGTTACTAAAAACTAATGTTTTCAACTCGTACTATAATCTGGTTAATTTTGGCAGTACTGCGTTAATGTTCAATGCTGTTAATTTATCGATAATCGTTCTTAAACGATGTAATTAATTCTCGTTAGTTTTGTAAAGTAATGTAAAACAAATCAAGACAACTGCTTCACAAATCTTAACGCTAGAACAACCAGAAGATTCAAAATGACTCGTCACTGATTGTTTAATTCTTTTTTCATTGAAACTTTAAAAATGTATCCATGAAAACATTTTGTGTGAACTTTTTTTATCGAAGTGTTAACTAAACGTAGACGAACGTCAATGTTGCATACGACGTTTATGCGTTGGAGGCGTGAGTGGAACATCGATACGGAACGCACGACACGCTACGCGTTATAAACGATATTATGTAATCAATATCAAGTGATCAATGAATTGCATTTTTTATGGCTACCCGCGTTCTGATATGCGTGGTGGCTAGGGTGCAAATCTACCGGCATGCGAAACGCTCATGTAGTCAAATCAATTCAAATGCATTGAACTCATTCGGCTGTTTTACACGTTGCAGGCGACACGCAGAGAGGAAAACGTTCGTGTGATTCAACCCTTATTCGTTTTGAATTGTATCTAGATGGTGATTTATGATCGGAAAGACAGCCAGTCTTCGGGTTAACCCTTTCGCTGTTAGCACCGTCTGCATACAGGGTGACTCGCTTAACAAATCCCACCGTTTAGAAACTAACCTTCGGTAGCTCTACTCACTTTCCACTTAAAGAGGAAGGTTTGGGGAAGATTTCAGCGTTTGAGCCATGTCGATAGCTCTAATAGTTTGACCGGGGCACGACTTCAAAGATGTGCCAAATATTGGCAAATATTGCTAAATATTGAAGGTAACCCCCTTCTTAAAATCGTGAAAAATCTTTAGGTCTCCGATTCTTTTGTAATTTTGGCTACACGTTTCTAGATGCTCGGTCAGTGTGTATGGCAATTTTCAGGTCGATCGGAATCGAATTGCAGCCGTGGCGCGACTTTGAAATTTCGGGGCGATCAATGGCGAAAATGGGAAAAATGGGGTTGATAAAAGGTAGCTTCCTGAAGTCCCCTGATATGCTAGCCTAGATTTTGAGAGCTCTGCTTAACACGTTAAGCAAGCCTCGTCGGTCCCTATGAACCGGCGACACATTTTTCGTTCTGCTATCGCGGCGCGCGTTACGTTAGCCGACTGTTTATACTCTGATTCGTCTATCGGCGAGCGGCCCGCCTGACGGCTAACCGTGGCTTGAACGGAACGGTACAGAAATTCGGCGTGGCGTTTAACATGTTAATTATCGTTCTTTACATACTCTTTCTCTTATTTCAACAAGAACAATTTTTGCAATTGTTATTCCCACTTGTTAGTACTGAATTTATAAAGCAACAATTATGCAAGTTTCACTGAAAACCTATTTTATTATTTAGTTGTATATTTTTCAGTAGAAAGGATTATTGTAATTTGTTTATTTAAATACATCTATATCAAGATTTATTGAGTATTACGTTAAAATTTGTTTGTTGCATTTCTTGCAGAGACCTTTATGGATTTGTTGAATCTACAAATGTGCAAAATTCTAAAAGAATTCATATATGAACAGAACATTATTTTCTAGCAAAGGGGAAAAGATTTTACAAAATAATTTATGAAATTCAACAGTCCATTAATCAATGATTTCTAAAAATGAATTAGAGAAAATACAAATACATACGAAATTATTGAACGAGACGTCACGTATTTGTTTAACCTCGCAGTTAGTTTAGAACCGTTTTTATTTTGCAATCTAGCGATTACTAAAACGCCAGTTTCATTACAGTTCACGAACAAATACATCGACAAATATTTGTGTATTATCTTTTTCGACTATCCGAGTGCAGGCAACATTTACGCGTTTACTCCGGCATTAAACAGCCGCAGAGATATTTTTGAAAGATTTAAAAGCGGCATAATGACGGCGCACACGTACGCCGGCGCATTCGATGGCGTACATAAATATTTATCAAACGTCTACAGGGGCACGTGATGTGTAACAGTCAAAAATTCATCGGCTTCTCGGCTCTCAGCGGTGTCATTTACGCGGCAGATGTAAATTTCAAGTGAAGAGATGGAACGTGCATTCCGTGCGCCGCGATTAAACACGATCCTTCGAGTAGAGAAGGGAAAAATGCCGGGAGCACGAAACTTGTAGGGTAGTTGGGAAAGTTAGTGGCTGAAGTCCCCGGAGGGACGCCCGTTGTATAATATTCGAAACAGAAAACGTAGGGGTAACGGTGGGCTATACTGTGCCGGGTGCAGAGGCTAGCCTGAATACGTCAGCATGCTCCAGCGCGCTCAGACTCACATCAAAAATGTATGAAATGATATAATTTTCGTTTAATTAAAACTGTAATAACAGTTTTGACTGCATTCCGCCGTGGCTGGCATTAAAATATACGAGGTGTTGGCGCCGCCACCACTATGCTGCCAACATACTCAGAGGATGGGCGGTTGCGGCCTCGCACTTTCCCAAAAATTTGTCAGTGTGTGCGTCTGGTGCCCTTATGCTTACCACGGTCTGCCATCAATGTGGCGTTAACAATTTTTTAGGGAAACCCCAAGATAAACGATATTATTTCTCCAATGTTCTCAACGTTACTAAAGCAACCGTGAAGAATACTCTAGAATTTAACCCTTTGCAAACGAGGATTTTTGAAAATATTCGAAATATTTTCTCCAGAACCGTAAATCTTCCGTTAAAGTTTTATGTACTGAGGGAACATAAAAATGTATACCGATCTTATGTTACTGCAATAATTAAATTATAATTTCTGCAACTTTAAGGATTGAATATGCGGACCTCAAAGGGTTAATCTTGGAATTTTATCATATTTACTCAGGCTACGAAGTATCGGACCAGGATCATTCTAAAGTTGTGTCACTTCAAAACTGTAAGTATTGTTGGGTGCATAATTTAATACTACACCTACCAAAGTGTAGTAGAAACTAAGAGATATTACTTTATTAACATGAATTATATTAACAACGAATTTATTAATACTATCCATCGAGCATTAAAATTGGCTGGTGTGTATTATCTTACAAAAATGCCAAGATTTAGTTTATTTGGATTATTTGCGATTTTCATTACAAAGAAGAAAATCTTATAACTTCAATAATTGCAAAATAAAAGATCTGAAAAGGATCGTTTGATCCGCTGTGATTTGGGACATTTATCCATTCAAGACAAATATATTTTTTAACATCCTTTTATGAAATCAACATTCATCATTGGAGCTAGTATACATGTCTAATAAATTGAGTTGGCCAATAAAGAACGAGAATTTAGATGGAACGCTTTTAAGACTCGGTCAAAATTGACCCAAGTCTCGTCATCCAAGAATTAACAAATTACCTCCGAGGTATTTTTAGCGATTTCAACGACAAAGTTTAAAGAATTCGCTATAACAACAACTGCACGCAATAATTTTTTGATTCTCACTGTGAACATTTCCCACTATGTTTCAATCCCTATGAAAAGCCTTTAAATTATAAAATAGTCTCTCATACGAACAGTGATCTACATTTCAGCAATCATTATACGAAAATACAATTTGTTAAAGCGAAAGCAATTCGTACATTCAAGTAGTAGTGAGTTTGAGAATGTTCTCCAAAGGCTAGAAAAATTCCCAATTCGTTTAGTCGTTCATAGAATATTTTTTAGTGATTATTAATCATTCCATTACTATGTCTACGCAAAGCGAAATTGTCTACCAACATTTTACTCTGCTAATTTTTACTGTATCCTTTCACGATTATTTTATTAAATACCGTCGACAGAAACACCGACGCGACTCTAAACGTAAGAGTTAAATTAAGGGGAACATGCTTTAATAACAATTCGTAAGACATTGTTTGAGAATAATCAACTTCTTGCAACATCGGAATTCGTCCGCAAAGGGTTAATGGTGTGTCTATCCCGAGGTAACCTCGCGGTAGGTGAGCTGAGGGATCTTCAAACTATATATTTGTTGTTCAAAATAACTCCGCGGAAACTAACGAACTTAGATTATGGAATAGAAATTCCTCTGTACTCCCGGTGATCAACCGGGCAAGCACCGTTAAATTACAAATCTTGTTTTCTGTTTTTCGGAAATTTGTCAAAGCACCGGTAAGCAAACGTAATCAGAGTATAAAGTAAAATCACATGGTCCAGCAACTCGATGTCCCTCAGAGACACTATTCATTCCCTTCGCAGCCGACAGGCAGCATGATTGTTAAAGGATTCTTCAGTGAGTACGGAAAGTAGCGAGACTTGGTAACCAGATGTCGCGGTTTAAACCATCCCAGCAGCTGCTCCAAACATCCGTCTCGGTACAGAACAACGGGTAGACCCCGGGTAAAAAGTCAGTCGATGGAAAGGTGGAAGAAAAAGAGCGTAGCCCAGGGAAGGGAAGGGAAGAGACGGAAAGAGAAGAGGAGAGAAAAGTGAAAAGGAGAATGCGAATAGAAGAGAAGGGCTACGGAGTCCTACCTCGAGACTTCCGCGGTCCTTTGTTCTCGTTGGTGGCGTTGTGTATATATTGTGTACGATATTTTAATTACAGTTGGCGGGTATGGGCTCTCTTTCATCGATTAGTACAGCTGCCAGTTCCTTTCTCGTGTTTTCAAAGAAACCTATCTTCCCGGGCATCCCGTTGTTTCGCCGGAGAACGAAAGGCACCGTGGGCCGTGCAAAAATATCCGGATGAGAGTATTACTCTCTTACCGAGTAATATCGAACGTCTATTATGAATGCGAATCATCTACCCTGGGAAATAACGTTCGATTACCGGCGGATCTTTTTTGGTTGAATAGAGAGAGGGAGAGGAAGAGGCGGCAAGCACGTTCAATGAGATTCAGGGTTACAGACAGAACTTTGAGCAGCTCCCGTGTTCGAAGGCTACGGCTCGTCGGGACGTGGCGGCCGGGAAAGGCGACGAGAATGGAAAATAAACGTAGCTATGATGCCCCGAGTTTGAAACAATTAACATAACAAAGCGGAGGGTGCCGTGGGGCGGTCGGAAAAACAGGATACGCGGCAGCCAAGCGTCGACGAGCGGAGCGGCCGCGTTTCTCCTGAGATTTTGGCACTGTTTCTACGGGTACCGGCTACGCTGGCCTATTCCAAGTTGCGGTATTTGAAAACATTTCGCCCTCCCCCCTCCCTTCCTCGCTCCCAGAACCGGCGCAAACGAATCTGACAGCAACGGCTGAAAGATTGCGCGGTGTGAAAGTTTCCTCTATTATCAGCCACTTCTTACGCCGAAACGAAACTCGTAATAAATATGCCCGGTTATTTCCATATTCATCCCTCTCCAAATCGAGGAAATAGCGGTCAAGGATTTCCGAAGAGCGACCTAGAATGCGTACCGCAACGGAGATCATTTTGTTTATTTTATATCGTATCGGGTTTTTAGATATTGGCAGACTGTTGATTTTATGCTGGTACGATGAAATTGGGTATGTACAATTTAATACAGAACAAATGTTAACAGAGAACGGACGAAATGATATTTCATTCAGTTACTGTCACTTCGAATTGATACCCGCCAGTTTCTTGTTCCAAAAAGATTTAATTAAAGTAAAGTAACAATTTAATACGTTATCTATTTAACATCATTATAATTAACCCGTTCCATGTCGAACCGATTTCACTCAACTTTTCAGTCAAACTGTTAACGTTTTATTTAAAATATTTAATACATTAGTTGATGTTAATCGTTTATTAACGTCACTCTGCTCTTCTTACGTGTGTAACAAAATATACTGCATTTTTGTCTTTAAAGAAACAACTTTCAGAAATATTATTATTTTCTTATATTATGTTTCATTATAGCTAATAAATTAATTAACCCTTTGCCATATCATTTAAATTTCTTATACAACTACATTCAACGCGTTGACTATCGATGTTAAAAGAGTGAAATTTGATTTCGTTTAAAATGGAAGGCGAGCCATTTATATTTGCTAGACTTTGTTTAAAATCTTTATTACGAGTTTGACTCGTTATAGTATGGCAGGGGGTTAAAAATATGTATAACCTTTATTGTGTAATATTTAAAACGTATTGGATATATGCAAATATGCAATTAATATTTTTCTAAATTACAAGTCTTTGAAAGATTCAATTCGTATGTCTGATCAATGTAAGTTATTTCTACTTACACCAATGTTATGAAGTATCCACCATGTTGTGACAAACGAATAAGTAATCAAAGCATACTGTATCTGACAATTATTCTTTTAAAATTATGCAAATGTGTAGAATTATTTTTAATAGAGACATCCTTAAAGTTTCAATAATTGCAAAATAAATATTTAAGAAAAGTCATTCAACCATGCGTGATAGACATATTGAACACTAGATTTATTATCAATTTTCATTACTTCATAAGAATAACAAAAATTTATCTGTTACAAGTTTTTAGCAATATTTTTACAATATACAGGGTGGTTGGTAATTGGTGGTACAAGCGAAAAGGGGGTGATTCTACATGAAAAAATAAGTCGAAAATATAGAATAAAAATTTTTCGTTTGAGGCATTGTTTTCGAGAAAATCGACTTTGAATTTAAAACAATCAAATACGTTAGAAAGTGTTCATAGAAATTTAATTATAAGAGCAGAAGTATGTGTTCGGCAGAATGGGCAACATTTTAATTTACGTGTCCCGAGACATTATAACGAGACATGATCAAGTGCACGCGTACTTTTCGAAAATTCAAAGTCAATTTTCTCGAAAACAAAGTCTTAAACGAAAAATTTTTATTCTATATTTTCGACTTATTTTTTCATGTAGAATCACCCCCTTTTCGCTTGTACCACCAGTTACCAACCACCCTGTATATCACTAAAGATAAATATGTAGAGTAATTCTTTGTAGATGCATTTTTATAACATTTATATTCACAAATTAAGTATATTAGCGTTAGCGATTGAATGAAACACATTTCAGTGGAATTTCGTATGGGATAGTGCATTCTCTGTCGCAGTGTCGTAAAACCGTTTTAATAATCATAGTGTTCCGAGAGGAATTGCAGATCGAAGATCTTTATTCTTTCCGCGACGCCGGGCGTGCGACGCAATCTGTTTGTCTCGTTATATATGCATGACGTCGGATCAAGCAAGAGAAAATTTTCCAGTCCGTGCGTTTCAAAGTACGACAATTCAAAGCGTCTCCAATGTCTCTTGCCGTTTTCCAGCGTCGTCGACATAGCACGGCTTATTTGATTAAGGTGCATTGCAGGCGCCATGCATATAATCGTATAAATTGCTTTTGATGTGAGAGAGCGTGAGCTCTCGCAGTTCTGTCTGCGTGGTTGAAAGTTTCGCACCCTTCTTTCCCCCTCTTTGCATTTTCCATCGCCTCTGCCACTCCTCCCTCTCTCTCTATCTCCTTCTTCCTCCTCCTCCTCGAAACATCTCCGTGATATGCAATATCGTCACGCGAAAAACAAAATATAATTCCTGCCGGGCGGAGTCTCCCCATTGAACCGGTAAATACGATACGAAAGCATATACACGTGCGAGTAAAATGGAAAGACGACTACGCTATCTGAATTACGTTTTCACGAACTATCCGGGGCAGAAGGGTGGGGCGATAAGTTTCTATATTGGAGTTCACGGTGCACCTGATTTACAAGATATTTTAATTGGATCGGCTGTTGCGTGCGCTCCCATAAAACGTTGCTTAACAGGCGCAATAAAAATAATTACAACTCTCGAAAGTGATAACCGCCTCGGTTCTACACCGATTTTTCAGAGAAAACGTCGCCCCGGTTAAATTTACTATTTCGATAACAACGGCTAATCTGCTCGCTTTTTAAATCAAGGTTGCCGGCGAAATAAAGCACCGGCCAAAGTCCGATATAAATTAGTCGCTGCACGTGACTGCGATAAATATTTTAACTTCTCTCATTGGTACTAAAATATGCCGAGGGTTTGTGTAAATGTAAAAAGTTGTTAAGCGCGGCCACGATAAACCGTATGATTTGTGATTTCCTTCCAGTACGGAACGTATCGTTCGCGAAACAGAAAAATCGCGGACCAGTTGAAACGAATCGTGTTTATGAAACGATATTAAAGTCCCTACGCGTGGCATCGTTTTGTTTCACTTTCGGTTCGAACATTGCCGCCATTGTGGAACACGTACAAAGCCCGCCGATACCGTTTCAATGGAGTCAGTTTTGCAAAAAGTAGGAATTGAGGGGGAAATAATAACGCGGCGACTTTCTCGAACGATACGTCACGTGTCTGGTTATACACCGATCATATCTACTTGCTGTAATAACGCACCCTGCTAAGTGGAACGAGGCGTTACGTTCAGACGTGGCTGTTCCGGTAACACAATTCAGAAGGGAGTTCTCTCCGAGGACTTTCACCGTATTAACCCAATATCAGCCATATGCTTTAGAATCAGGTCAACAACCTTCTTGCTCCAGACTTCAACCTGCGTCGATCCAAACACATTGATTACCCGCTTTATTTATTACAGGCTGGCGTCAAGGGGACAAACCACCCTGACTATCTAAAAGTCTGACGTGGGAAGTTGTTAACAATAGTTTATACTGAACCTACCGATCCCTGTCAAACGATCGTTCTCAGATACTTTATTTAACAATTAATAAAGTTATAAAATCACTTTCAAGGGAATCGACTCCACAGATTTCTTTATGTGATCATAAATCGTAATAAGAATCGCACAAAATATAATAAATTAAATCTTATGATGGTAAAAGACATTAGTTAATTTTTATGCTTGGTGCGTTTAACGTTAAGACGTGAAAAATACTGGTTTTTCACAGTGACATTAACGTAAGTCTTAACTTTATTATTTTAGCAGAAATATATATTAAAAATGGCGGGGTTGATCGTTCTTTTTGAAACTTTAATACATGAGATATAAAAAAAATGCTACACTATATTTTAGATAACACCTTCTAGTTTTAAATTTAATAAAATTTTTCACTTCAAACGTTTCAATTCTTTGAAATTATTTTGAATCCTTAAACCAGGTACATTCTTCATACGCCTGTAACTAAATTAATTTTACGGATTCAAACAAATCCTTTTGTACGCATGGTCAAAACTGCTTATACTTAAAGGAAAGACAAAAACATCGTTTGTTGAAATTCCAAAGTCACAATATTCCCCTGAATTAAAGGAAGACAAATGAACGGTGTCAAGTCTATTGAATCACTATTCCATTTTCCTGCTATTTAACTGTAGAACTACCAAACAATTGAGACTACACCTATTAAAACTTTATAAAATTTTTATTACAATATATCGTTTGAAAAGTACATCAAAAAATTTCTGATGACAACATTTTTATATCTTCGGTAATTGCGCAAAATAAAAGGTAGGGACTAGTCCTCTCGACTGGTCTGATAGTTATAGTGTTAGTGGACACGTGCGCGAAGGAATGGCGCAATAAATAAGAACAAACCTTGCAGTAACTTTCGAATTGGAGGAAAAGAGAACCTGCCTCACGGAAAGAGCAGTTAAATTGCCGTTTCCTTTGCCATTCTTTCGATCGTACCGATTGATAAACATTTCTTCGATATCGTTCACGTCCATTAGTATTTCAACGAAGAATCATGGGGAAAACTAGTGTATCCTGCGATATTGAAAACCGTAGGTATAAAGTGTCAATACGCTCGCCGGCAGACCATTGTTGGGCGCGATTTATGTTTATGGGAATTACTGGTTGTCGCTGGCGTGTTACGTACACAGCAATTGCAGGAGAATCTGTTCTTGTAATGTCCAAGTGATAGAGGTGGAGATACTGCAATGACTATCAATGCGACCGTTGAAATATATACTGATTTCAATATGGTGGCTGCGTGAGCGAAATTGTACGTAGATTTTACTAGAGGAATTGTGATAAGACAGGCACGAGAGGTTATTCTATTTGAGTTATGGAATGAGTTGGTAAAATATAAAAGGGGAAGAATATCGGTAGAATATCAGTAGAATATCATTAACCCCTTGCCTTACCATTGTCTTTGTAATTGAAGTTATTATAACATCTTCATAACTAAAAATGTTACAGAAAAGAAAAGACAATTTGTACCTATTATACTGCTACATCTGTTTCATGCATAAATTTAAATTACAAATAAATATTATTATTTGTTAAATATTAATAAATAAATATTATATTTTTTAGACTTTATTTAAAATCTTCGACACGAGTCTGACTAGTTCTAAAAGGGTAAAGAAAATCGTTAAACGAGTTAATGTTTTATCTTCTTCATGGTATTGAAGTTCGAATGGATGGTCGAACAGGTGATTATTTATTTCCGAACAATTTCTTTTGTACTGCTTTATTTACCCCAAGTTTAAATATTAATTGCAAAAGAATAAAATTTGATTTCGTCTAAAAATAAAGGCATAACATTATTATTTATTAGACTTTATCTAAAATCTTCTTTATCTATTTTTAGACTTTATCTAGAAGAGAAGGAAAAAATTTGAATACTTGTTCTATTTTTAGTAATTGATATAAAGGGTTTTTATGTAACACCCACAGTCTAGTTACGAAAGTAATTCATTAAAATTACAAATTTGCATTCAATATAATGTTGCACATAAATCAATGTCTGTTACGAACATACTTGAATTGTTTATCAAATCACTTCAAGCTAGCATTCATCCGCCTACGCCAATCTAACAATGTTTAACACCAGAATCACCGAGCACTAAACGATGCTTGTATACTCTGCTTTATAATAATGAAAATACTGCATTTACTAAAATTACGTACAACTTCTGCGTTAGGGTGTACTTCGACGAAAAAATCCATTAAAAATGTTTTCGTGGAAACGTTCTTATAATTACGATAATTGTGAAAGAAAACAACCAGTAACAAGTCATTTTTTGATCCGTTCGATATTTCTAGTTGTTACGTCATAACAACATTATATATAAGCGCTTATGAATTTTGCGACACTGTACAAGTTGAGCCCCAGCAATAAACCACCCCTACGTCCAACGTCTTGCGACCAAGCGCAACGGCCAAACAATGTTTACCTGCGATCGCGACGCTTGACCAAGCCACCATCGACTCTGATTGGTGCGCTTACATGAACCATT
>CM052098.1:15340376-15352428 GCA_028453745.1 Agapostemon virescens
AGTTCGTCGAACGTCACACAAGCTTTGTTCGAAATGTTAAGCTACACGTTCGAAATTTTTAAAAATCCATAATACATCACTGACGCCCAAGTATTCTTTATCTTTAAAGCCATAATGCATCCTTCAGGTTCCAGCATCATCAGTTAAAACAACGATGACAGTTCGTCGAACGTAATACAAGCTTCGTTCGAAACGTTTAAAAACCCATAATACATCACTGACATGCAAGTATTCTCTATCTTCAATACCGTAATGCATCCTTTAGTATCTAGCATCATCAGTTGAAAAAACGATGACAGTTCGACGAATGTCATACAAGTTTCATGAAAAACGATCGGCTACATAATCGAAACATTCGAAGAACTATAAGTCTCCCCAAACATCGTTGTAGGCGTCGTCGTTGAATCCTCTCGGTATCGTTTAGAAAATCGTCGATACGGTTTCGCGGCGGTCTAATTGAAGGCGGTAGGCTATACATATACTCAGTATCCTAGATAACATGAGCCGGTATTTAGGTCAAATTTTTCTAGGCAAAACGTGTACCTGGTTGATAAGCGTAGAGGTCCGCGGCGCGCGGCCACACGATCGCCGAGCGCTCCACGCTGCTTGGTTTGCTCCGCGTACTTGCGGATCTCGGAAATCCTACGAAGTATCACTAGCCACGAGACGGTACACGCCTCCCGTTCTATCTTAGCCGGGCTTCTCAGTTCACGAGTCTTCTTCGTCTTCTCCAACAGTGTCCGGAGCGCAACGACGATGCACCGTCATCCCTTTCCACCTATCCGCGACATGTAACTGACACACGCGCGTCACGACTCCGAAAACAGCAGGACGGAAAGAAGGTATCGTGTGTTCTTTCTTCTGTTACAGTGACTCCGTTCGAGATATCACTCACTGTTTAACCCACTTCACCGATTACGACCGACCGTCACGCCGGCGTATAACATTGATAAAAATTCAACAGGACGAACCTCCGGCACCGAACCGTTCGCCTTTAACTGGTTCCGACGTGAGAAACATCCGTGAGTATCGCGAAAGCGCCGCTGGTAGGACGACCACGTGAGCTAGGAACGATCGGATACGGATCCACGTGCCGTCAATCTCGCCGAAGAGACGAGCACAGCGCACTGTCGAAACGATAAGACCCGCCGAATGCGTGGATATCTTCGTTTCCGAAGGAAAACCGGTCCCCGTGAGGATCGTTGTAACACCGCGGAACAAACTCGGAAACAACGACGAGGAGGGTACGCGCTTGTCACCGTTGATGGATTCTATCTGCTCCCCGTTAGGACGATATCGCAAGTACACGTAGTCAGTACCCGCGACACCGGGGGTATGGCACGTGCATGGATCAAACACGAACAAACAACAACAACAATATAACAGCACTGAATCACCCACACGCGGTCCGTTCCAGGATCGTTTTTCCGCTAGCTGTGCATCAGACGCTCCTTGTTCCAGGTGTCAGCCCGCTCAAAGACGATGGTACCACCGGTGAGATCGTTGACCGCGTGGCTACCGACTGTGCTACCAGCCAACGTTGTCGTATTCATCAAGGAACGGGTCCGTCACCCTGATCGGTCAAGGTAACGAGTCCCCGGGCTGGTACGGCCACGGCACAGGAAATCCTTGTTTCGTAAACGCGTCGAACAGAACCGGATACCGTTTCCGCGACACACAGACACACTCGATCGAAAGAGAGAGAGAGAGAGAAAGAGAGAGATGAAGAGAAAAAGAGAGAAAGAGTGATAGAGAGAGATAGAGAAAATTAGAGAGAGAGAGAAAGAGAGAGAGAAAATTCACTTGATGGGCCTCGTGTGTTTGCTCGTGACTCCCGGTGCCGTAGATGATCTCTGCCTAGACAGACAATGAAGCACACTCTCGAACCCGATAGTCGCGAAGGAGCAACGGGGGCCTTCGGGAATCGCGTCGGATAAACAGTGCTGCGTCTGTCCAGCTGGATACTACTGATCGAGGGAACTCGTTCACTCTGTAACGACTGTGCCTTCTTTGCCAAAACGTGGAGATGGTGTACACTGCGGTCGCTCTCCGCACACTGAGGGTAGCTGACGTCACGAGCCCACCACGCGGAGGTGGTCTCGCGGAGCGAGCGTTTCGCGCCGGCGCCCGCGGCGCTGCAATCCCTATAGACACACGACCAGTATACCTCTCTGTGCCGGTATACTGCCGGTCGGCTATATATTCCATTCGCCTACGTTGACGGTTCGACTCGTCTGCCTACGTCCGACGGAGAACCACCGTCGACGGAGAAACTAACGCCTAATAAGGTTTTACGTTACGCGACCTTGCCTGCCGTTTCGACCTCTCGCCCCACGGAAACCAAACGTTCGTGATTTTCTGAAGAATTTATCGAGATGCCCTGTAGTTGCGCGGTTTAGCGCTAAATTCTACCATAGTGGGTCAAATGACCATTTTTAGGATTTTAGATTTTACTATTGGCTTGGCAACTAAGTGATCGAGGATTTTGATGGATTTTACACTTTCTTTTGTTTCGTTAACGTGTTCAAAGTACCTAACATATGTTTTTTTATCTTATTGTTTGGACTTCTAGCTTTCATTTAGTAAAGAAATGATATCGATTGGTTCTTTAGTTTTGTTTTCATTCCGCCATGGCCTTAAAATATTCTAAACATCTTGAAATTTGAGAATATGTTTTGTTTTTCTCAAAAATTGCAATTTAAATAGCCAATGGTCATTGCTTTATACGCATGACGAGTATACTCGTCAATACAAGAAATCGTGCCACTTCTCTATGACGAGTATACTCGTCAATCACAGTTAACTGGTTAATAAATTCGAGAAGGTCTTGTATTTCAGCTCTGTCAAAAGGTCATCTTTCAGTATGTTTCCTATTTCGTATATTGCACGTACAACATTATATTCTAGGCATCGTGAAATAAGATGGTCGATTGATAACGGGGAGTTGAATATTTCGCAAATTGCTGCTGGAGCCTTAGTCATCGGGAACGCAAATGTTCCCTTACCGTGGCCTGTTCTAATTTTGAAAGTGACGACTTGATCTTTCCTTTGCAGGTTGTAACTGATTTGGCTTTTCTACGAAGAATAAGTCGCTGTTTTTGCGATTGCCTTATTAAAATGACGAAATTGAATCTAATTGCATTTTGTGCGATTATAATTACAATAGGTGATTGAACAAATAAATCTATGCAATCGATTCCTTTGAAGGTAATGACGTTACTTCGGTCATTGAAAAATGAAAAATCTTAAGAGAGTCGTTTAACTTGTTGTGGTAGGTTTAGTGTTAATAACATAAAAAAATAGAATATCATCTGCATTAGATGTCTGACTCGATGTACACTACAAGAAGTTAATCTGAAAAATGTGGAACTCCGTGGTAAAACTTTCACGTAACAAGGTGGCGTTCTTCTTCTGTGTTTTAATGTCGCATCGACTGCAAAGTATTCAGCATTGACGTTTGCTATAAATTAATTATATTTCCATGATCATATTCGATTCTCTGAAGTACTTTATTATGTTACACATGTGGCCCCGGTATATTAACCATTCCGTTGTTTCAGAATGATTACCGTTAAATTAATAGCATTGAACATTAATTTATTACTGCCTAAATTAACCAGATTATAGTATGAGGTAAGAACTTCGCTATTGCGGAACTAACAATTCTTTTTAACAACGCTGATCATTTCTATAGATGAAACAAATGACACACATCTGAAGCATGCAAAATTCAACGTGTTAAATATATATTTGGTTTTTTGCTATATTTCTGCGTTTATTACAGATGGCCAACCCAATCATCGAAGTAGAAATTAACGCCTTATAAGGTTTTATGTTACGCGACCTTGCCTGCCACTTGTTTCCCTCACCTACGGAAACCAAACGTTTGCGATTTTCTACAGAAATCATCTAGATACAGTAATGCCCAATTTAACCCCTTGCACTATGGTCTACTTTACGATTGCAATAATTAATACTTTTTAATTTATCATCTCCTAGAAGAAGAAAATTTATATTTATTATAAATCTATGTGTTATCCAATGAACGTACATTAACACTAAACCTATCGAACATTAAAATTTGCTAACGCACATCGTCATGGTGTGAACGACACGATTCAATTTATACGGATTTCGTGCGGTTTTAAGTAGAACTTAATATAATTGAATAAAGATATTAATCGAGTCGATCTGTATGAAGACAATTTTATCATTTCATTTACAGTTATGTCGCGATGATCATAATTATGTCTCCGGAGTAGTTTATCATATGTCCGCGTTTATTACAGAGAGCGAGCCCACCCGTCGGCGAAGGAACTAACGCCTAATAAGGTTTTACGTTACGCTACCTTCCCTGCCGCTTCAACCCTTCATCTCCAGATACCAAACGCCTGCAATTTTTTAAGGAATATTTTATTGCAATGTGACCCTTAATCTGCACGATTTGGAATTTCGAATTAAAATTCTAGCATAACTGTGTAGCGCTCTTTTCTTATGAATTAGAAAAATTATATAAATCTATCGTGCCTTGCAGAAGTTTTGTTCGAAATAGTTAACTGTAAGGTTGAAACACTCTAAAACCATGTTTAATAGCCATTATATATCACCTAAGTATTTTCAGTTAACAATGCGATGACAGTTTAACACTAAATCTAAAACAGGGATCAAATGACTCTTTTCATGTTTTATTTTACAATTAACGAAATTAGAAGTTAGTTTTCATAGGAATCGATTTAATAGATTTGTTAATGCAAGCATTTGTTGTGATAAAACCCGCACAAAATCGAAATAAATGAAATCTTATCATTTTTATAAGACAATATTTAGCCATTTTTAATGCTAAGTAGATTTAGCGTTAATAAGCTATTACGTTACGCGACCATGCATGCCGATTCGTTTACGATTTTTTAAAGAATTTATTGAGATACAGTGAATCGTCTTTTAATCTCTACAATTTACAATGTCGAAGTAAAATTCTGATGGAATTGTTTAGCGTTTTTCTTCTTTCTCTTCGTTTGCATTGTACGTTACATCGATTACAAGATTACTATCGACGATGACAAAAATAAGTTGAACAAACGAATCACAGTGTTTCAATTAACGCTTGGTTTTCCACAAAATCAGATGTCTAAATTGTGTAATGACGCGTGCAGTAGAGAATCGGCTGTAGAAATCGGCTGACGCGTCTGGTTATGACCAACCAATTCTACTTCTCGTAAATTCTAGAACACGCGAGTCTGTAGGTCTGTCGAGCTCGCTTTTGTTTAAAAACGAAGCGTTACCTATGAACACGATAAGTTTTAAGTTTAATGCAAGCGATTTGTTTATGACGCCGCCTTTATTGTGTCTATATTTCTTTTGTTCATCCCACGTGTTAGAAACTGATGAACCGTTAGATGTTCTTTTTGAAGAATGGCGTATTAATACGAAATTTCTTGTGAATGTCAGGAAGAGAGAACCGAAGTGGTTGAAATGATAGAATAAGCATATAGAGTGAGTTCTACGGTGCTTGGAATCATTTTCGAATAAGCAGAAAAGTTTCGCAAAGAAAGATGAAGAAAGGAACCGAGTTTCGTTGACGTGAGTTTGTCAACTTTTTAAATGGAATAGTAAATATGGAAAAGTTTTGTCAATACTTGACGTGTAGTACCCTAGGTCCGTGTTGACCTAAGTTTCGAGATTTTATTTAATTTTGTAATTTGTAATTGCGAGCACGTTATCGATAGAGCTGATCTGTTAATTTCTTACAGCGAATACTGGAAGAGACGATCAATCGTCGAATGAAATTGTTTACTTTCAGCTGTCCGTTTACTCTTCATTACACTGATTAAGTTTGATAAGAAAATTGATGCACCCCCAAAAAGAAAAAGAAAAAATTTAATTAGAAAAATGTATAAATTGGAACCAGATTAAATTTAAATATAATAACTTGTCAAGTTTTCAGAAACATTCGCTTTTAAAGATTGAAGTACATAAGAAACAAATGAATTATGTTTTATTTGCAACCTGAAGAACTCCATTAAAATGTCCTGAAGTAGTCAGAACAGAACAACAAATTTTTAGTTTTAGTTGTGGTTGATCAGTTCAGCGTAAAAAAAGAAATAAAAATGTTGTATTCATAACAGAAAAGGATATAAAAGTATTAATATACTTATTTATAAATAAAACAAAAAAATTAATTCCATTTGTTAATGTGTATAATATTTTGATAATCTTTGCACATTTTTCATCTGAGATTCCTATCAATATTGTCAAACAAGCAATTATATAAATCACACAAAATCACAAGAAATTATTTAAAAAAGAATACACTAAAAAGTTAACATTTTTCATAGTGATTATTGTCCGAACAGTTGGCATTTTGTGCATCCCAACGAGAACTTGAAAACACTCAATACGTTAGTAGAACCATTAATTTCTATCGGAAGTGAAAAGAGTCTGCAATAGTCAGCCAGAAGTGCTAAACGAAATTCCAGTTCACGCATAACGTTCGAACATTTCAAAAGATGTTCTATCGTGAATAAATTGAGTCTACATATCTGCAATTTAATTCTGCGAGCTAGAGAATAACGTTAATAATTAAACTATTAAAATAATTGTACTATTCTATTATTCTAAGAGTATCGAAGCATTACAACCAATTAAATCTCATAGCAGTGGAAGTAAAACATTGACCAATTTCCAACGGAAACTATTTTACCATCGTATTTGCTACCATTCAATTTAAACTACCGATAAGAAAACGTTATCGTACGTAAATCAACTGACGACGTGCAGAAATGGACGACTCGCGATCGATTACGTTTTTCGAGCGACTGCTATCATTCCTCCTTACTTTTTTATACATCCCTACAAAACCTCGAATACTTGATAGAGATCGGACCTGGATTTCTCTCGTGGTGGGAGCCATGATTCTTAAGGTGATTTCTCACAGACAGAAAACCACGAGCAAGGGACTTCAAAGAGAAAACTCGCAAGTTCCTGCGGATCGTCGCGCAACGAACAGAAACTTTAAACGTAAGTTGGTAGCCTAAGGCCTCTTTTCGCACTGTCGTTTTCTCAACGTAAAGAAATCGCATCAACAACAATGATCTCGGACCGCGCACATTATATTTTGTTACCTAAACTCGCAAAGGGACGACTTATTCAAGTTCTCCTTTGAAAAGCCAGTTTCTACTTTATCATAGACATTTGTGCAACATTCTAGACGTTTCGGCATGTTACTAAGCAATTAATTCTATCTGCATTGTGATCGTTGTTCACCAAAGAATTCATTTTGTTTGCATCGTATTCGTTTTACGTATATACCTTACAATTACTTTTACTTTCAAGAAACGAATTCGATGGAATCATTTATACCAGCAAATATCGTTCCAGTACATTAGATTATTTGCAAATATTGCATATAATACATAATACGAAATAGTATTTCCAAATGTTGTATTAGAAAAATTCATTCATTTCAAATAAAATGAAATACACACTTGTAAATATGCATTGAAATAAAAAAATACTGAAATCATCATTGATAACTGTTATTATATATTTGAAATACTTTTTTTTACTATTTTGATAAAGAAATATATGAGATTGAAGTCTCACGAAGCAGTTTAATATTCTTTTTAACAATAGAAAAATTCTAGAAACAATCGAGAAACAATAGCTGAATTCATCGTTACCTGTTTCATTTTAATTCATTTTAATCCAATCATTAATTTGGAAACAAAATTTTCTTTTCATGTTTTTACAATATATGACTAAACTGAATAGACAAATACAAGGTAACGCTTGCCTAGAAGCGTTCCAGAATGCTTTCTTTAAGACTGCTGATTTAACAACGCATCTTCAAGTAATGAAATTGTAGGAGATAGCAAACTGTGAGGAGGAAGCTGTCAGCGTCGAGGAATCTAACTGTTAGACAAAATACACCTCGATCTCGGAGTAGAATAACAGAATAACACTTCTGTGGACTCTAAATTTGAATATCAGAGTAAACATGCTAACTAATGAACAAACTTATCAGTTGACTAACTTATAATACATATCCATACATGTCCATACATTGCAAACGCTGAAGCTACCAGCCACTAAAAATAACAGTAGTTCTGCAAAAGTGAGAAGGTTGAATTTATCTCCATTCTGTGCGACTTACATTGTGCCGCGTACTTAAATAACAAAATTTGTCAAAATGCAAGTTTAGATGATAAAATTTGTCCAATTATTTCCGAGTGAAACGTCCTTATAGCTTCAATAATATCCGTGTCTAGCTTTTCAAAAGTGAAAAGATTATATTTATTTAAATTTCGCACAGTTCTCATTTAATCCCTTGCCATATTAGAACGAGTCAGTCTCACGATGTAGATTTTAAACAAAGTCTAACAAATATAAATAGTATGCATTTCTTTTTAGTCGAAATTAAATTTTATTCTTTTTTAAACAATGTTTAACCTGTTAACTGGATATGATGAAATATTTCATGATGACATTTTTCGTCATGGAAATTTGCTGTAATATTTTGAACACATTACACTTTATGTAGTTATTATTCAAGTAAATCAATTATATAAGTTTACAATTATATATAAACAATAAGTATTAAAAAAATAAAAAAGTCCCCATTGTGAAACGAGTCGAACAAGAGTTTATTCCCCGGTTAACAGGTTAAGCATTGAAGTAAATGCAGTAGTATACGAAATATAAATTGTCTGTTTTCTTCTGTAATATTTTTAGTGACAAAGACATTATAATAATCCTAGTTAGAAAAGAAATGGTATAGCAAGGGGTTAAGTGTATACTTGAATATCGGAAGGTCTATAATTTCCAAAGGAAACATCTATCTGGCTTCAATAATTGCGAAATAAAAAATTGGTCACTTGACATTGGTGGGTTTAGTGTTAATCAGCTGGTTAGGTTCGAAACGGAAAGAACCAATTAATCGAAATATCGCGCTAGTCTGGGCCGAAGCACTTAGCTAAATCGTGTATCAATTAACGCGGCGATTGATTCGACGGTGGAGGAAAAATTGACTAGAGGATGGGAAACCGCCAAGCAAAAGACACAATGAACGGGATACAGAAAGTATGATCGGTAAGGGGAAAGAAAAAAGATACACAGAGAACGAAGGAGAGAGCATGCGAGAGAGAGAGGGAGAAAGAGAGAAAGAGAGATAGAGGGAGAGAGTACGGCCGCCCGTCAATCTCTTTCTGGTCCCATCTCCCTCGTTCTCCCACCCCTCGGTCTTTCTCTTTTGCTCTTGGTCGTTGGTGGTGTTGGGCGGGCTGATGGTAGGAGGTGGATGGAAATCAATAGCCCTGAATAATGAACCCCAAGGCAGCACCCTCACTCCGCTCTCCACGGTCTGGAGCAATCTCTCATGCATCCTCTCATTCCAAACTGAGAGAGAAAGCAATTCTCTCTTCGCCATCCAGGGCCTACCGATCCCTTCTCCTTCTCAACACCCGAAAGGAGGTGTTTGTGTCCTCTCCTAGTCCCCAACTTTGCTACGAGACCCCCTCGAACCCAATTCGGATAACCGACGGAAGAGGAGGAGGAGCAGGAGGACACGGAAAATGATTACCCTCCTCCCCTTTCTTCTTCACCTCCTCTCCTTCTCTTTCCCTTGCCTCCTCCCCGCGCGACGGATCGATGGTCGTCGAGCACCTTAGTTCGTGATTCTTCTGGATTCGGATCAATACCTACTTTAGCATTGCAATAAAATGGTCAGACAGCGCGTTATGATAGCCCACTCTCTTATCGAGTACCCGGCCCGGGGAAGCAATTCCGCGGCCGCTAAATTTATTTGCGACTTCGCTCGAACGTAAAACCGTGTACATTACGAGGACCCCGGAGAAGAAGAACGGAAATATAATAATAACCGGGCCCCCGCCCGGGGGAATACGACGTCCGCAAAGATCGAGGGATAACATTCGATTTCACGATAAACAGATAACCACCACCACCACCACCACCCCCTTTCGACCTCTCGTCGCGAAACAAGAGAAGACTCGAAAGACGACGCGTGGAACAAATGGGGGTTAACGCGGAATTAACATAATTATCGCAGTCGGCGCGCAGTAAAGAGAAGAGAACGAGGGAGCGCGAGACTCTGAGAAATTGAACCTCCGATGTCTTCATCTGTGAGAGCCTCGATACGACGACTAGAATAAATAGACCCGTCAATTTACATAGTCGTTAACGGGCATAGCTGGCAAGCCCTTATCGGCTCTGTGGCTTCTGAACTTCCTGACCTAGCCAACGCGTTCTACGTTATTCGTACACTTCCCCGTTTCTACACCTCAACAACTTCAAGGTCCTTCTCTCTATGTAACCCCGCCTCGGACCCTTATCCGGCGGAGACGCTTATTTAAAGATCGATCACGAGACGCGCTGCAGCAATTTCTTGGATACTTTAACCAATTGAAAGTAACTGGAGAGCTAGGAACGTTTGGCCTGGATGCAAACTCTTATAATTTACCGCGCACCCTCCCTCATCCCCCCGCCCTCCCACTCACCATCCCTCCTATATTGCTTCTACAGCTTGTAGCCCGGAACAATGCATCTGTAACGACTGGCCCCCGAAGATATAGTTAAACGCATTTACAATTTAAATAGAGCCGAGGTTGCCGCTAAGTGTTTTCCCTCCGCGCTCGAACAAAAGATTTATTACTAAATATATTCAATATTCGGTTTACAATGCACTCTGTTGCATTCCACCGAGGGAATCGCGTCGTGATATGCATACGAGATGCACTCGCGACGGTATTTAAGTTGACGCACTTGTGTTTCGCGACCTGATAATATTGTTCCGTAGTTCTTATTATATTGTCACTCGTGTAATCGTAAATATCTCGGTTACTGTTTAGAATAGGGAAAAGTGACGAAGGAAAATATTATTTCGTTGAAGTAGAGACAAATATTATGGCAAGATAAAATATTCTTCTAATGGCACTGTGAATTTTCACAATCGCGATGCGACAGCTCAGATTCTCAGCAATCTTGAGCACAAAAAGTTCATTATTATTAGGTAATAAATGGAAATGATGAAGAAATACGCAGAGATATGCTCACAAAAGTATTCAGGCACTCTTCAAACCTAAATAACTTTTTTAATTTTGAGCAATTAGTTGCATTGATTTAATAAATTATATGCAAACTGAATTTTATAAGTATTGGAATTGGTATGAATTACATGACCAATGAAAAAGGAACATTTTAACCCTTAGAACTCCAATGGCGCCATTGAGGCGGCACTGAAAATTCTCTTACTATTATTTAAAATATCTTTAACATCGCTACGTTTGCATTTTAAAAATCCATAAAAATTGAAATGTTGCACGTACGAGTAGTAGTAATAAACTTTGTATTCACGAAAGAAAATAAACCAAGTACAATGGAACAATTTCATGTCCCAAAATCGTTTCGATTTTAAAATAAAATTGCTCGGAGTGCTAAGGGTTAAATATTTTTTATTTGAGCCACATACTAAAAATTTCAAAGGCGCATCTGATAGATCTATGATAGTTATACACATGCAGAAAAATTCATTGAAATCGATCGACATGCACACGAGCTACGTCCCATTGAAAATGGTGAAAATCGCAATTTTTCACGATTCTTGGTCAATTTCTGCTTAAACAGAGCTCTCAATATGTAAGCTAGCATTTCAGGGGACTTCAGGAAGCTACCTTTTATCAACCCCATTTTGTCCATTTTCGAGATTTTCACCAGCCCCAAAATTTCAAATTCGCGCAACCGCCGCAATTCGCTTCCAATGGACCCGGGAATTGAAATACACCCTAGCTATGCGTCCAGTTACTTGTAGCCAAACTTAGAAAAGAATCTGCGAAACTAAGTTTTTCGACCGATATCTATCCCTCTCAGAAAATATCAGTTTGGGGGTTGGCGGATTTACCCGATCTGCACATTTTTCGTAATTCCATTCCGATCGAGCTGAAAATTGCCATACACTCTGCCCACGCGTCTAGTAGCTTGTAGGAAAAGTTACAAAAGAATCAAAAGAAATTTTCGCGATTTTTAAAAGGGGGGGGGGGGG
>CM052098.1:15352528-15373613 GCA_028453745.1 Agapostemon virescens
GGGGGGGGGGGGAGTATCCCCTCAATATTTGGCAATCTTTGAAGGCGTCCCCCGACCAAACTATTAGAGCTACCGACATGATTCCAACGGGAAAATCTTCCCCAAAACTTCCTCTTTAAGCAGAGCTCCCAATATCTAGGCTAGCATTTCAGGGGACTTCAGGAAGCTACCTTTTATCAACCCCATTTTGCCGATTTTTGCGATTTTCACCAGCCCCAAAATTTCAAAGATTAGAATTATTTCAAAATTATTTTTATATATCACTTAGTAAATCGATGCTTGTAGTTGCTCCAGAATGGTCAAGTCGTTTGGTTCAATTTTGAAAAAGTTATTTAGATTTAAAGAGTGTCCGAATACGTTTCGTGAGCCACTGTACGTAAACAAAACCGGTTTCCTCCGTGAATTTATAGTAGCACTTTTCTACACCGTGAGAACGCCGTGTTTTATTCACTTTTTTCGTCTACTGTTTGTGCCTGTTGAAATATTACAAAGAAAATTGGCGTTCGATTTAAGCGAGCATGTCGGCGTACCGACCAGGGAATGTTTTCCGTAGCAATCAAACGGATGATCGTGCTGGTTGTCTTCTTTCTGCGGAGCCAAGAACGCCTAAGGCGGATCGACGGAACAACCCGTCGCGAAGGCGGGCGCTGGTAACGACTATGCAAATTTCATTTGACCCAGCCCAATTCTTCACACACGAAAGATTAAGACATTAGACCAGCGAGAGGAGGAGAAGAGCATGCTCTAAACTAGAGAGTGAATATATCGCCAAGGTGGAGAAGGACGAAGAACCACCTAGCAGCGGAGCTTTCGCCATGATGTTCCGAACACTGGCGTACTTCCGCCGTCTGGATTATCTTCATGTCCTCGGCTATGCATCGCCTTCGCATGTAAACCTAAAACGTTCAAGCTCTTAAATTTTACATGGGAACTTCGGCGAAGCTCGTTATTACGATAGCGGTATGGTTTGATAACTGCAACAATCTCTCATGCTTGTCATCGTCGCGAATCTCTTACTTTCCATCCAGATACGAAAACAATTTGGTTAAATATTCCTGTTCCGATTCTAACGGATCTCGTTAGCTTTTTCGAACGTTCAATCTACTGCTGTAAACATTTCGCATAGTATCTTCTAAACTCGATGATTTTGTTCTGTTAAATTTTATTTTTCTTATATTTATAAGAAAAATACGGGCTCAAAAGTTCTATAAAATTGAATGAATTTATAGAATCAAATAAAAATGAAGAATTCAAAGATGGTAAAGATACTTTTTCACTCTTCTTGCATTTTACAGATTCTAACCAAATTTAGTTGAGGTTTTAGTTTAGTTAATTTATATTTATTTAGTTATTAAATTTAGTTAATTTTAGTTAGTTATAAATTCAGTTATTACACTGAATATATGTAGGAATGTGTATCGTGTGGATGAATGTTCGTATACGTTAATGTAGGAATGCGTATCGTGTAGATGAATGTTCACGTACCAAAATGTGTGAACCGTCCAGATGATAACATGAATGCGTACACGAGAGTACGGATCGAGCAGGGACGGCTATGAAAATTGTGTATCGCGACCGAGAACACGCGAAGGTAGTTCAGATTGAAATAACATTTAGGCTAACGGTATTCCATTACAATTAATTAAACTATTCTTTTATAAATACACCTATATACATTAGCTCAAAAGTTCATCAATAAATCTCGAAAAACAATTTCTCGTTTCAAGAAAACAGCACTCAAAATGTTAAACAGTAACGACGAAAACGTTGCACTGTAACTGTGAAAGCACTCGTAGGACAAGTGATTAAAATTGTAGTACGTTCTTCCAGTAACAATCCTTGTTAACACTTTACCGACCGACGATTGTTCCAGAATTTTTTAAGGTCCATAGTCTATGACTGGACACTTTTTTACGGCTCATTTCAACGCTGAGAGTAATTTTTATGGAGAATCACCGAGATATCCTCGGTAACGTTATCTAATCATTTCGTCACAAACTACAATGTAAAAGTAGTATTTTAACCTCTTAGGCACGGCTGAATTTTGCGCGGAGCTGTTCCTCTACACAAGTACATTGGAATGAAGTGTTTCATCCAAAAATTTTTCCCCAATTTCTCGCGATTTTTAAAAGGAGGGTGTATCCCCTCAATATTAGTCAATCTTTGAAGGCGTATCCTGACCAAACTATCAGCTCTATCGACATGATTCAAACGCTAAAATCTTCGCCAAACCTTACTCTTGAAGAAAGACTCCTCACATCGAGGTTAACGTTTCAGGGGACTGCTGCAAGCTTCATTTTATCAACCCCATTTTTCTCATATTCGCGATTTTGAACACCCCAAAAATTTCAAAGTCGCGCCACGGCCGCAATTCGATTCCGATCGACTTGAAATTTGGTATGCATACTTCCTGCGCATCCAGTTCGGTGTAACTAGAGTTGCACAAGAATCGGAGAAACTAAATTTTTTGGCCCCGGCCTAACCCCCCCCCCCTTCCCGAAGTTCATTCATTCATTCTGTTAAGCGCAATTATTCAAAGTCCTATTAATAGGCTTCTAGGCTAAAGTGTTAACGAACGTACGAGAAGGATGTCAAGATGATAACAAGCTACAGCAGAACATTCGAACAATATTATTTTCTATGAGAATTTCACTAAGAAAATATTCTAATTATAATAATTGCTGTAAAATCGACCTGACACTCGACACACATCTTACATTTCCAGAACGTCAGACTCTAGGAACTATAACGTACGATAAAAAAGGATGTTCCATACTGGCACTCTTAGCCCAGTTCCTCGAATACACTAATTAGACACACGTACACCGTGAAATCCCTTTCGGGCCATAAAATATATTAAAGTTGCCTCCTCCGTGTCAAGTTCCTTTACATCGGCGAGCCAAGCCAAGCTCTGCCGTGATAAAAATGCCGGTGGTTACGACTACACGTAGCGACGAGCATAGGTTTCCCCCGGCGCAGACGTATTCTGTCCTCGGCGTCAACGAGATCTTATTTAAGGAGGAAGTAATTAGTTAGTTTTTCCAATAGAATAGCCGCGGCATGTAAAGCGCGACCATAGAATCGTCGGTTTTATATTTTTCCCTGGAACGAATTCTGTATAAAAGCTTTGGCCCAAAGAATTTCACGGCTCTTGTTCTGCTACGAATGAATCTCAGCGGCGGGGGCACGGCCTCGCGGAGAATTTCGCGTCCGCCGGAACAACGGCAGAAAATGCATCACAGGTTATGCTTCCCATTTCGAGGTCCTACCCCCTGCCGCCGCCGCGATGGGAATTCCCATTCTTCGTGTTCGGCGGTCCGGAATTTTCCGGCAGCCGGCTTCGACCTCGGGTTGGAACTTCTTCCCCTTGCCCGTGTGCGCTATCCCTTGCCGAGTGAGAGTAATTGTAGTTTGATACCAGGGCGCAATAGCCATATGGGCGGCCTGCGCTCTCCTTTCGATGTAATAAAGGACCGAGGGCCGAGGTAAGAAAGAGAAAGTGCATCGTTGCAGGGGAATAAGGTGGTGCAAACCCCGGTGTCCTTTACTTCCTTTATCGGCGGCTCTTCTTGCCCCCGATCGAGACAAAGCCGTAGGTATTACCTTATTTCCCCAGTGCCTTGCTCTCCCTTCTATCGTACAAATCCTTCTTAGGAGGGTGTTTCCGCTCATACACTCCCTGCCTACAATCTGCCAAGGTATTTTTATCCGTTTCTTTCGTGTTCTTGTTATCCTGTTTATGCCCGGGCAATACGCGTTCTCGTTATTTTAATGGACCTTTCCGTCAATGAACGTTCCTTCCTGTTTCGCGCGATAACTCGGTTCCACGTCGTTCGCGTCCGATCTGCCCGCTTCCCAGTCGAAACGGATAATCATTTGTAACCGAATCGGGGAAAATATCTATTGTAAAGCTACGTTAACACTAGAACTACCGAGCCAGTCATTTTCACTGGTTACTAATTTTTTCGTTTACACTTACTGAAGTTTTAAAAACATTTTCACCAAAAAATTTCGAATGAATTTCTTCATTGAAGCAGACATTACGATAAAAATTTTACAAGATCTGAATGGATGCAATTTTGTCATTATTACAAAGCTATATACATCGGTTGGATTTATTACTCGGTAGTTCTAGTATTAACAGTAGGTTTACGGAACGCTAAGAGCCACTACTTTCATTACTTTTTCAAAATAACAAGAATGTGTTTATCCAAATCTCTAGCCATTACATTATATATTCAAAGCAATAAATCTGTCTATGTATTCCTCATTTATTCATCTTTGCACTCGAAGCAATTCCATTCCAAAATCATAGTTTATTTCCTTCGTACGTATGAAATTAATTACTATGACTTGAACATTAAAATTTATATCGATGTTTTAACTGCAAACGTAGCAATGTAAAAATTGTTTAAATAACACTATGGCAATTTTTAGTGGAGCCTTGGAAGCGTCATTCGAGTGGTTAAGGTTAAGATCTCAATAAACCTAAGTAAAAAATATTTTTGTTCATTAGTTTGTAGAAAGACAAAAATGTTTATATTTGTTATTTATGTTGACATTTGTTAGTATGAGAATTTCGCGCTTTACGTGTATCTGATGAAGTGTGTTGCGATCGATGACCACTCCTTGTTGCGGTCAGTTGCTGCCTGTTTTTGTTCACGTTCCCCATTCCCGCGCAAACGTTCGATAAGATTAGATTAGAAGTGTCTCATCTTTATTTTTTGCGGACTGATTGAATGAAAAGTCTATTTCACAAGTGAGAGTAGGTATTCTCAGCTGACTATAACGTCAATTGCGAAAAAAGAGAAATTTGTTTAATTTTTAACAAAATCCTTTCAAACTTACATGTTTCCGTCTTATACGACGTTTTATCTTACAATTGTTAAATTTATAAAAACAATTTTCGTAAAATATTATTACAGCAAAACGTTTAGAGAAACAATGTTTATTTAACAGTGGTGCTTTGTACTGTATGTGTATGAAAAAATGTTATTACCGATTAAGCAACAAATTTTTATTTATTAAATATTGCTCTGAATGATTGGTATTCATGTATTTAAAATGATTTATGCCAAAAGTTAAATTAAATTTGACAAATTAGCTATGTATTAAATGATTATTGAAGAAATATCTCCATTTAAAGATGCCGGTATTCGAAATATATTTAGTAGTCTTAATGCCACTTTGGTACAGTCCACATGCATAATCCTAAATGAAGATCAAGATACATAATGGGATACACAAAATTTAAATATTTTTGAGAAAACAGTAATTTTTGTAAGTAAACATATATTACAAAATTATAGTATATTGAACTTCTTTGTAACGAAAATTTATAAAGTAATTGTTTACTTAATATTGATCTTCGAAAATTAAATTTTGAAATACCTTCTCTCAATTTTCTTGAAAAGAGGAAAATAACTTTTTACAAAATGAACATCTTTTATGGTTATACTATTATCATCCTAAAAAATGACATAAATTGCATTTTAAAAATTCTTTTGTTGCAATTACATGAGTTATTCCACTAGAAATTGTTAAGAAGCTTTTCACCTTGCTCAAAGAAAGTGGTAATTGTTTATTTTTAATTAGCAAAGAGTGAAAGAGTGGTTCCTTAGAATGGGCTTTTGTATTCACTTCGTGCCTCAAGTTAAGAGGGAGTAAAGTTGGTATGTTTGTTTATGTTAATTTAACTCGGTGACACCTTGTTCCCCTTTCTTGTGGCTGTTGCCCGGTGCACCTTAGCGAAGAGAGAATGAGAGAAGGAAAGAAGGAATAGAGCAACAGGACGGTAAACATCTAATACCCTTGTAAATGGAGACGATCACTTTGTGGTTTGATCTAGCACAGTTTTACACGAAGAAGTTGAACTACAGTTGCAATCAACTAGTTTCCAATCATATCACAATTTGCAATTATTACCAAACATTTTTTAACCCGCGTTTTTTAAATGCTACGAAAATTTGTCTCCATTTGAGAAATTAAAAAATTTCACATTAATATTAACCGTATTTTCTTGTATTTTATCTAAGCCTGAATTAATTTCACATAATACTTAAGTAATTCGCAGTGTTCACCAATGAGAATATTTCTGCTTTATAATTCGATCCATAGCAATTCCTCGTAGCAATATTTTCCTAATTGTAACGGAACCATCCTATTGACTTTCTTCTGTTAACAGAAAATTGATTGAAGAATATTTTTATCGCACATGCGATGTGTTTGAAAATGTTGTTTGATTAACAGGGTCAGGTAGAATTAGATAGGTCTCGTTGTCGATTATATTCTTGATGAAATATCATCAAACACGGATAAAAAGAAGGAAAGATTAAAATTGCTCGACGTCGATAAAATTAATTAAATTCGGAGGGACGATCTACGAAGAAAAAATTGCATGCTAGAGGAAATCCAATTAGCTAAAATTGGAAAATCAGCTAAAACTAGTGTAAAAGATCACGTGAATCGACCAGAACAAATTGCCTACAATCAAGTATATCTGGTAACAGTTATTTTAAAACTCATTTCTTCAGATGTAAAATATAATGTTTGAACTAACGCCTGCAACGTTTCAGTACTAATAGAAAGAGTACTAATTTTCAATATCGTACATCTTACTTTCTCAATTCTTAAGCAATTGAATAAACTACTACAATTACATGGAATTTTATAGGTTACTCATTTGCAATTCGAATTGTAATCGTCTATGACTTTACGCGTTTATTACGCGTGAATAGAGAGTGACCGTAAGACTTGCAAATAATGATATATTCTTCTGAAACTAATAAAGTTATTCACGTGGAAAAAACATTCCTATTCAATTTTTATTCTCCACACAATTTTGGCGATTAATTGTTTACAGTAAAATTAAGAATGTAATTCTAAAAGAATTGAAGAATATTGGTATATTACCATTAAATTATTAAAGAAAAAATGACATTTCAATTTCAATTCTGTTTCTGAAAAATTTTATTTTGCACACAGATCTATTATCTAATCACTGACATTAAAAACAAGAATATTTATTAATTATCTTTACGACGCGTTTTCGTTTTACAAATAGCTTGCTATACAGTCCAACAATTAAAGACATCCGCATACACCGTGAAAATAATGAAGTTCGCCCAGTCCTTGAACTTCTTCTAATTATTCTGTCAAGTAGACAGTCTCGAGATCGAACTAAATAAATTCAATCACGGTCGAATTTCGGGGTACAATTGTCGTAGAATATAATCGTTGAGGGCAACGCGAGGCGATTGTTAAGAGAATTTCGTATAGGCCGAAAACAATAATTACTCCATTGTCGATTTAAGCGGAAAATTGTTCTGAGTCGAAGCAATTTTCAATGGGCCAGAGGGCGACGCGTTCACCGGATCGATTTGTGGGCTAGGGACAGAAAGAGAGAAGGGCCGATGTAGAGAGGTCAGTGGCAAAAAAGTAGGATAACATACACTCGTGCATGCAGACGAAGAGACGGACGAACGAACGGAACGAACGAAACGAAACGAAACGAAACGAAACGAAACGAAACGAACGAACGAACGAACGAACGCACGAAACGAAACGAAACGAAACGAACGAAACGAACAGACGAGCAGCCCTTGTGAACCTCGTGTCGAGAGAGGAGAGAGATTGCGGGACGGCTGGTAGCGGGGTTGGCTGCCATTGTAATGGCGTGTGCCATGGTCCCCATGTGCCAACCACCCCAACAGCTGAGCCCTTTGCTACACTGCTGTTAAATACGTTGAAACGAGCAAACCGCTCGCGAGAGTTAAACTCGTAGTTATCGCTCGCATCGATATACATATACGTGCGAATCGATGGACGCGTCCTCTTTAAATCCACTCTACTGCACAAACGCTTGCAATTGAAAGGAAATGATTTCATTTGGTTCTATTCTGTGGCCACCGCTCGATATCAAGATTTATATTTTAATACATTTAATTGAACGACAAAATGATATACGCTCGTCGCTTAAATTATGCCGACAGCCGCCGCCGCCGCTGCCGCGCTACACGTTTTCCACCGTTCGTTGCATTTCGATATCGTTTGATTGTGAATTGTAGCGTCGAACTGTATTCTATACAGCCCCTCCCCTCCTCTCGAAACGTTCTCTTTCACCACCCAATTTCGCCGTCCCTTCGTGCGAAACGTTCACCCAACCGCCTCCGCCGTAGACCTTCCTGTTAAGACAGTTAATTATCGTCTTTTCCTCTATTCGAAAAGTTACGCCTCTATGCACTCGTTAATAAGTTACAACGTCGCGCTGACAGCGAGACACAAGCCGGAAACGGCTACGGCAGGTTTGGCTACGGAAAAGAGAGCGTGGAAGAAGGAACCGAAACAAAGGACGCGGAAAGTGTTCTCAAATACCCAGCGACGAAAAGTTACCAAAGTATCGTAACTACTCGGTAATTAAGTAAGGATGCCGAAGTGGCAGTCAATGGGGCAGCCAGCGAAATAAAGGGGGTGTAAAGCGAGTTTCCGTGAACAGAGGAGGCAGAGCCGGGGCCCTCGGTAGTTTTCTATTTACGTTGAATTGTAACTCAATCTGTAGGGTAAAACAAATTGGTCGAGTGTCGGCGAACGGAAGGAGGAGGCAGCATAGCGACCAGGTCCAAGAAGAGAAAAGTGACCGAACGAGGTGAGAGAGACAGAGAGAGTAAGAGGGCACAAGAGAGATAGAGAGAGAGTGACGGGGCGGAGGGCGGCGACGGGTTAGGAGAAGAGGGGGTGGGAGTCGACTACCATGATCCAAGCGGTCGATGGTAGCCGAAAGACATGAAGAGGTAGATGTATTAGCATTCACAACAAGCTACTGCCTACCACGAGACCAGGAGGAATGAAAGAAACAGAGGAGGAGGAGGGTACGATGAGAAGATAATAGCGGAGGGGGGAGAAGGATAAACGATACGGGTAGAACAAGGAGGCCGAGCAAAGAGAGAGGAAAAGTTTGGCTCGAAAATGGTAACAAGAGATAGACGACCAGAAGAGCGAGACCGTAGAAGAAGGGGATGGATGCTGTGCAGCTCGAGGAATCAAAATATAATTACACGAAGACAGGCTGTAACACGGAGACAGAATCGCGGAGAAATAGACGGGTCTCATTAAAATTGGAGAGCTGTTTCGAAACTACAAGACTGCCGTGTCGGTTGCAGCCTCGTCGTCGTTGAGCACTACCTTTCCCTAACTCGAGCTTTTGCCACACTGCCCTACCCCTTCCTCCGTCGACCGTATCCGTAACCGTACTTTTTGCGTGCGTTTCGAACGAAAAAACATAACAGTAGACAGATTGTTGGCAGAGCATATTAAAGCAGCGTCGCAGATGGGGAAAATAAAAGAGAAACGCAGGCAGCCCACCGTTGTTGGTAACGCGGAATGCTTCGTTTTAATGAACGCATCGAGCCGGCCGGCCGACCACGATGTTGTCAAACTTCCCTGTAAGTAGCTTAAATCCTTTTCCGAGCGCGCTTTTTTTTTGTTTTTTTCTCTCGATTGTTTTTTGTAGGTTTTTGATAGGACAAGCGCTGCGATACCATTATTTCAACCCGAACGCCACAGACAAAACGTACACACGTACACGCGTTATTTGACGTGGCGAATGTCAATGCAAACGAATAGATTTCGTTTGTTCGTGACAAAGTGACCCCCAATTGTTTCACCCGAAAACGCGTCGCATCCATACGCCCTTGTTTACTGGAAAGTTTCAAATTACAGGTACCGGGGGCGCTGCGATTGCTGAAAATCGCTTTGCTGGTAGCTTCATAGCTGTTTTATACATTAACGATAGCTATTACTTTCGAATGCGAGTGATTGCGAAAACAACTTCACACAGAACAAACGGGGAGAGAGGAAAAAAAAAGAAAGGAAAAATAAACGGTCGGAGATTTAACTTTGCGCTTTCGGGGACATTAATTACAAAACGGGTCGCGCAGTTATATTCCAATGTACAAGCGAAACGATTATACAATAGAATATTCAGCACACGAAATAGGAAACTTAATAGGCGTGGCCGGATAGTCATGCGTGTGTGTAGGTTTGTGGGTGGGTGTGTGTGTGTGTGTATTCTCCTTTCGCTAAATATACGTATTCATCCTTGTTAGAGACACGGAGGCCAACGAAATATTGGCGATCCTCGGAGTACGCACCAAGCGTGGAGAAGTTGGAAGCGAGAATAATTCGAAAGATTAACGAGCTATTTCCCGGCAAAAACTCGAACGGCCATTCGTCAACCATAAATTTCGCATGCCTACAAAAATAAAAATGTGCTCGGCCCCCATGGTGCGCCAGGGTTGTATGCAGCTTATCGGCCGGATATTTATTGTAAAATGCCTGCGTTCTTCCCGTCCATTTCTAACTACAGTTGGGCGACCGTATCGCGGCCATTTTTTAGACAAATTAAATAAAGTGAACCTGCCGAAGGACACCGTTACGAATGATAGATCGTTGCAAATTATTAATCAACGATTCCGTTCCTCGATGCAACGATCGCATATAATTTCTATCACATTTTTTTTTTTTTTTTTAATTAAAACACCAATATCTATTGTAAAACTAACTTTTTCAAGAAAACTAATAAACATGGAAACAAAGAACCAAGGATACAAAAATTAATCGTTGATTTGTTCTGCGATGCAGCGATAAGAAACTTTTCAAACCAAACCACCAGGATATTTCCTGCAATGCTCTACGACGTAGAGTCTACGTTCATCAAAAGAGACTCGAACATTGAATTAAAGAACCGATAATCCAAAACATATTTAATTTTTAATAACATGTAGAAAGAGTAAAGATATTTAATAAAGTTTAATAAAGTATAAAAATTTTCCAAAATAAGCTACCCTCTCAAAATTAAATTTAGCATTTTTTTATGCAAAATATAAATTTTCTATGAAAACGTACTTTTTCTCTGAACAATTTAAAAAAACCGAGAATAACGTAATATATATTTAATTAATGCTATTACATTCTTCCTGAAATGGTAAAGTTAATTATACGCATTGCGATATAATGTGTTGCCAATTCATATTTAAAAGAGAACTTTCAAATGCGCCAAGTGAAACAGTTTTACCATAACGTTCGAAATTTTAAATTCTACATGTAAAGTATTCAATTAAAACCGAGGTTTATTAATCACTTCATACAGCGAGACAAAAAGTTTATCCCGCGGTGACGACCATAACTACGAGCTATCCTAGACCATGGGAATTCCGGGCATTTCATATAAAACGATCGTATCGCTTCACAATAACGAAACGATCGTCGAAGCCGGTCGGAATTTCGAATAAAATCATTCAGCCCGAGGCTTTTCATCTGATGCACAATTCATGAAGACAATCCGAGTATCTCTCGGAGCGTTGTCTCATTTTTCCAAATGCCTTTATAAAATCCCAGCAGCGAGGCGAGGTACACGTCACCAGAAGCCCCTCTCTCTCTCTCTCTGGCCCTTCTCTGTCCCTCTCTCTTCTCCCCACTCTCGGTAGCTTTTGTCCCTTGCGCATCCCTCTTTCGTTTATGCGAAGGTATCGCGTAACCGACCCCATCGTAATTCGAGCAACGGGGATCGAGTTGTGGCATTAGATACCTCTCTCTCGGTATGAGAAGAGACTGCCGGACGGTGACCAGTGACGTCAGTGTTAAAGTCCCCGTTTCCGGGACAAGTTTCCGCTGCGGAAACGGCACGAAGCGTTCGTGAACGTTGTCCTATTGTATCAGGTTTGCCGGCGTCTGGTGCACCGCGATGTTCGAGCGAGGAAGAGATTGCCCACCCTTGGGTGAGAAGGAGAGGTTACCAAGGGTGGATAGAGAGGCTTACGGCCGGCCAACAAAGGCCGTCGATCGTCGACGTCGGCTCATCCTCTCGGCGATCGACGTGAATGCCCGCGAAATTTATTGTTTCACCGGCTTAGCCCGCTCTTCTACGTCCCTTGCCTCGCCTGCTCTCTCTCTCTCACTCTTTCTCTTCCTCTCTTTCTCTCTCTCTCCCTCTTTTCCTCCCTCTTTTAACTCATCCACCTCCACAACCCTCCCACACCACGTCTCTTTCTCGCCCAACGCTTTCTCTGTCCCCATCCCCTCTCCCGGAGTTCCCGCCATACACCACGTCGTGAAACAAAAGAATAAATCCTGATTAATCTCTCAGTCGCGTTTCGAAAGTTACCTCGCCGACAATACCATATACAGGGTGTTTCTTAGCACGTGAGAGCTACTGAAGCGACAGGATCTCCCCTCGGCTAAAAAGCAACGATACGAGTTTGTAGGATCGTGCACGCTGGATTAAGATTTATTAGGAATGTTTCAATGAAATTAACGAATGATCCGGGAAGCGTGCGGACGAAGGACGTGATTCTCGTTATTAGAGAGTTGTCCAGGCGGAATGGTTTTCAAGAGGAATCGCTGGGTACGCTACGCGATAGACGCAGCATTACCCGGGATGCTCAAAGTATCTGTCCGATGATCACTGAACTCTTTCTGTAATTAATTAATAAGCGTCGTTGCGATCTCAACGGTTTTATTATCGTACTCCGTCGCTTTGATGCTATCGCGACTTGACGGTGAGTCTTTTATTTCGACTACTCGGAGACAGATTTTATTGTATTTGCAAGTTTATGAATTTGTAATGTTCCGGAGACGTTTACGTTAAAAATATATTGTAGTTTTATTTTATTCGTATCGCAAGGAATCTTTAAGTGAATAAAAGAGTACTTCGTATGAATTTGAGTAATAACCGTATTTTTTTAGTTTTTATTTATTTTCGTTATTTAGTTTGAAATAATATTTCCTAGTTTTATTTGATTTTATGGAATTAAATGAAATACAAACAATGTTACGATCATGATACTAAGGCTCTATCTATTAGGAAACCTTGAGTCGAAGTTGAAGATGATGACACGTTGACAACTGTAACCAGTTGATGCTACATCGAAAGAAATGTATGTAATATTTTCATGTTTGCATTCATCTGTATGGAACTATTTTTATACTGTTCTAGTTATTATATCTTATTCGTTAATCCTTCAGGTACGACACCAGATTGTCAAACCCTTTCTATGCAATCCAGGTTGTAGAACGATACACATATTTTCATGATTTTATTATCCGTAAAAGACATTTTATTTCTTCTAATTATGTTGAAATTTTAAGAAATAAACGCTAATGCATGTTAATGTATGTATCGCACCTAACAATATAACTTTGTATAATTCAACTTTGAAATACTTGTAGATTGTACAGGTATACAGATATGCATTACAGTTCTTAGTAGTAAATGTTTCTTTGCTTGAAATTTAAAAATTCTGGAAAATATTTTCATAATAATCTGAAACCCTACGTGTATCGCTTAGCAACTTGATTACTTCGTTTTTATTTGTATCTTTTTAACAAAATCACACAATCTTTTTTAAATATTATTGTACTGTACAAGTAACAGTAATAAACCACAAGTACTCACTGTCTTAAATGATTAACGTGCATAGTAAAAATAGCGTGATCAACACTTTCAGGGTAAATTAATAAATACATCTGTGTAGTAGACTATCGTATAATGCGAATCAAAAGTTGTTTAAAAAATAAAGAACTTTTGTTCTTTATACAGTTGCTGTGTAGTCACTGACACATTAAAAAGCAAGCATACAGAATCATTTTAAACAGTTTTTTTATGTCATTATACGGGGATTTAATATGACTAATCTTTACCCTAACCAATGCCTACTTGTCAACAGGGTCCACTATCTAAAAATCGATAGAAGAAGACAAAGATGCCTCAGATTTTTCAAGCCTCGAAGATGAATTTCTAGTCTTGCAATAGCATCCTGGGGTTTCACTGTGCACTAATTTTTCCTACAGCATTGCGTAACAGAATGCAAATACGAAGTTTCGCTTACTTCTTTGGACGATTTTAAATTACAATATAGCTATTTTAATTTCTTTACATACTTTCAAATCGCCAAACAATAGAAATTCGAGCCAGACAACGCATTAGCTACATTATAACAGTGAATAACCATAATGTAGGCTCACCAAACGAAACAGCAATTGGTTTCTACCATAACTAAGCGTGTACTGATCAACAAGGTCTACTATCTAAAAATCGATAGAAGAAGACAAAGATGCCCCAGTCCCAGATTTCTCAAGCCTCAAAGATGCAATTCTAGTCTTGCAACAGCATCCTGGAGTTTCATTGTACACTAATTTTTCATACAGCATTACATAACAAAATGCAAATATGAAGTTTCGCTTACTTGTTTGGGCGATTTTAAATTACAAAATACCTATTTTAATTTCTTGAGATACTTTTAAATCGCTAAACAGTAAAAATTCAAGCCATTATCCACATTGTGCCAGTGAATAACCATAATGTAGGCTCACCAAACGAAACAGCAATTTGTCTCTACCATAACGAAGCGTGTACTGATCAACAAGGTCTACTATCTAAAAATCGATAGAAGAAGACAACGATGCCTCAGATTTTTCAAGCCTCGAAGATGAATTTCTAGTCTTGCAATAGCATCCTAGGGTTTCACTGTGCACTAATTTTTCCTACAGCATTGCGTAACAGAATGCAAATACGAAGTTTCGCTTACTTCTTTGGGCGATTTTAAATTACGAAATAGCTATTTTAATTTCATTTCAGCAACTGGTCTCAACCATAAGTAAGCGTGTACCGATCAACAAGGTCTACAATCTAAAAATCGATCGACAAAGACAGGAGTGTCCTTAGTCCCAGTTTTCCTAGACCACGAAAGACACAATTCCTCGGACTCACCCTTGTGCATGCCGGTGTACTTGTCCTTGAGCACGGTGAACTCGTAGATCTTGCCGAACTGTTCGAACATCGGGCGAAGCGCGTCCTCCTCGAGGTGTCTGGGTATTTGTCCAACGAAAAGTTTAATGGCGGCGTCTCCGTTGCTGGACGTCGGGGAGGACGGGACCGGTATGAGCATGTTTGCCGCTCGCAATTCAACCGTCCAAACTGGTCAAAACTCGGCGTCTCAATGTCAACGACCTTGACTACTGCCCACACACGTAGCACATACGCGAGCGAGCGAAAGAGAGACAGAAGATGATCGATCGTGGTGGTCGTAGTCGTCGCCGTCCTCGTCGTCGTCGTCGTCGTCGTCTACAACGTGTTTTCGTTGGGAGAGGCAAGGGAACCCGTGATTACTTATCGCGTCGCGCATAAACCACGATCGCGAGCAAAGTCAGTGGGCAGTTGACACGTGAGGAGGGGGATGGCCAGCGTCACGAACGTACTCGTTAACTGTCGTCACCGGGGGTAACCGAGCGACCAAAACCTGTGGCAGTGGGAGGTGAAGGGAGGTTATCGAGAATTTGCGAGAGCGTGAAACGGAGGCGTTATTTGCCGAAAGCAGAGTCCCGGGCTTCGAGGATGCAACGGGTATGGAGGAAAGGGGATGGAAGGGCTTGCAGGAGCAAGGGCAGGATCAGGGGATGGAAGAGTAGGTGAGGCAGCAACAGCAGCAGCAGCAGCACAGCAGCAGCAGCAGGGGGTGCAGGAGGAGGAGGTCCGGTTTTAATCAGGAGCTCGATAAAAAATACACGATAGCGTAATCTTCGTTGGAACGGAAAACAGAGTGGCGTGGTAGCAGAACCAAAGGGAAAGAAAGAGCAAGATAGGAAGACTGTATAGAGGGTGGGAAGCGGCTAACGCGGCTCGTGCACGGGAAAGCGAATACTTAACGAGAAAGAGGGTGAAATAAGGGTAGCCGCTGGAAGAGGGAGTCGACGATGCCGCCTCGCACGCAACGATTAATGGCTTTCGAAACACATTAAGAGAGGCCTTTTAAAAAAATATCTCCGGTCCAACTAAATTAAGTGCGTACCGGTCGGCGGGAGCTGCCACCGTTGCGCGCGCTCGGTCACTTTCACTCGGAACCGATATCCACGCGGATTTAATGCCCGTGTCACAATTGATTCGGATGGACACCGTCTGTCCACGTGGCGCCTCTATGCTTATCAATTAGACGAATACGGGGGGGCGGGGAAGGTCTTTCTTTGCAGAAGCGCGCGCCGCTCGATACGCAAACGAGCTGATCGATTCGCGGCACCCTCGATTGATAAACGTGATAACGTGTCTATGGTCTCGTGCACGAACACCAGTTGCTCGGACAGTCTGCAAGTAATCTGAATAGAGAACCTCGGATAAACCCCGAAACGTTTCACGCACTCCCACGATAACAGACTAACAGACACGTTCGCCCGCCAATATTTAAACACGGAACAACAATTGGTTTACCACGCCGACGATCCACGCTCCCAGATAAGGTGTAAACACAGAGAGACACACATGCACAATAAAATATGTCCGACAGCAACGCTTAAATACCGATCACGATACTACACGTTCACCAAACAAATACTTTCTCACGGTTGAATATAAAACACAGCTACTCCGTAGATTAAATCCAAATATGCTGCAGAAATTTGTGTATATCCAAGTGGAAGAATCGATGTTTCACTGTTGCGCTTCGATCACTTTAAAACTTTCGATGGTTTCTTCGGAACTGCTACGGAAGCTGAGGGATTCTTTGCGGGATACGTATGTTTTGCTTGAATGGAGATGGGTGATTGGATACGATTTAGATTGGTTAAATAGAAGGAGACAACGTTGAGCAGATTATTTCGTAGAGGAGGTTGAAGTATCCTAAACTAAACGATCACAAGTACAGCACGTTCACGATCACGAGAGAACAGAACTACAACACAGCGCACGAGACACTATACAACACTGGTAGTTGAACGACCCTCAGCTTGATCCGCACCACGCGCCCTGACGCCATCGTCCACCGGGAAATTACACGCACCCTTCCCCTCCTACGAGCCACCCCTACGACGTCACCCCATCTCAATATACGAGGGGTACACTTCCCCTATATCGAGTCTTCGCCGTGTACGATTGTGTCTTTGCGCCCTCTTATTAGCTAGGCCAACGCCATAGTAGTCTCCGCCGCCATTCATTTCTATGGATTGTCCTTAACCTCTGCTGCCCCATTCACCCGTATTCGCGTGGAAATTGGATTCCATGAAACAAAGTTACAATCCACGTTGTCGTGTTCGTGATAGCTGTCTTAAACTTATTCCCGCTCGAACGCTGTAAATAGTTCCCTGGCTGTCTAAATTAAACGCGGTTTCCCCACCGACACGAATTCCGCAAAAATTTACTCTGTCTTGCTTCCGACAAATATTTTTTCATTCTTTGCTATTCCTTGAAAACTCGAAGCCGATATTCTCGACGACCGCGCTGTGGTGAAAACAAAACTTTTAAATGTTATTTTGAAAATTTATTTCGAACGACTGTGTGTATACTTATTTTGTGTGGCAGTAACTGTGTACTTCTCTTTTAAATAATTTTAAACGGGAGATACGAATGTACAATCTTTTTAAAAATCTTCATGATCGTTGTACAAAGGAGTCTTCCAGATGAAACGAGGGAATGCGACCTTTACGAGTAGAAGCGTGGAAGTCTGGAACGCCTAATAAGAGAGTGCAGGGAAATGGAAGGAGAGGTCAGGGTTGAGAATGTCGCGAGTAGGAGGACAGATAGAAATGTCAAAACGTGGCTTGTGAGGTTGAGGAAACAGTGGTAGAAGACAGTCATGACTTAAGACGCTGAAAGAAATCCAGTCGAAACAAACTTTAACCGAAAATGTAAAAGAATAGGATGCAAAAAATTGGGAAATAATGGAGTAAAACAGAGTAAGAATGAGAGTGAAAGAAAGAGGATAAATTAACAGAAGATGATGTAAATCAAGTTCAATTCTCAAATTTACAGTTCCATAAAACAGTACTACATTAATTGTGTTGTCCACTTTCGTATTCACTTTATTAACACTCTAATGGCTCCTGTGAGGCGATACTAAAAATTGCCATTCAAAACCACTAATACACGACCATAATTGCATTTAATAAATCCTTAAAAATTGAACAGTTGTACATACAAATAACAGTAATAAATTTGATATGCAAGAAAGGAAATGAACCATGTACAATGCAATGATGATCCATAAAAGAAATGTCTCGATTTTGAAATTAAAATTGCTCGGAGTGCAAAGGATTACCGTATATGTATGTGTGAAATGATTATACGAGGTATCCTTAAAAGTTAGTCGACTATTTCAAAATCAAGATTGTTTATAATTCCATATAACGTTAAAATTACAACCACTATCTAATTGTTCATTTTTGACGATATCGTAAAAATTACATTGAATAAATTTAGTTTAAAATAATGTGGTGTGAAATAACTGATAAACTCTTTTTTTTTTTTTAATTTTGACTTGGACCACTTTCATAATTATGGGCTCATATTTGAATGCTTAAAAAGCAAAAAAGTTATTCAAAATTTGTCTTGTGTATTAGCTATTTACTTGTTAGCAATTAGTTGTGCACGATGGTAGAATCGTCTATTTTGGAATTTCATGTTTTGCATCCTGACAATTTGATTTTTAATTCTTCGATATATATATTTTCCTACGGTTTCACTAAACGCGTGCAATGAATGCGTATTCCAGCGATCGTTATGATCGTCGCGTTTCACGCGTTTCACAGCGAACGATTGTTTTGCGAGTAGTGCCAAAAAGTATGTCTGCATGGTAGGTAGCCACTCAACGAGGCAGGGTAGCTGAGTCATCGCCCCGTGCGATACTCGATCGCATCACACTGTGTTAATCTCTCATACACATGCACGTTCACGATTAAACAGCTGTGTGCACGCGCACACGTCATCCGATGGTACCCTCGATTTCTGAACTCAAAAATTTTTCTCACAACCACGGACACGTGTATTCCCGCAGCTGTAAAAGCGTATCTATGCCGAAAAATATGGTCCTCCATGATGGCGTCACGTATCTAAATCCTAAGTCAATATCCTAAACCAGAGGTATACATATTCGCTTTCATAGAATGATTCCACTTCGTATATACGTATAAAATATGTCCTTTTCATTTTAAAAAATATTCTACTTCAAAACAATTATATATATTGCCTTGTAATAATGACAAAATTGCATCCATTCAGATCTCGTACAATTTTTCTCCTAATATCTGCTTCAATGAAGAAATTCATTCGAAACATTCTGGTGAAAATGTTTTTATAACTTCAGTAATTATAAACGAAAAAATCAGGAACCAGTCATTTTGACTGGTTTGGTAGTTCTGATGTTAAAGTTTTCAATAATATGGATTATAATTTGAAATGTACCTCATGCGCTTTCCAAAATAATTAGATAGGAACCGAATATGTTTTTGTCAATTTCAGTATTGCCCCTGAATCCTTCGACTCTTTAGAATCCTATTTAAAAAGCATTTGCCAATTTTTAGAAACATACTTTTTGAAGTACTCTTCAATAATTAATAGTTTCTAATTCAAATGGTCCATCAGAAATTGGACAGCAAAATTGCAAAGTTTGTTCTCTGTATACTAAACCAAAAGTATGTTATTTCTAGACTTTAATGTGTAAGTATTTACAATAAAAATGATTAGTTAAAATTTGAGACATCGAAAAGATCACATGAATTAAAAGAAACAAATATCTATTTCACTCCTTTTTGTTACAATTTAAGAAGAAAATTCGTATTTCGCACAAGCTTAAACAATTTCGTTATCACGTTTCTCAAAAAGTAAATAATTCACCATATTCATTCATGAAGCTACGTAATTAATATTATATCTAACATATACTTGTATCGGATATATTCACATATATCTGTAACTATGATTAATATCATAGAAACTAACAAATTACATCAAAAAGTTTTAGTTGTTTGTGCACAGATTATGATACTGAATATTTATCTGAATATATAAATAATTATTAAAATTAATACTGTTAATATTATCCTAACCTATACTTACTGCAGCAATAGTAGTTAATTAATAAACACCTTCATAGTAGCACAATCAATGAACAACTTCAATAAAAAAGAAACAATTCAAACATATCGCATCGCGAAACAGCGCAACAAAGACTGCGAGGTCTTAATTGTTTTATTGCCCTGTGAATTGGGATTTCATTGCAGCTGCAGGTCGTGCGCACTGAAGCCAAACTTGGTTCTTTATTAATTTTTATAGCAAAGCTGATTCCAGAAATCCCAAACCAATACACACGTGGATAATCAAGGAAGCTTCTCTCTGCAGTTTTATTTGCAAACGTGAGCTATATCAACCAAACTGACCATTGAACACGTCTGTTTTAATCGAATTTATCGAGTACAAATTTTTAATACCCGGTTCTTGGTTCTTTTCATATTATCAAATCTATTGTTTCCCTCACACAACGCACATATTACTAAAGTTGTATTAATAGATTTTTAGTTCTAGATTTACAATTACATTTTAACTTAAACTTCAAGTACAATAATTTATACCAATGTAGGCAATTTTTATCTTCAGTCATGAACATTCAGCTTATCATCTTTTATTTTAAGAACAATCATTATTATTATTGAAAGTGGTAAGGAGTAGCCCTGTAATGTTTATTTTGCATAAAAATCCATAGTTTACTGATCAGCTAAGATCCTTCAGCAATAAATCCACCGAGCTCTAAAAATGGCTAGCACGCATTGCATTGCAAATTTAACATGATAGAATTTATGTACACGGGATGTTTGCGAAATCGTGATACAATCGACAAGGGGATGATTCCTCGCACGAAATGGAGTCGAAAATATAGAATAAACTTTTTCATAGAGGGGTTCAGATTCGAAAAAATTTGGAGAAAATCTTCTTTAATTCGTCGAGTTAGAATTTATCCACAACAGCAAGGAAGACATTTTCAACATTTGTAAATTGCTAGAATAAATCAATTATTGAAATTTACGACTAATTACACTGTCCAACAAAATCAAACTTTTTTCGAGTTTTGCAATACCTGTTCGGTGATTCTTATACACTCTGTCATCCTAAAACCAAATCCGCAGGTAAAATTGCTCCAACACCCACCGTTTTCGAAAAATTTTGATTTTTGTAAAAGTGCATGATTTTGATAAAAAATGACGTGGTACGCAAAAACTAAACACGCGAGAAAGTTCACTTTCGTGTCAGGAGATAGAGGGGACTCTCCTCTAC
>CM052098.1:15374013-15426344 GCA_028453745.1 Agapostemon virescens
CTATTTTTGTATTTATGTCAAAAATAGAGCGTATAAAGTACCCGCGTCGACACATTTTCAAACTTTAACAACCATTTACAACTATTAGGGAGTACATAAAAATATAATTGGCTGTATGGATGTGTAGAGGAGAGTCCCCTCTATCTCCTGACACGAAAGTGAACTTTCTCGCGTGTTTAGTTTTTGCGTACCACGTCATTTTTTATCAAAATCATGCACTTTTACAAAAATCAAAATTTTTCGAAAACGGTGGATGTTGGAGCAATTTTACCTGCGGATTTGGTTTTAGGGTGACAAAGTGTATAAGAATCACCCAACAGGTATTGCAAAATTTTTTTGGTGTTGGACAGTGTTATTAATTAAAGTCATACCATATCATAAACGATACTGTTTACAGATGCAAGCAACATTGCAAATTGCAGGATAAACCCAGCGAACACAACAGACTCTGTCCCAAGTACACGGGTGCCTAACGAATTTTCAAACCCGATTTTCACGAAAATGAAGCCCCGCATGAAAAAAAAACTATATTCCTTATTTTCAATTAGATTTGACATGAGGAAGCAGTCCCTTCACAGTTGTACCACGATTTCGCAAACTACCCTGTATATTCTGCAATTTTTGTTCCGAGTGAGAAACAACACATAAGTGTGTAGAATAATTTCCAGTGAGAGCATCTCTAAAGCTTCGATGATTGTAAAATAAAACATCTGAAACCGGTCCTTTAACACTAGAACTACCGAACTTCATACAATTTTTACCGTAATATATGGTTTCATAAAAAAAGCATACTAGAAAATTTTTATAACTTTAACAATTGCGAAAGAAAAAATTGGGGACCGGTCATTTTGACTGGTTTGGTAGTTCTAGTGTTAATCGACGGTGGTAGGTTTAGTAATTTTCTTTATGAGTCCGATAGTGTTTCGTCCACGTTGCCTCCGTATCTCATCGAAGGAGGTCGACATAGGAATGCATGAGAAGCAACATACGCCATACGTGTCTGCAAATTTAGTTTCAACATATGTGCCGGAGTTCACGCTTATCGACCCACCCTCTGTAGAAAGACGCGGTCTGTGATGTTAATGTAGGTTAAGGATGAAAAGAAACACACCGGTACTGTGCAGCCTGGAAAAGCGCAGCCGGTTACAAGAGCGCCCGGCAAGTATTACGTTTGCACATTCCTGCAAAACTGACAAACCGCCCTTTGTTTCCAGACTGCGGAGACCACGATCTTCTCGTTTAAGGGGCGCAAAAGTGCCATCTTGTTTGTACGTGGCGCGTCGGGATACAAGAATCGCGCTGGTTAATATTTTCTAATGTCCTCGCCGGTTAATCGTAAAAAACCGGCGTTCCTCCTTTTTCGAAACAGCCGCACGAGACAGCCGCGAGTTTTGGCAACGCGCGAAAGTTCCTCGTTACGGAAATGTTACCCGTGGACCCGGCGAAATTCAAAGTACTCGTCGTTTTTCCCGCCAATTTAGCACGTAACCTGCTTTTCTGTGGCTATTAAAGTGACTTGCTTTCGGTATTGGTAATTTTTTAGGTTAAGCTACAACGACGGCTTAACGAGCTGAAACCAATGAAAGTATGAGTGTACATAAAGTTTTCCGCTACCATAATTTGCTAGTGCGGCAAAGCCGGTATTAGTTCATGCGATAACAAACAAAAAGTTTGCATTAAAAGTCTTCCCCGTTACGGTAGTAAATCCAATGTTTTGAATGGTGCATTTTCGTTCATTGTCGTTTCATAGAATAACTTATATGAATCGCTTCTCAAAAATCTCATCCAACATACTTTAAACCAATTTACTCTTTAACGTCAGTATTTTTTAGCCTTTTAAAAAGCGCATTTTCTGTGGACAGGCACTGTTCCGTTGTTTAAAACAAATTCATTGCACATTGATAATTCAACTGTTACTTTGATAATTAAACATAAAGCTGGGATCTCATAAAATTTTATTGCATAATTATTTTCCATATCTATTTAAAACTCTTACAATGGGACTTACGCCACTTTCAAAATAATCTTTTTCATCACTTCATCAACCAGCAAATTTTTGTGTTACAAAATCTTAACGATTTTAAATATATTAGTAACAAGTTGTCTCAGAATGAAAAGATCTTGTAAAAATGTAACTATTATTGTAGTTGATTCGATTTTTTTATAAATGGACTTACGCCACTTTCAAAATAAACGGCTCAAATATATATATTTTTAAAAGTACGCAGAGTTTACGACGCAGCTAGGATTAAGATGATCGGCATGGAAAGTAGTTTTCATTGAGGAATCTGAGAATTGAAGTTTTATCAACCTATCGAAAGCCGACGCATTTCACTACAGTGAATGGCTGTATACCACATATTTCATTTGTTTTTGCATAAACAAACAACTCTGATAGGACCCTGAATTCTATTGGAAATTGAATGTACACGGCTCAGTACGTTGAAATTGGAATAGGCTTTAAATAGAGTAATATAGCACAGATTTAGGAAATGATTTATTCGTTAAATTACGAATACTAAGGTGAAATAAAAATTCTCTACCTTGATTGCAACAAAATAAAATAAAATTTTCATTCTTGCCACTACAACTACTGGATTTTTATCATTTTTGTATAGATTTCATTATCGTACGTGCTCGAATAAAGGAGTTTATTCAAATATTTTATAATTGTAAAAGAAAAAATTAGAACCTTGCCATTAGCATTAGTATAACAATATTTTTAATTTCCAATTATTTTACTGTTTCGTGTTTCTCTTATCTATCTTTGCCATAAGTGCATACAATTCGCAGTCTACTCAATACATATAAATTATGAAGGATTATATAGAATGGATAAAATGTATTATTTAAATATACGCTTCGATATTACAATTCTGAAATGATTTTCAATTTAAAACGTTCTTGGGAACGGTCTTGCTCATACATGCTGATGCTGCACATCTCAAAGATCCGCATCAGGCTCATCTGTTCGAAATGACCCAATAACCGATTCTCCCTTTGAAGTTTACATAGTTTACAAGACCCCTATCAGCTCCTTGGTTATAAACCGACAAAGAGAAAATCAGTCTATCTATTTATACAAAAGCATTTTCACGGTGCAGGACAAGCGGCTTGTCATCTGCAGATTTCCTACCAGCGTTTGGTGGAAAAGCTCGACCTTATCTACTCACTGCAGTTGCAAATGCACTGTATATGAAAATTTTATTGTCAGCACGCCTCGGGACACACACCATTTTCTCGAGCAGCTGAAATGTCTAGGCCAACAACCTTTTCGAATGTGTTTGTTCCGGCGACGTGTGCCGAGCGACTCTCCGTTCCAAAATCATGCTCTAAACTTAAACACGTTATTACTGTAAAACGGAGGCGTGCAAACGTGATCTTGTAGAACATTTCCTGCTCGACTTTAAAATATTTTAACGCGAATTATCACGTACATGGAGTCGCTAACAAGTGTGCCAGTTGAAGGAAACCTTTTCATGCACGAAAACCGCCCTTGCCGAGTAAGACGAGGAATTGTTCATTGTACAAAGAACAATGAAATTTCTTCACAATCCTACACGAATACACAAATTCAGCTCGGAATTATAGCATTAAAGAAAATCAGAAAATGTGTCCAGATAAAAGCATAATTAAAGAGGAAGGTTTCGGGAAGATTTTAGCGTTTGAGCCATGTCGATAGCTCTAATAGTCTGGCCGGGGCACGACTTCAAAGATTTGCCAAATATTGGCAAATATTGCTAAATATTGAAGGTAACCCCCTTCTTAAAATCGTGAAAAATCTTTAGGTCTCCGATTTTTTTGTAATTTTGTCTACACGTTTCTATATGCTCGGTCAAAGTGTATGGCAATTTTCAGGTCGATCGGAATCGAATTGCAGCCGTGGCGCGACTTTGAAATTTCGGGGCGATCAATGGCGGAAAAATGGGGTTGATAAAAGGTAGCTTCCTGAAGTCCCCTGATATGCTAGCCTAGATTTTGAGAGCTCTGCTTAACACGTTAAGCAGGCCTCGTCGGTCCCTACGAACCGGCGACACATTTTTCGTTCTGCTATCGCGGCGTGCGTTACTGTACCCGACTGTTTATACTCTGATTCGTCTATCGGCGAGCGGCCCGCTTGACGGCTAACCGTGGCTTGAACGGAACGGTACAGAAATTCGGCGTGGCGCTTAACGTGTTAATATATACAAATAAAATACACAGTGTTATGGGTGAAGCCAGTCTGTTTTACTATTCGATTTTTCTTCTTGTTACTATAATACGTTAATCGTAAAGTAACACAGCTAAGTAGTTCGTAATTGATCACGTTGTTATAAAATAAAACAGTTTTTCGTTTCGTGATGTAGTTTAACATTATTTTCATTTCCCATGGTCAAATTCACATTTCGTTTCTCAAGGGAAAAAAAGGGAAAAAGCATGATGCACGAGAAGTGTTCGGCAAAGGTCGATGTGCGGTAGATGAACCCAGCGTCGACGTGATTTATGGCGAAAGGAAATTGCCCAAAAATGTACAAATTTCTCGTCGGAGCACAAGCCTGCAAAACATGATCCACGAAAAGGAGAATATCGGCTATGGATAACAGAAGGAACGGCAGCATTAAAAAGAAATACCAAAGAACCATGGCGGATCGTTTCTATTTGTACGTTCCTGTACAAGCAACATGCTAGTGTTCGCGTTTCGTGGAAACAACCGCATAGGAATCGGGACTGAGCTAATAGTATCGGAAAACAAAGATACCGAATGTCTAAAATTGTCTTCCAGAAGAAACTACTTCCCCAACAGAATCAATCACGTTTCCCTTTTTTTCCATCACAGTTCCACCGTATTTGAGAGACCCGTATCTAGCTTTCGGATGATAAATATTGCAGCGAGTACGGACGAACATGAAACGCACATGCGATCTTCCGCATCGGATAATCGTTTTCTGAGGTCACGAATAAATACGTTCCTAATGGTGAGTCATTGCAAAATAGCGTCGAATTTATTTGTTGAAATTCCGTGTATTGATCGTATTGAAGTATTGATTGGTTTTTGACATTTTGACTGGTTTGGTAGTTCTAGTGTTAACCAAATTATATTATTATTCATTACATACGGTATTATTGGTCAGTGAATTTTATGCATGCATGGTAAAAAGAAATAGATGAAGCTAAATCTTAATTAATATTCCTTAAGATTCATTAAAATTATAAGAAACACAAATAAATTTTAATCTGATTTGTTCTCTGAGAACAAAGTTGCAACTGAGATGGAAAATCTTCATTTACTTTTTTTTATTTAAAAAAAAAAGTTTGCCTAAGTGTTATGTATTGGCTCATGAACAAACGTGTACTCGGAAAGAATAGTTTAACTGTTGATTACACACGTCTGGTCATCTATTTTGTTAGCCAACAATAATGCAAAAGAATGTTGACTATAAATATCAAACGAAATGAAATTGTACACTTTGGATCAAACTCTAATTTATATGTTCTTCTAAATAAACAATTGACCGGAAATTTGTGGACGGTGATGTATCCATAAAGAACTGTTTCAATGTATGTTCAACAAGTCTAGTTACCTATTTGACAACAACAACGTAGAAAATTGTCGAGTAAAAATCTTCATACGACCCTTTCGAACGAAATTAAATACCATGCTTTAGATCAATCTGCAATAAATATTTTCTTTTAAATAAACAATTGTCCGGAAACTTGTGTATGGTGATGTATCCATAAAGAACTGTTTAACTGTATGTTAAATCCGTCTGGTTGCCTATTTTACAACAAGAACGCAGCTAAATGTGTAAACAGCGCACGACTATTTCAAACGAAATAAAATTGCATCCTTGGGGTCGTACAACGACCAATATATTCTTTTAAATAAACAGCTGAGATACTTCAGCCTGTGTATGTAGCCAGCAAGAAAGAAAAAACCCCGCGGCGCGATTTATGTCAGCCAACTGCACGATGGTACTCTCTTGTCGCTGTCACTATCGTATACCATATAACGTTCCAGCCCGATCTTCGCGAGCCATCTTGCATCCCGAGGTCCCATCCCTCGCCATTTGCTCAGGAAACATACTCAAAAAATATAACCCGCCGGTATCTCTCGCGCATGCCCTAGAAACCCTACCGGCAATAATTCACGCACGGAGGATGCTCTTACTTCGCCATAGCCGGTGGTATACATGTATCACAGGTATATATTGCAAGTATTGGCCAGTTTCTTCCTGCAAGTAGGCAGAGGGATGTGTACCGGCGGCTGTAGCAGGCTCGTGTCCACGTATACAAGAATGTATGCGCAAGTATGATATAACTCAGAGTAAAGTTCCAGGCCACTTGTGCCGCGTAAATTATTAAGCATGTGTTGCCTCTGTCTCTCCAGCGCGGGGGGGGGGGGGGTGCAAGGAGACAAGGGGGTTGGCGAGTATACTAAGAGAGAGAAGAAGAGAGAGAGAAATAGGGGATGAAAGGTCAGAGAATCACGCGAAGTAGCCGAGAAAGAGGGAGAAGGTAGCCAGAGGCTTGCAAAGCTCTTTGTCGGTTCTTCCAGGGGAATGAAGCACCGTTGTAATGCCGCGTAATGCAATGCAATGCAATCTAAGTGAACTTTGGCTGGATAGAGCGCATGCATATTAGCTTCATCGCCGAGTACACTCCTGGACAAAATGATAGCGCATGTGTACCTCAGAACAGCTTGCTTTGATCTTACAGATATTATCACGATCTACAGGACGTCTGGACATTTTCACACTTTTCATAGCTATCTCCAAATTCTAAAACGATGTGTTCATTTTAGTACTTCGAATATGTGCAAATATACATGCAACACCTTGCTTTGCTAAGTTCAAGCGTTCGTTTGAGATTAATTCTCAATTAAGGTACTGAAACCATTCGTATACAAGAGGTAAAAAAGGTAAATCACGACAGCAACATTTTATTTTACTAATCCATTTCACGAAGAAGGAGAACTAACATTCAACGTTTTTATTCATATCGCATTTTTTAGAAATTGTTTCATGGCACCTTATGTGTAAAGATATATGTATGTTTGTAGATTTGCTATTATTTCGCCTCCAGAATTTCCGTTTTTCGTCTGCACGTTCAGAAAGCCAGTTGTACTTTACTTGTTAACAGGTTCTTTGGTTTTGCGTCGTAACAATTACGGCACTTTCGTTAACAAAATTCCATGCGGTCCCTGAGAAATTAAAGATAACAGATATGCGCTATCATTCTCGCCATGAGTGTAGTAACCTTGCGGGTCCTACCACCCACACCCTAAATCCTGACCCCATGCTCTCCTTCGCACGTCCTACCACACGCTCTCCTTCTCTTTCTTAGCTGACGAAGCTATATCCTCGTTCTTCGTACCAGAAACCATCCCAACTCTCATCTAAGGCCGACTTTAATACGTGAGGGTGCCATGGGATTTGCCGGATTAGCACCGAGAATTAGCAAGCAGATGTGGCAAGATGCTACGCGCCTCCGACAACCCGAAAATTATTTGTCGCTCCGCCGCTTCGCTCGCTAACTATCACGCATATGTTCACCGTTATTAGAAACAGTTTAAACGTTTGCCGCGCACGTTAGAGCCGGCGAATATTAGAGCTAGGAAAATTCTGCAGCTACAGCCGTCGGGTGTGAATTAAAATTTTGTACTTGTACCTCGTTAACAATAACAGGCGACTAAAGTAGAACATTTCTCGTCCCGAGTGAAGTAGTCGCTTACTTTATGCAGTGCCTGTCAGCCATTTAACTACGCTCTTTAAACACGAATAACTTTTTCTAAATTGCTCGAAATAATTTGAGCTTTCTTCGAGATCTTAGAAGGGTCAGTTTAGTAGACACAGTAGTTTGATCGAAGATCTCGAGAGAAACATAAAGGTCGTGGTATTTATTATAATTACGTTGAAACTTTGTGCACCTTTTTTGGTAAGTTTGATAAAAATTGAAACTGCCTGTAGTATTTATTTGAACTCTCTAAATAAGGAATATTTAAATTACGTACAATAATGTAAGAATTTATATATAGAAAGTGAAAAATGAGTTATGTTATTGAATATTAATGGATTCTAGTGCATATATTTTTCTCATGTTATTTTATACCTTTCTTTTATAGAAATCCATTTATTCTAATGACGAAAAGTGATAAATATTTTTAAATGATTATTTTTAATATGTAGTAAAAAGTTCCTACTGAAATTTAAGTTACAAATACTAAATGAAGTTTTAATGGATCCTAAACTGACTCTTACTTTGCACGAATTTTTAAATATTAAACACTCTTATTTTATTTTAAATATATTTCATTTAGTACATCTACAAATATTTAAAATCATAAAAACCATTCTTTATTCTGAGTATTATTATTGAGATACGATGGAGATCGTGTTTCGAAATGAAAAATATAAAAATGTATTAATATACCTCACAGAAAATTCGTAAACGTTACGTAATAACGTAAAGTATAATAATACAACTACAAAGTTGGAAATTACGTTTCTACAACTGAAGAATGTTAGAATGTCTCATTTGGAAATTATCTCTGAAAAAATTCGTAAGCTTTTCTTATCTCCGAGGGGTCTTGAGCCAGAGTATATGTTTTTATCAGCAAATGTGCTACACCGGCGGTACAAGAAACAGTTGTACCGGTATTGACAGCACAGTACATTCTCCAGGGTTCGCTATAACTTTCTTTTTTCGCGAGTGCTTCTGCTTTCTTTTAAAACTACGGAGAATCGGTCGGACGTTTTAATATGCTGAAGAGATGGTGCAGTTGCATTGTATCGAAAACGCCGGTTGTACGTGAGAGGGTGGAGTTAGCGGTAACCAATTACTCGACGTTCTCCTTCCGACATCCTTCCGATATTTACACGCACCCAATTTCTCAAGGGAGGCCCGGAAGTCATTCACATTTTAAATGACTCTGCTGTGCGCCGTGCGAACAATGGCGCACATACGTATCGACGAAACATTAGTCGCGAAGAGCTCGTACTCGCGCCGAACTGGACTTAACAGACGGAGAGAAAAGTGAATTAGAACATTCGAGGAGTCGTAAATCGGTGATACTGTCCTCTTAACGAAATTACCGACGGTAAATCAACGGCCGGAGAAAAAACAGAGGGAAGACGGAAGAAACGCGTGCTCCTAGTGCCATTTATATTAACGAAAAGGCAAAGCAAAACAATACCGTAAGAGCTCCCTTCTCTTTCTCTCTCTGTTACCTCTCTTCCGCTTCTTCGGGTAATAAGAAGAATTGGCGAGTGTGCTTTCGACTTTTAATCTTATTAGCTCCGCTGCCTTTTTCAGGGACCTCACAGACCTGTATAATTAAATTTCTTAAACAAAAGGCGAGCAAGAAACGATGAACCAATTCTAACAGAGTACCATACGAAATAATGCTTTCATTTAAAAATTAGTCGTGTATCGTTGTTCCTCAATATTAATAATCGTTAAACTCGATTGCCACGTGATTATTGACATTCAACAATTTATTAAAATCAGAAAATAAATATTAATGTACTCTGCGAAATATAAAAATATTGTACTTTAAATTGTAGACAAATTATTTCTATCAATTATGAATATTTAAAAAATATATTAAAATTTCAAAAAAGAAATGTGTAATATTTTCTATTCTCTATTAACCAAATGATATTTTAAAAACGATCGAATTGCTTTCAAATCATTTATATAAATCTTTTTGATTAAAATATAACATTGTACAAGTATATGCAGTCTGTATAAAATGCTTCAATAAAATTTTCAAATGAAATATCGTTTATCCCGTGTTATTTAGGGATTTATCAGTTTGAAACAATATTCAAATGTTTTGTTAATATCTCAACTTAAGTGCATCAAATTTCTAGAACATTATAAATTTACAGAAAGAATGATTTTACGAAATTTTCAAACAGAGTGTTGCTTGTGTCGTTTTATCTAGGCACTCGTCATTTGGAAAAGAATGTTTAAATTTATTCTTAAAATTTCTACTGCATGGTATAAATTTATCCACGGAAATGTTTTTAATTTTCTGAACGTTATTGCGTGTAGGCGTAGTGAATGTAAATTTCCTGAATGAAGGTATTGTTTCGTAGTGACAAAAAAGGGGAATAGTTGGTACCGTTTGGAAAATATAAACGTCGATCCTTTCTGTAGGCAGTCTCAATATCGCTATCGGTTGTTCCAACAGTGCGTACGTTTGAACATTTGAAAATTGTTTGAACAAAGCCACCGCGCGTTCGTGTGGCATTCGCGTGCTTTAATAACCATATGCCCGCAATATTGTGGTTACGTTAACAACAGTCCTGATCGCCTGGACCAAACAACAAATATTTATGTATGCTTGATGGCTGTGGTCACGCGTGAATGGCTACCAATCAATTAAGGTTATTTCGCTCAGAAAAAAGGCAACCCCCGTGGACAAACTTGGTTGCAACGAACCACGTTGAAATTAAATAACCAAACACAAAACGGAACTAATACATGTAACAAGTAAAAGGTGTGTCTTGTATATAACTATTAGATAGCTATTATTTAACAGTTAGAAAATTAAATACATTGCGACACAGTGCAGTTTAGTGATTGCAATAATACAATCATCAATGTACATCAGTATGCAACATTGCAATACACTGACCCTTACATTTGTGATTAATAAAATTATTCTTTAATTAATTAATTAATTTCGTCAAAATTACGCACTAAATGTCTAGTTTTATATTGTATTTAACACGTTGAACGAGGAGCTATTTTACCCAGTTTTCGCGTTACATTTTATTTAACTTTAAATGCAAAGAATATAACTGTGAAGCAAAAGACTCGTTTGTCTGAATTGTGCTTTTCTGTTTCATTCGAATTAAAATAGTATGAATATTTCTTAATATTATATAAACTATATATAACACATTAATTTGTAAATTTAATATCGTTAGTCCCCAGGGACTTGTACAATGCATTTCCATACTTGGCTTAAAACGGTGACGGTATAGAAGAAAATAATTATGTTATCAAATGTGAGCCAGAATGACAGAACTTCCAATTTTTCTAATAAACAAATTCAATTTAATGTGATTTATTTTTAAACCTCATTTTCTAGAATACTGTTTTCAAATAGCAAAGGCACCGGTAGAAACGATAGTACAGATTTTATTATTGCTGTGAAAGCAAATACTGATGTTTACGAAAATCGAGAATTATTTTGTCAATGCTTCGAATGGACAATATGAATCGAAACCACCGAAATAATTATTGCTTTGTGTGCCGTTGTTGTAGCACACGTATAATTGATTTTATTTTACGACATTATAGTTTAATTTTACCGATACTTTGGTAATATATCACAGAAACAATTAATTCGTTACACTTGCTGTTTTCGTAATTTAATGCATAAAAATCCATAATTGTGTATAGATTCCGAATATAATTATCGATAACATTGAAATACGAAACAAAATTTAATTGGTGAAAATGAAATGAACACCATCCTATTCGTACCGTTCATTTCTCTTCTTGCCGAATAATTTTGCTTAACATTACAGACGTATACAAAGATAGTTATATGCGTGCCCGAATGGCAAATTAATGGAACACATCGTAATTTTATCATAGATTTAATTATACTGAACGATAAATAACGAAGCACATCGAACTCCAGACGATAATTGTGAATGAAAATACTCTAATTTCACGATACAATACGTGTAGCAACAATCAGAACATATTGTTAATTAATTGTCTCTGTAACCCATCGGTTTCTTAATTTCTAAAATATTTTAATATTTATAATAACGCAAAGACTACTAAAAAACCAAAAACAGGTGTCTCGTTTATTAAAATATTAAACTTTGATCATTGTTGTTTCAACAACAGTTTCAACAATTGTTCTCAACAATAGATAAGATATTTTTTCTTCTTAGTAAGATTACATTGTTTGTTTAATTAGAAGATTTAACAATATGATAGTTTGGATATTAATTGTAACATAATATAAAATAGTTTTAATTCAATAATTGTTCTCGGTGATATATAAGTCATTTATCATTCTCATGTGGAACTAACTATGTGTTAAATTAGGAGATTCAACAGTATGATATTTTCGCTGACGGTAATTCTAGGCGGTAAATATGCATAGACATGTTGTTAGCAAATATTGAACAGTTCCGACAGCTCAGCTATTACTACTTATCATATAATACAAATTTTCCATTTTGCTCCATTCTATCCTATATTCTTCGACACAGACACACGTGTGCAGTTCGGAAGTATATACGGGCAAACTTGAAACGAGTTTCAGATTCTTTCGGCCGTCGAACGAGTTGTTGGAGCGTTTTGAAATTCCGGCACTCGAAACTCTCACCGCATGGTTTCTAATTTCCGATCGCTCCTTACCCACTCTTATGCCGAACTCCAAAAGAGCATGCTCATGTATGCCCGAATACTATGCAATCTAGGCGGGGAGTATAATGCAAGCAACTTTGGTAAACCTTGTATAAAATGCAAAAGGCGCACCCGCTCGAGATATTGCGATAATTAATCGAACAGTCACAAATTTAATATTTAACCTATCTACCAGCGAAGCGACTAATATGCGTTACCTAATAACAACAATACAATTAAATTTACTTAGATCTTGTACGATTTTGATTGCAATATATTCTGGCATACATAATTGTGCCTATAATTATGAAAGTGGTCTAAGTAAAAATTTAAAAGATATGAGTTTATCAGTTATTTCACACCACATTATAATAAACTAAATTTATTCAATGTAATTTTTACGATATCGTAAAAAATGAACCATTAGATAGTGGTTATAATTTCAACATTACCTGGAATTCATTTAGTGTTAATTATGAAAGTGGTCTAAGTAAAAAATTTAAAGAAATTATGTAAATAGAACCTTAAAATGGCACGTGGCCCTCTTTGGCGCGTTTTTGAACTACACTCCAGTTATTCAGGAACATTTTAAGAATCTTAAGAACTCATAACGATGAAAGCCAAAATGATAAAAATGCATTACTTTTTAAAAATAATTAATAAATGTTCATGAATTATTTCATTAAAATTATTGTTTCAAATAAAACTCATAATGGGCACAATTGTGTATAATTATTTTCAATGAAGGTAACTATACAATCTTAATAATTGCAACATAAAGAAAATGGAAACTGTTATTTGACCGCACGTGGTAAATTCAATGCGAACAACTATATACAAATTGGATGTCTCCCATAATATTTTCCCATTTTCTAGAAATGGAAAGATATCTTTAAACGAGTTAAACGTCTTCTATAGTTTCATTCCCACTTTCAAGAAATGGAAAGCTACTGATAATTAGAAGTAATTATAAAAATGAACAGAAGAAATATGTTCTAAGTGTCTAAGCACAATTTTATAAATCTATCTGATGAAACATGCCTTACCTGAAAATTTGAACTGTACGTTGTAGCTGTAAATTACAAGATTAACAACACATAAAGATATTAAACAAGTATCCAAAGTGAAATTCAGCAATTTCGATACTGGCTATAAATTAGAGAAAACTGAGTATTTATTTCTAATTATGGCTAAATATTGTAGAAATGTAACTTTTTAATTGGAATGACTCTAAAGTACGATAGATAAATGTGGAATACATACAATTTCATTTTTTGACTTTACTTACAAATCAATTTAAGAGCAATCTTATATTTCTAACATTGTATCTTGTATCTTAAATTGATTTAGGGAATATGTGAGATAGCCTATAGTCAATTTATAGATATTTCTCTGTGAGCTTCTCAAGAATATTATTGTACCATAATGTACCATTTTCCTTTTCAATATCTAAATAAGAACCAATTTTTACAATTTTGCATGCATTGAAAAATAAAGTATTATTTTACCTTGTTGCCAGATCGTACGACTTATCCCATTGTACAGCATCTTGAAGTTCATCACACTGAGCACCACACACTTGAGTGTTAGAAGCCTAGAAATATGAAGACAGATAAAAATACGATGTTCGCAAATATTAAAAAAAAAATATATAGCAATAACATAAATCTATTAATTTCTATCGCATTAGTCGGAGTTGGGTCATTGAACAGTGTTGCATTTCTATGACGGTTTTTCTCGACCGAGGTGTCAAAAATCGCTGTCACTCAAACTCGATCATGAAACGGTGCTAAAAATTACAACGATCGATTAAATAGTCACGGGAGATCAACCCTATCGCCTATCCGGTGTGTAATTGAAGTCTAGACGCAAATTTATGAAGAATGCGAGAACCTCTTTCGAACGTTTAATTAGAGCTGTCAATCTGCTGGGAAACTTCGTTACATGACGCAACTAGGGAAATATTCGCTCGTATAAATACTCGTCATTTCGTCCACGGTGCTCGGCTATCGAGCGAAATTACAAATCCTGAATAGATTCGATCGACTGTGAATTAGGCGCTATCCGATGCGCCGATGTCTACCGAAATTCCGTCGCTGGTCGATCGATGCATCGGCAATTTTCCTGGCGCATGCTGCCGTCCAAAAGACTCGGATATATTCATAATGCGGTATACCTTACGGTTGGCATGACCGCCACAACTGTAAAGCTGGATGCGCAGACATGTTCGAGAGTAGTATCGTCGTGGAGCACCCTTGGAAATCGTATGCCTACGCCGATGGGCAAACCATCTCCGTCCGGCCACTCTATTGCGTCCAACTAAACCATCATTTTGCCCATCTGCCTGTCTTCCTGGCCACGTATTTATGTAAGTTACTCCGTTTTCCATATTTTCAAAACTCTGAATCATTTATCCGCGCTCACTCGTGCATGCTTAACCATCCCACCGCCTTCGTTGCGATGCTTACGTTCGGTAGCGACCCTCGGGGATACAGAGGGATGCAACAACCGGGTTTCGTTCGTGAGCTACATACTGATTCGTCTTTCCGCCGGTGCACGCCGCCGCTCTGAGACTTTGAACAATGACCATGCAGAAAGGTCGGGCCACAGTTGGAATTACCATTAGTCGGCCGTCCTGTTTCGTCACGGACAGTTATATCGGTTCCTCCTCGTTAATTTCATTCCGGTATAATGTTTAGACCTTCCTTCGCTAAATGACCAAGGTACACTTAGGCGCTCCGAGCAAAGTTTGCATGAGAATATCGCAACTTGGGGGCCTCCGCGAGTGTCGTTAAGGATAAGGGCTATATTCGCTAGAATAATTATTAGACTTAATGGAAGGATCTATACTCGGTGAAGTATCGAGTTTGTAATATATGAAATGTCTTCGTTAAGCGGCGCGTGGTGAATGTTTCTATGAAACGATTAGGGAAATGTGATTTTAACAAATGAAGCTTCGCGCTTCGAGATACATCTTGCGAACCGTGAAGTCTGAGATAGCATTTGCTGGACACGAAAGCCAGTCGATGTAAGTACAATTTTCTTGTATAGATTTATTACGAACATAATCTTCTCGGCTTTCATTTTACCTTTGTATTCAAATTTATTTGTACGTCGTGTTAACACGATCGATACGAATGTTCCCTTCAACACCTGTTTTCATCATTATTTAATTCTATTAAATACTATATATATTCTTGTAAAATATGAGAATAAATGCTGTCACAGAAGACCTTTAAAAAAACAAAAGAAAATCTGCATTTTTGCATTAGTGTCTGCAATGTATTTATAATTGAGCCCATAATTATGAAAGTGGTCTAAGTCAGAATTAAAAAAAAAAATGAGTTTATCAGTTATTTCTCACCAGATTATTTTAAACTAAATTGATTCAATGTAATTTTTATGATATTGTCAAAAATGAACCATTAGATTAGTGGTTGTAATTTCAACATTATATGGAATACATTCAGTGTTAATTATGAAAGTGGTCTAAGTCAAGAATTTAAAGAAATTACATAAACATTATCTTAAAATGGCACGTGGCCCTCTTTGGCGCATTTTTTAACTACATAATAAGCCGACAAATTACAATAAAAACACGAAATGGCTTACAGTGATGCTTGTTTAGGTCAAGATCGTAATATTAAAGTAGCATTAACATGGATGAAAATTGCTCATTCATCAAATAATATTATCGAAACGATAGACCACAAATTTTTGCCTCATTTCGTTTATAACTTTTTGTAAACATTAAATTTGGCCAATATCGTAGGTTCACATAGAAACTATGTTTATATTCTTTCGTTAAAAAAAAAAATCAAGTAGATCCATCGATTAGTTTTCTTTCAATCGTGCCCGCAAATTTGGAAAACATGGTTTCGAGAAAAACGCGTTCAAGAGCGCTCGGCACACGTCGGCGTTCGACACTCATTTTGAACTGTTCTGGTGTTTATTCATACTTAGGGTTTTACAAACATGTTCTCTGGATAGAATACTATTGATATAAGCAATAAAAAAAGTCGATTTTGTTACCTCTAAACCCCTTTACCCCCTTAAACGGCTCAAATATCTATCACTGTAACGATACAACCTCTCCTGCTTCTAATACGCGGTAACAGAAGCACAAACCAACATAGTTAATTAACCTACAAAGAATCTCGAAATTAACAGAGTCTACGTACTTTGAAGTATTCTATCACGAGGAAGAACAGACGCGAACAGTCCTTGCTAAAAGTTAGCGTAAAGGCGTAAGAAAATGAATATCACGTTGCAACTAAAAAAAAGCAGCGAGCAGAAGGAGAGAGAAAAATGCATAGAGACGATGTTTTCGCCGTGAAATAAGTCTCGGTGGCAGAGCTAGAAGGGAGGGAGAGGGTGAGAGAGAGAGAGAGAGAAAGAGAGAGAGAGAGGCGATACTTAGGCGTCGTGCTGACATTCGTGTACGAAGGGTTGCACCCCCTGTGTTACCATCTACAATACAGAAGAGGGCCCTATTGTGACCTAGAAGTCAGTATCTCGGAGACCTCTCTCAGTCGGCGTCCGTCAGAGCGTATTATAACCCCCCTCGGCCCCCTCGGTCCCCGTTTGTACTACTTGGTTCCTGCTCCTCTGTCTCCGCCACGCCTGCCTCAGAACCACCCCCATTCGTCCCGACCTCCGCAAGACACCCATTGTGTTCCCTATTAATTACATTGCTTTACCACCCCAACCTCATGCCAGGAGCTGCAGCGGGTTAGGCTACGGTCTAAATACTGTGGACCGCCGGCGCGAGCGCGCCGCGGTACAGTCTCGTTAGGACGCCTGCGAAAACGTTCATAGATTGTCAGTCCGGGAAATTGGCTAATTCGTCAGGACGAGTTTCCCCCATTAACTGGTTTGCTACGATTTAATTGTTCGCTTACGCGAATTTGTCGGACTCCGAAAACTAGGGGACAGTTTCCACGGGCTGCCTCAATAGGAATTCATTTATCCAGCCCGGTGTGTTCTCCGGCTGCGCTGCGGCAATGGAATAGACGACGAGGACCTCTCCTCTCTGTCCAGGTCTAACCGTTATCAGCCGGCGAGTTAGCAGGAGGCGATACGAATAAAATTTTCTACATCCGCGGGAGTACGGAACTTCGTCGAGAGAGTGAAACTAGTCGTACAACGCGTTAGCCTCTTTCATCCGGCAACAATAACGGAAAGCTCGCTGTTACAGACAACTGTGGAAGAAGGGTAGTACAGGAAGGGTGGCGCAGGAACCAGAGTTCTCCAGGCGGGACGTTAATGTTGATTCTCGCGTGTTTATCCAGCTCTCTAATTTATTCAATGTGTGCATTCACTTCGCATTGCCGCTCTGTACGCTCTCGCGAACGCAGTTAGGATTTAATAGCGCTCGTTTCACTGACAAACTTGTCCGTGTACAACGTCAGTGCGAGGTTACGTCCGCAACTGGCGAAAACTGGATTAACGCCAGAAGATGCGAAACCCCCTGGACTATTCTGATAAACTCCGCCGCGCAAAAAGACAGACTCGAAGTCTCAGGGATCCGGGGAGCACCGAGAACGACTGGAACGAAGTAACTGAAATAAAGCGCGAGGGTCGAAGAAAACAAAAGGACAACAACGCTAGTCGAGGTACATCAGAGAGAGAGAGAGAGAGAGAGAGAGAGAGAGAGAGAGAGAGAGAGAGAGAGAGAGAGAGAGAAAGAGAGAAAATCCGGTCCAACGTGTATTATCATTTCGCGGAGAGAGCCCGTTCCCGCGGGCTTACGTATCGGTGACGAATTTATTCTCCCTGCCGCAATCAATTCTATGCGCACACGCGTGCGCCTGCGATATTTATTTTCAGCCGCATTTAAAATACGCGCGGCAAAGAAGTCGATATGCAAACTGTCGTAGGTGATTTACGATCCGCAACGCATCGGGCCCCGAAGTTTTATGGAAAACACGTGCATGCAAATGGACCACGGGAAGTCGTGGAGAAAACGAACCTCCAAGTAAAATAGGAAGAAGGGATGGGCTCCTCTCGGTGGGAGGAGACGAACGGGGGAAAGAGAGATCGAGAAAACCGTCTGCGTTGTCGAGGCAGCCAGAGCCACATGTTGCTCTCTTTTAAGCGTCATCTTTAATATCAACAAACGGATACGGCTGCCGATCCTAGTGGATGCAACGTGCATCGCGCGTATGCCGCGAATTCGATAGCTCCGCGGGAGCAGTTGATGCTAGCAACCGCGAAACATTGTTACAAGCGTCTGCTTTGAATTCAGATAACGTATCTCGCGCCTTCAATATCTTTCTCATTCACTCTAACCTTCATTCCTCGTCTCGTTCCCGATCTCCCTGACGTATCTACCTTTTGTTCAGCTTCCACCCCTCGCCCCTCCTGCTCCTTCGTCCCCCCATAACCTGCTTTTCATAGCGAGCTCTCCTTCTCCATCCATCGTCCCCTTTCGTTCCCGCGTGGCACCGTTCACTCGTACGCCTCGAGGTTGACTCGCGAACGAAAACAGCGTGTCAGATATGACAACGTTCCCAGCACATGACGGTGCTAAGGGTTCTGGACACTGCCGAGGCGACCAGTGAACAGCCACCGGCCAGTATCGAGCTAGAAACAACGAAATCCCTGTCTGTCTTTGTCTGGCCGCGTTCGACGCTGCATTATCAAATATTCAATTGCCATGCCGTTCACTCGCTGCAATACCTGCTCGGAACTTAAATGCTTGCGTTAGCATGCAAAATCGATATCGAACATCATTAGTTATCGCATAGTTTGTCGAGTTAATTGTCTAGCAAATGGAAAATATTATTTGCAGTCACGGTACACGCTTTATCAAAGGTAATGACGTGACGATAACCTAGATTATAAATATCGATATGGAAAGTTGCAAATGAAACATTAATTTATGTCGAGAGCAAATAAAGTGATGAAAGAAAATTTCACGATCAGAGAGAACATTATTAGATTCGTAAAATCGTATAAATTATTTCGTATGTATACAGTGAATCAGTTTAATATTCGGACACTATACAATTTTCACTTTACCGCATTGTAATTTTGTTCACGATGAAGACAAAGAAAATTATTTCTAAATTACATTACCGTATAGGGTCTAGTTAATAAAAGCATCATTTTTATTTATATAATTACTAACGTTTACTAAGTATTCTATTTTAAACGAAACAATGTCTAGTTTTAACGTGACAATAATATTCGGACACTTCGGAATGTAACAATTTGCGTGAGCTAGTGCGATGTTTAATGCGATTGTGATGTATGTTTACAAACATTACAGTCTGTGTAAACTGTCTCGAGCCTCAGAAAATCAGTTGTGTTTAGATATTCACTAAGTTCACTGGTAATAATCGGACGTAAGAGAAACACTTTATACAACGTACGCCAACTTGTCATTTTTTACAATGCCAAAGGTGAATCGTAAAGGAAAATTGCAGCGATGCTTAAAATTAGTAAAAGTACAGTGTGAGATATTATTAAAAGATTTAAGTACGAAGACCGAATACAATCTATTCCGCAAAGAGGCCAACCAAAAATGGTTATAATGGACGAGTTGCTCGGAAAAAACCGTATTTGAATGAAACTAATAAAAAGAAAAGATTAAACATTGCGAGAGAATTTGTTTTAAAAGAAGATACGTGGTGGAATGACGTTATTTTTAGCGATGAGAGTAAATTCAACATTTTTGGATCGGATGGACGAAGAATGGTGTGGCGATAGAAGAATGAAGAATTAAAAATTAAATATACGAAGCCGACTATAAAGCACGGAGGTGGAAATGTACTTGTATGGGGATGCATCTCATCATTTGGAATGGGTGAATTAATTGTTATTGATAACATAATGGACAAAAATGTATACCTGAACATTTTAAAAAATAATTTACGTAAAAGTGCAATAAAAATGGAGATTCAGAATACATTTAAGTATTATCAAGATAATGATCCAAAGCATAAGGCACGTATCGTACAGGAATATTTGCTGTATAATTGTCCAAAATTATTACAACCGCCACCTCAGTCCCCAGATCTGAATCCTATAGAAAATTTATGGGATGAACTAAACCGACGAATTAGAACAACTGCAATAGCATCTAAAAAAAATGTTAAAAGAACGACTGAAAGAGGAATGGAATAATATTAGTACAGAATATTTGAAAAAAATAATTTGCCATATGCCTCAACTATTAAAAGAGGTCATTCGTCAAGAAGGATATCCTACACTATATTGAATTACTTTTCTTTTGTAAAAATTAATACAAAAACTATCAGTTTTTAAAAATGTCCGAATATTATTGTAAAGTTGAAATCAGACGTTGTTTTGTTTAAAATAGAATATTTAATAAACGCTAGTAATTATATAAATAAAATTTATACTTTTATTAACTAGACATTATGTAGGAATGTAATTTAGAATTAATTTCTTTTTCCTTCATCGTGAAAAAAATTACAATGCGACAAAGTAAAAATTTTATAATGTCCGAATATTAAAGTTACTCACTGTAGATCAAAACTATATGGTGCATATGGTTCCCCTGGTAAGTAAATTAACACTTTCATTGACACGTTGGTCACGATTCTTTGGCTATCTATAAAAATAAATTTTGAAAAAACTGAATTTCATTGGAGTTGTACAATCTAAAAGGATTTAACAAATAATTGGTACAGTATGCTTTAATTTTACCATTTTTATTATAAAGCATTTCTCGGGGCTGATTAGTTAAGAGACAATTCGTTAATGATCGCGATTTGTGAAGAAATTAATGCAATTGTGTTTAATATTAATGTTATATATTGTAGAAACATATTATATCTGTTTAGTTTGCAGCAAACTAACACTTTGGCTGTCATGTCACCCATATATATCACTAATATATTCGTTGCATTCAATTCAATTTATATTTAAAGACTACAAGAAGGTTGAAGGATAACTGTGTATCAGACATTTTAAGTTTTCAATTGTTACTGCATTAAATAAATTACTTCGATTTTGTGGCATTTTTGAGGTTGTTGGTTGGGCAGTTAAAGTGTTGATAGAGTGTCTAACCTTTTTTCGTTTTTATTGTTAACAAATAGTACTTCTTATTTGTTTCGATGATTTTTTAATGATGAAACGTACAATAGTAATACTGCGTATCTTTCTTCGCGACCCTTACAGAGTAAAACAATAATTGCTATTAATCTGTAGAGTGCCTCCGAACATCCAGGAAACATGTTTGCAAAGCAGCGATCATACGACTCATTTCAATTAAATTAATGAAAATGTTATTCGAATCAAATCGACAATTCAATAAAATCCACGGAACTTTGTTGATCGCTGAACGAAGGTTCTCTGTCAGTAGTTGACAAATTGGAAATTAAAAATGCTGTTATAAATTCAATTTTACGTGACTGAATGAAATATATTATACCACGTATCAGACATTCTCCATTCAGTGAAATATCGACGAAAAATTTCCGTTGCATACGAATGGGTGTTGCATGTTACAACGTTTTTTTACCGTGACAGTAAGCAAAACGTTCTCTGTGGCCGCTGTAAAAAAGTATGTTTAAACTTGCATGAAACAAAAGAAATATGTCGCTTTAGTATGAAACATTGTTCAGTCCTGCCACAAAGCTTATTGTAAACGGTGCGGTAATGTTTCTCGTATATTAGTGTTTCTATATGCCAGGGCACGTTTTGTCGCTTGATATTTAAACAACGCCCCTTTGGAGTCACTCCCCTTCTAAATTGCCTGTACAATGTATATGTATTATTGCAAATTGATTGGGAGACTTTTACCACTAGAACTACGTCAACATATTTTTGCATTTTTTAATTTACGGTCAGTGAGACTACAAAGATGAATTTCTAACAGGATAATCCAGTGACTTTATTTCTCTGACAATATTTATAATAAAAATCGCTGCAAATCTGAACAAATACTCTTTTGTCATACTTACATAATTATGAAAAATAATCGCTTTTAGTGTTTCATACATTTAATATTAACTTTCTTTTGCACATATGTCGAACATTGTATTTTTATAAAAAATTAAGTTACTGTACTTCTTAAAAATTGCTGCAAAATTAACAATTATACACCAGTCAAGATTAGAAGTCATAGTATTAGAGAAACATTGTAGTAATCGAAGTAAATATTGGTATATGGGTGATCAATAATATGTACAATGTAAACGGTACTGGAGCAAACATTGTAAGAGATGTCGTTCGAGGGTGGATATAAATTTAAATTTGCAATTCTTTGCTAAACACTGCTTCAGTGCACTTTATACCTACTCCAGAAGATGTAGTGAAAAGTCAGAGAAAATGTGCGTAACTATCGAGCACAACTTTTACGATAATTACAAGCAGGTATAAAAATTAATGGAATAAGAGAAGAGTCTTTTAGCAGACACATCGATAAAGTACAGAATCTCTTTCACTGTAAAATTGTCAGCAACAGATTATAAAAGCTTACATTAAAAGCAAAGCTCGAATTAACAAATTAGCGAAGCCATTTTCAATTAACATATGAAATGCAGTCTTTTCCTGAAAGTTTAATATTTTCGAATAATTTTGCACAGCAACTGGTGGACTAAAATATCTCAGAAAATTAGCTGAAGTGTCTTCTAATGATGAAGTCCGAAAAGAGTTTAACATAATGTCGCACAGTACCGTAAAAATCGTGAAACCGGTCTAGTGTAATGACCAACGTGTCAAGGGTAGAACAATTGTGCCATAACGAAATGCAACCCTGAACACGGAACATTATCCACCGTTCGATGTGACGAGTGATATCGGTTTTAATGGGAGGAAGGCATTAGCATTAATTTGAGTTACCGTTTATTTATAATGGGTTAATGTTAATTTACGAAGTAGCCAGCATCGAGTGGGCCTGCACCCAACCAACGATTCCCACCCCCTCCCCACCACCCACACCCACCCCCCCACCAACCCGCGACTAAAAGCATTGTTTCGAGCCGTGGTTTTGTGCTCAATTTGCATTTCCCTGCTAATACATTACGGTTTATAGCCGCGCGGCAGTCGCTTTCGCGGTAAACTGCATAAAATATGAGGACTCGCTTCACGTCCCGCGGCGTTAGGGCGGTGCCCTAACCGCGGACGTGTTGCTTGCGGGAAAAACGCAGATTTTCCCTTTTTACCGTCGCTTCGCGAATGCTAAAGGCAGCTCGTAACACGGATATCACCACCGGGGATGTTGCACCACTCATTTTCTGCTGGGGAAGTGTGCGTCAATTCTCCTTGTTACACTACGCAATCGTTGCAATTTTAAACGTTCGCCGGTACGAATCATGCTCTCACTCAATGTGATTCTTGTTTCAATCGTCATACTTTCGCGCGGGCATTCGTTCGAACGGAATTTCATGGAGTTATTCGCTGCAAGTTTAAACATTCGCGTTGCAATCTCTTTCGGTATACTCGTGATAAGTATGGTTGAACCCATACGAATCGTTACACGTGAATTTATTTTATACATATTTTTGAGCAGCAATCGTTGTTCATCTTTTTCAGTGGACGATCCAAATGGAACCTAGCTCTGCCATTCGATGATGTGATAAAAGTGTAATTCTGTACGAATAACTTGTTTCAATCGTCGTACTCCTGTGTATGGATTTATTAAGGTAGAATTTTATGAATTTTACCACCCCTGTGTCGTAGTGTTTCTTGAAATATCTATAAATATTAATTCATAACATAGAAAAAAAAAGTGGAGCACTTATTTAATGCGATGTTCAAGAAATGAAGACATTTGTGAACATAATTACGAAAGTGGTCTAAGTAAAAATTAAAAAAGAACGAGCTTATCAGTTATTTCACACTACATTATTTTAAACTAAATCTATTCAATGTAATTTTTACGATATCGTAAAAAATGAACCATTAGATAGTGGTTATAATTTCAACATTACCTGGAATTCATTTAGTGTTAATTATGAAAGTGGTCTAAGTAAAAAATTTAAAGAAATTATATAAATAGAACCTTAAAATGGCACGTAGCCCTCTTTGGCGCGTTTTTGAACTACACTCCAGTTACTCAGGAACATTTTAAGAATCTTAAGAACTCATAACGATGAAAGCCAAACTGATAAAAATGCATTACTTTTTAAAAATAATTAATAAATGTTCATGAATTATTTCATTAAAATTATTGTTTCAAATAAAACTCATAATAGGCACAATTGTGTATAATTATTTTCAATGAAGGTAACTATACAATTTTAATAATTGCAACATAAAGAAAATGGAAACTGTTATTTGACCGCACGTGGTAAATTCAATGCGAACAACTATATACAAATTGGATGTCTCCCATAATATTTTCCCATTTTCTAGAAATGGAAAGATATCTTTAAACGAGTTAAACGTCTTCTATAGTTTCATTCCCACTTTCCAGAAATGGAAAGCTACTGATAATTAGAAGTAATTATAAAAATGAACAGAAGAAATATGTTCTAAGTGTCTAAGCACAATTTTATAAATCTATCTGATGAAACATGCCTTACCTGAAAATTTGAACTGTACGTTGTAGCTGTAAATTACAAGATTAACAACACATAAAGATATTAAACAAGTATCCAAAGTGAAATTTAGCAATTTCGATACTGGCTACAAATTAGAGAAAACTGAGTATTTATTTTTAATTATGGCTAAATATTGTAGAAATGTAACTTTTTAATTGGAATGACGCTAAAGTACGATAGATAAATGTGGAATACATACAATTTCATTTTTTGACTTTACTTACAAATCAATTTAAGAGCAATCTTATATTTCTAACATTGTATCTTGTATCTTAAATTGATTTAGGGAATATGTGAGATAGCCTATAGTCAATTTATAGATATTTCTCTGTGAGCTTCTCAAGAATATTATTGTACCATAATGTACCATTTTCCTTTTCAATATCTAAATAACAACCAATTTTTACAATTTTGGATGCATTGAAAAATAAAATATTATTTTACCTTGTTGCCAGATGGTACGACGATCTTGAAATTCACTATCACACTGATCACTACACACTTGAGAGTTAGAAGCCTAGAAATAAGAAGACAGATAAAAATACGATGTTCGCAAATATTTAAAAAATTATATAGCAATAACGTAAATCTTACTTAGTGACTTAGACCACTTTCATAATTATGGGCAGATATGTATGTCTAACAAAGGCAAACCTTGTAACAACTTTAAAACTTAATTACTTAGAAGGTTTCGTTGATTTGCAATAAAAATTACTGTCGACGTTAAGGGATGCATTAAAAAGTTTTCAGTGATGGATTATGAACTTAAAAAATTCTGAAATAATCGCCGGTCGGTAAAGTGTTAAAATAAAGTATTCACTTTTGTTATAAATGCAAAAAATATACCGTCTATTTGTAAAGAATGCTTTACAGAGGTTGATTGCAGACTTGATCCGCATTTATGACGACTACTCCCTGATTTAGACACGTTTGACTTATCTCTGTATAGAATGAAGAAAATAATAATTTATAGATCAAAGGATGCAATAAAAACGATGGACGGACTGCGGTCCTGGACTAGTTTCTAAAGGAAAAAGACGTTTGTATTATGGACTAAAAATGTTGATGGAAACAGGTCGAGTTCTGTATTGTGAGTCTTTCACTTTATACGTAAATTGTAAATGATAAAATCGATTTCAGGAAGGAAGTGACCCCAATCACATTTATCTCCACCGGGGAGAAGAATGAACGCTTGTCCTACGGGTGACCACTTTGCTCCACGATGCTTCCCACGGACCTCTTGAACTCATCGCACACCAATATTTCCTCTTTCGAGTGGAGACCGGCGAGTGATCTGTTTGCCCGATAACAGATTCGCGCAGAAACATTTGTACCTAACTGCTTTCATTGGGTCTTGAATTTCTTTAAACTTTCGATTGTTTCAATTCGAACGAGTGGACCGAGAATGGACCGTTGCCAATTGAGATGTTAAGAATTTTATTCGGTCGAACACTTGAAACACGAACCTCGGCGCCAGTTTATAGAGACTTAGAACTTCGTAGGCGTACCGATTTATCACGTAGATGCAACGCCATCTTGGAACCAATATCCCTGCATATAAATCATGCGTCAGCCATTGCCGAGACAAAGACTTATATCAGATCGATCAGCAGATATATCCTGGATTATTTGATGTTCTCGCAAAAGTTCCAGTACTTGAAACAAATGTACTATACTCGGATGCGAACCTACACCATTCATGTAAGCTCAATTCTTTTGTATTGTGCACGAGTATTTGCTTCCAATTAAATGCTAATTCTTTACGAATTATTATTCTTCTTTTCTAACGTTGTAGGAATACGTTGAATAGAACACTGAACCGTAGACAAACGATAGAATGTACCGGAATTTGTTGCATGTGTTAAATACTTTAATTATTATTTTAAGACAACTGATTGTTCACTTTCATTATATGGTCCTTATTGTAGAACTGTAATATTGTTATATATACTATCTTTTAAACTGCCTTTATTATCTCATATTAACTAAATATTGCTGAGAAAATTCAACTCCAAATTCAGTTTCAATTATTACAAACAGGAATAATATTTAAATTATAATTAGTTTCGTTTCACTCCAGTAGATATGCACGTGTTCGAGATCATTAAAATGTGAACTAAATTCCAATTATCCATTATGTCAAAATTTAATGGAATGCAGTCTATTGATTTTTATATGTGCGCCCTAAGTGTCCTAATCCATAAAAATTAATTACCATAGTTTCTCATATGAAAGAGATCTGCCATACTATTTTATTTCGTCTGACGCACTAAATACCGATCGGTGGATAAAGAATAAGTAATACTGTTCGAAAATCAATGTAAAATAATTTGACCACTTTTACACGTGTAAGTTTATAATAAAAATTGTGTAAATCAAATTTAAAATAATATAGATATTAAACAAACTTAAGCATGTCAATATATCATTTTCAATCGATTAAAATTACTACAAGAATAAATATTTTTCAATTTGATCCCTATTCGTTGCAATTGGTATGCAACAATTTTATTGTCCACAAAGAGTCATATACTAGCTACCATAATAATCAAGCTTGCCCTCGCAGTGGCCTCTGAAACGTAATTTTAGGGCGAGGGGTTAAACATGTTCTCTTTACCATAAATAGCGTGAAAATTCGCATGTTCACAGGCCTGCACCACCGTGCGTCATGTAATTCGATGACGTGCGCTATCATATAATTCCTGCAGGCTCATGGAAATTTTTCGCCATTGACTATCTTCCTGAATGCTTGAAATTAGTGGGTGTGGGCAATCAGAACGTTTCAGAGCAGCCGACGATGAACCAAGAAACGGTCGCAGCAGCGAGATAAGTTTAGGATCAAAGCTCGAGCAATTATTAAAACAGGCGATGCAAACAAGCAGACAAAATCATTGGGGTAAAAACTTTCTCCTGCAACCATGCAGGACCGTGTCGCCAGTTGGTGGACATGGCGTCACACCAACTAGACACTGGCGGTCGATAAAGAAGATTTTTTGGACCGAAAAATATCTTTCAAGAGAGAAGTGTATATCTCATTGCTAGTCTGCCTTTTCCAAGATCTCTCACCAATTTCAGGTCCATTTTCTCAAGTCGACGCTTCTCTTTTCGGACAAGCCGCGCCCGTCAACTAACCCCAGAGCCATTATCCGCCAGTGTCAATATCTTATTACCGACATATACCGTCGCGACAGCAGCCAACCAGTTTTCAGGTCGATCGGCATTGAATTGCGGTCGCGGCACAACTTCGAAATTTCGCGGCGACAAAATCGCAAACATGAGCAAAATTACCATGATAGAATGATTTGTTAAAAAATCCCCTGAAATGCTAGTTTCGGGGCGTGGCACAAGCGCGAAAAGGGATATTTGGAGCAGCTTTCGGCATTTGAACCAAGTCGATTGTGCTGATAGTCTGGTCGGGGCACGACTTAAAAGATTGCCAAATATTGCCAAACGTTGATGGGGCGTATCCCCCCCCCATCGAAAATCGTGAAAAATTGGGGAAAAATGTTTAGGTCCCCGATTCTTTTGTAAATTCTCCTACAAGCTACTAGATGCGTGGGCAGAGTGTACGGCAATTTCCAAGTCGATCGGAATGGAATTACAAAAAATGTGCAGATCGAGGAAAAGGGTTAACCCTTTGAGCACTATGGACGCATATATGCGTCTGGCGAAAGCTATCGGTGTCGACTAAGGACGCATATATGCATTTTGTCTATGTTGCCGGTATGGGCTGAAAGCGCATATATGCGTTTGTCAATTTTTTCCATCACCTACCTAGAAGTAATACAATTACTTTTGTGTGAGATGGATACAAATGCATTCCTTCCGTGTTGTTTGTGCAAAAAATATGAGAAAGAACGACACGCGATATGAATGCAGAAAATGCTATGTCGGTTTATGTATCGATAATTGTTTTGAAATTTTTCACACACAACTGAATTATTAATTTCTGTTCAATCTACTAAATTTAGTTTTCTAGTTCATTGTTTTCTAATTTTTTGGTGAAATTTTAGTTTACCGTAAATTTTAATGTTTATAATAGATATTTAACGTGCAAAAGAATTACTATAACTTATTACTATTTGCGCCTTGAAATAGTTAATCAACACAGTTCAGTCTATCGAAAAAGTATTCCGTCCACAGCGATCGTCAGCGCTGGCCGCGCGCCGTTCGTACGAACCGCATAGGCCGCAAGTATTCAGCACTCAAAGGGTTAAATATTAAATAGTGGTTTCCAAACGTCGTTGATGTATCGTACCACACACACGCGACAATTAATATTATTACTTGTGTTTTCATTAGCGTTCGCGAGATTGTCCGAACGGTTAGGCTACCGATGTTATTTTCGTGTCAGTAGTCCGAGAATAGAATTACTCGGCCATTTATCTCGTGTCTGTAGGGACCCCGAAGAATTCCTTTTCTCCTCGACGGGTACGTAGTCTGGGTCTGTTCTGGAGAGTCGGAAGGGAAAAAACCGAGGAAACTATTGCGTGAGATGCAATGCGTATATGGACGATCGATGGCTGTAGAAATGCCTGCAGGATCTGTCACGCACAAAAATATTACGTCATATATTTGCGGCTAGACGGGTTCCAGGGTTGTTTACGACTTACAGGATCGTTTCCAGAAGACTTTTGCGATATACGTAACCCCCGACGGGCTCAACGGGTGACGGAGAAGTATGAAAGAGCGATCACCAAAGTCCTCGACCGCCAATTTATTTCCTTCGCGAATCTCGGACGGTCGTTTTCACTTTATTACGCGAGTATCGTGCACCGTCGGCAATGTCCGATAGACACGGCCCCCATAAATTTTTATGGCAGTAATCAGGAGTGGTGTCAGACGACCGCTTGATACCATACACGTGTATAATACGGGGGCGATAAGGCCGCAGATACAGTTGTGAGTCACTTTCCTATCTATCGGCCGTGGTTGTTCGTTCTAGTAGTTGTACGATTGATTGGCGAATTTAGAGTAATTTGATGTACTTTCAATACCATAAAGATAAGGCACTTTATCGGAAGGTGATGCTCGATTTTATTTTCGAAAGGTAATCTCATTTGAACTGTCGCTGGAAAGATCGCAATTAAACGCGTCTAATGCGAGGAACGTCTCTGGTTTCCAGGTTCATTCCAGTTAAATTCAACACGATTTCCGATCAATCGTTGCTAAACTGTTCGTTTTGCTATTCCTACACTGTTTTACGGCTAGGTAAGACGAATTTAAACTAACATTTTTAAATGCATTACTTTTATTGACTTCAATGCATACACTCTTTATAATTATAAGTTAAGTGCGTTCAAGTTGCAAAATGTCACGAAATTAAAAAATTGTAGAAATGTGAATATAGAAATATAAAAATAACGAAATTAAAAATGATTTCGTAATTGAGAAATAGGGATTTGTGCTTCTCCGTTTCAATGAAATCTATTAAAATAGTGTGAATATTTTTAGTATTATATAAACAATATATAATAGTATATAACGTCCCCAGGGACTGACATAGCGTTAACGTGTTAATACGCTAAAGAAATATGTATTTTATAATAATCGAGGTAAAAAGAATGATATCATAAAAAAAATTATACTATAGAACAAAGAAAATAAATGTGCAATAACATATAAATCTTTGGTTACATACTAACTGGCCTATATGAAAAGTCGAGGAAAAATAGCTTGGCACGGAACGTGTTAATCCGTGTAGATGGCGCAGATTGTTCAGCCGATGCCGAAGACCGAAACGATAGGCAATAATTTTTCGGATTTCGAAGAGCCACTTAAAAAGCGCGCGTTGGAGATTCGAACCTTATTGCAGCAACAGAAATGAAATTTCTAATGGCAAGCGGTCTAGACAACCGGTTATAAAATTCTATTCCTCCGAGGACATCTGAAAGTTAGTACTACGCGCGTCGCAGCGGAGACAGTTAAGAGCATTCATATATAAACTGAATCCTCTTTATGCATTTGCAAACTGCTCGTACGTATGGGTTTTACGCTCCTTTCTCTTCACCGTATTTTTCAATTGCCCTGCTAACGAAACAGTCCGAGCGATAGCGCCGGTTTCAATAGCATCGCACAACAATCCGCGCCATGTATACCTATCTGCCCGTGCCCGTGGCCTCTGGTCGGACTATACTTGTGTTTGATTAAACCCTTCGACTGCCGACCAACATACACCGCGCGCGGCCCCGGTATACATGCACAATGACGTATAAAGCTTTTCGTTCAGTAACTCGGACCTCTATCGTTGCCCCCTCCCCCCTTCCTCTGCCCCTGATTGAACCATTTGGTGCCTTGATTCTGTTAAACGTTCAACGCGTCTAATTAGACAATGTTTCCCCTGCCGTCAGGCGGGCCTCGAATCGCTGTCGATTCGAATCGACCAACACGAAAAGCCTCGATCGCACGCGAAACCAACAAATAATTCCTCCGATTGCCATTCGACGCATTGGATCGGTAAACAGAAGCTGTTATCAACCGTTCTTATCTACGTTCGTAATACCTACTGTGACTCTTATTAATATTCGGACATTGTGCTATTCATTGTTGCTAGTCTCGATCGTTTGAAATAGTAAATTTGGAGTTATTGTTTTATAATAATGGGTGTCCCAAAACTAACGCAAGATTTGAACTTGTCGCCATTTTTGCAGTAAATTTTTGGCAACCCTGAAAAAAGAACAATTTAACAGCTGAGAGTTTAGGGTTAGTAAAAATGGAGCGTTATACGATACAACAACGTGTTTTCGTTATTGAACAATATTTAAAAAATAATGAAAGTTTGGCGGCCGCAGTTCGAAAATTTTATACAGAATATGGTCAAAATATTGTTTTAACCTCGTCAACTGTGAAAAGATCATCATCGACCACTGAGTCCTGAATAGAAAACTGTCTACTGATTTTGAGCTGCTGTAACTTTGTGAAAAAGGATCTGAGAATGATGGAACTAGGCTCGTTTAATAGGGTGAAGCATGTAGAAAGGTTAGAAAACCTTGTTGCAATTAATAATAATTTTTTGCCATTCATAATTTGTAGCATTTCCATCTTCGATCATTGCATTTCGAATAGAAGACTATTTACCGACCCTGAGCTACTGCAACTTCGTCAAAGAAAATTTGAGAATGATCTAACTAGGCTCACGTTGTAGAATTAAATCGGGACCATCCTCGAGAAATTTCGGTGCTAGACTCACCTCACCAATACAGACGCTAAACACACCGGTCGTCCAAAAACAAACCGTTCAAATGTCAATATCGAAGCAGTGCGTGAGTGTTGATGAAAACCCAGGAACATCAATTCGGCGTAGTGGACAAAAATTGCAAATTCCAAGAAGCTCTCTACAGCGTATACTCACAAAAAATCTGTGTCTCCATGCTTACAAGATTCAATTAACACAACAACTGAAGCCTAATGACCATGAATAGCGAAGACAGTTCGTGGAATGGATTATTGAACATCAACAAGTGGATGCCGATTTTTCGAGCAAAATCATCCTAAGCGATGAAGCAGATTTTCACCTCGATGGCTTTGTTAATCGCTAAAATTGCACGTGTGATTGTCGAACAACAAATGTACCCACAATGTGTCACTGTTTGGTGCGGATTTTGGGCTGGAGGCATCATTGGACCACACTTTTTTGAAAATGAGGCTGGTCAAGCAGTAACTGTTACTGGTGCTCAAAATCGCGACATGATAACACAGTTCTTTCTGCTGAAATTGGATGCTATTGATATGGCCAATATGTGGTTTCAAAAAAACGGTGCCACATGCCATACAGCCAGTGAAACAATTCAATTACTTCATGAGACCTTTCCTGGTTGTGTATTCTCTCGTTTCGGTGATCAGAATTGGCCTCCTAGATCGTGTGATTTAACACCATTAGATTTATTCTTATGGGGTTAGTTGAAGTCAAAGGTCTATGGCAACAAGCCCACAACCACCCGTGCATTACAAGAGGAAATTAAACACTGCATTAACGAAATTCAGCCACAATTATGCAGAAAGGTCATGAAAAATTTCGACAAAAGGGTGTCTATGTGCCAGCAAAGCCGTGGAGGCCATTTGCCCGATGTGTTATTCCATAAATAACTGTATGTAATAACAAGACTAAAAACTGTATTTTCTATTTAATTCAAATCTTGCGTTAATTTTGGGACACCCTTTATAACAGAACATTCATTGTAGTCTGTAATAATAGAAATTTTAATTGTTTGTTGCACATACTTTTCTTAATAACAAACAGTGAACTAAATTAACTCGAACACATTTTGGGACACCTTGTATAATAAATTCGTATGTTTTTATTATGCGTTAGCGTGCGTGCGACTCGTGATATGCACTCTTAACTATAATTACAATAAAGTGTCAGTTATCTGAATTGTCGATAATCCGAATCACTGTCGCATCGTTGCTACCTCCCCACTACTTCTTGAAACTAGTATAGCAATGTCGATTAATGTAATAGCAATTGGTATGTTATTGTACTGTACATAATTCCTATGTATTGCACGTATATACATATACACATTGTGCATAGTATTGTATCTGATAAGCAATTTTAGGTTTAAGTCGAATAGTTTAAGTCCGATGAAGATGTAATAGTATTTCCCCGACGACGGATAAATGTCATTGACAGTGACGAAGAATTTAGTACTGAATCCTCGTCAGATGAGGAAGACGCAGGACCACAAAGAATTGTTTGGCAACCACTATCCCAGACTAATAATAGTAGTTGTTATCGCCCTTGAAAAGGAGATTGCCCTAATGTCCCCGAAGCACCCCATTCTCCTGTGACCTATTTTCGAAAACTATTTGACAAGGAAATTATAAGCAATATAGTTGAATATACCAATATGTATGCACTGCAATGTGATCCAACAAAGAGATTATCAAAAATAAAATGTTTAACGTCAAGTGCAAATTGTTTTATGGAATTTAACGCTTAAGCTTTTATACACAGAAGTGCAAACTTTATAGGCCGTTGTTACCTGAAAGTCACATAGTAAATATATTGCAATAAAATTTTTTAAACGGAAAAACTTGTTTTCATTTGCATATATAGGTTTATAATTTCAGATTTTTCGTTCCCCCAATTTTTTTTTATTAAAAACAAAGATTCGGCCCATAGTGGGTTGGCTTGTCCAGAAATCATTATCAATTTCCTCAATTACCGCGATTTTAATAGTATGCTAATCGCATTCAAAGCAATTCCCGTCGGAGTGCTCCGAGTCTTCTAATGACAAGCGGGAGCAAGCTACGAGTTAGAAGTTAGAGAGAGCATCGTTCACCGAGAGAAAGCTCGCGTATGCCAGCGAGCTCGGACGGCGATTAATTAAAATAGCGTGAACGCGATTTGGCGGCATAGCTGCGGCAAACGCGGGTAGATTTTCCGCGGCGCGACCCAAGTCCCCACATACGTTCCTTTCCGTCGCGACGCGACGCAACGCGGCTTCAACCCTTCCCCTTTTCCCGTCACCTGTGTGTATTCCGCTGGTACCCGGGACGCGTCCCTTTACAGCCTGCTCTGTTCCCGACCCTCTATCATCCATCCCTTCCCCGCCAGCCCTGACGACCCAGACTCTCGAGGCCATTCGGCGTGGTTTACGCGTCCGGCATTCAGATGACCGCATTCGCACGAGCCGAGGAATGTCCAACAATATCCGCATGGCTACGGTCACCGACGACGAGGCTGCAGCGCGGAATTCGCTCGCTCATTTCGTTTTTTCCACTCCTCCGTCATGCGGCGGCGGTGTGGTGCCGGCAACGTGTTATTGCATCTCTACACCCCTCCCTCTGCACGAACCCCCTTCTCTATCCTTTCGCGTCACCGATCGTACGTTTCCCCACTGTATATAAGCCACATTTCCACGGGACCGGAGCAGAGAGAGAGAGAAGAGGAGAGGAAGAGGAGAGGTGCACACGCTCCCGTTCACCGGCGCGCTTTCATTAATCGGGTTCCCTCATTCTTGATCGTATCAATGAACTCAATCAAACTGTTCGGACTCGAAACGGGGAGTCAGAAAACCAGAGTACCCTGGAACACTCGAGCGGCCCGATTGATTCTATTCCATGGCAACCGATCGTGGCCGCGCCGCTATTTATGATGTTATTTCGCGAAAGCGCGCCCGGTTGCGGCATAATTACACACTTGCCGTAATATAACCGCTGCGCCGATTCGGAATCGAAACGGTGCGGAGGAGGAGCGTAAGGAAAATTATGGCCGCGACCAACAAGTAGGTTGCTTGTTCGATGAATGGGAGTCGGGAACGGTAGTTCGTTGTTCGTTGATTGATGCGTCTTTGTTCTGTCGAAACCGGGCGTTCACGGGAACTTGGAAAAGTTTAATAAGATTTTTCGATGCCTCGTAATATGACGGAAATTCTTTTAATTTGTTTGCATTCATATGTTACGAAACTGCGTATCCGAAAAGCACTTGCGGCTGTTTGATATAATCTTTAGTTGCCTTAGAATATAGTATACGGAAAACGAATGTTTGTTTGATTTTATTATAATATTGTTACGGCGTCTATATGGAATTGCCGTAATATAAAATTACTTCTTGATGAATAACCCTATGGAAATAATAGAAGATGTAGTCTAAGTCTGCCTGTCGACTACATTCGACAGCGCATTCGATAAAAATTAGTCTATATTGTACTTTACTGTAAATAATTAATAATTTATAAATAAATAGTTGTATGAATGGGATGCCACGTGAAATGCGCGGAACGCATATTATGCGATACATTTGCCTTATATTGCATGACATAGATTTGAATGAACAAAATATATCATCCACGCAGATAGTATCGTTCGCTCGAGCCTACCGAAGTCGAGATAAACTACATAAATAAAAGTAGAGCGAACGCATCGCTCAAAATTCTAATGTCCCGACAGCGGGTCGGCTTAATCTAGCGAATCTACGATTCCTGCGGCGGATCGTGTATCGTCGGGCCAGTTTAATCCTTCTTTCGAATCTGCGGAGTTAAAAGTGCCAGGGAAAACGTCACCTCGGATGAGCGCGGAATTCGAAAGATAAGCAGGTAGCATAACTTCCCGATGGGCGGCGTAACTCAGGCGAGCGTGGCGCGCGGCGCAGAGCGAGCAGGAATCGTTATGCGTCCCCCGTCGCTCGTAACGTAACTATCTCGAAACTTGTTTTTCTCCTTTATTTTAATAGGTCCCGCCGCCTCTTCTTCCTTTTATCTCGCATTCGACGCGTTCCCAGGCGGCTAATTCGCCGACCAAGAAACTTCGGGGGTCAGTAATTGATGCAAATGAGCCTGGTAGCCCGCGTCCGACTATCGATTTAAATGCTTTGTAAAATTTAGCAGCCGGCAATTGCGTCTCTTAACCGATCCCCGGCACGCGGACGCGCACGGGCTCTCCGTTCATAATTCATGAGGCGTTAAAGGACCAGGTAAATCGACAATAGACCTTGGTGCTAAACTCTGTCGATGCGCGATACCGTCTCTCTCTCTCTCTCTCTCTCTCTCTCTCTCTCTCTCTCTCTCTCTTTTTTCCCAGCGAGATCCGCGAGCGAGTGTTTTCCGCGAGCCTTAAAATTAATATCGCAGAATACGTTGCAATTAAATGTTAGCGTAAATAACGCTCTGACGCACAAATTCAATTAAATGCAATGTAAATGTTCTGCCTACGGGAAGCCAATGCAGCCCCGGCCCCCGCTGTATATATTACCGAATTGTTGAGCGTTTGACCATGGTACGTGGTTGTTTCGATTTTAGGTACGTTGCAGGTGCGCCTTCATTATTTTCATTATTACGAACACGCGTGGCAACCGCACCTTAAAAATTTACTGGCCGTATAATATTCGCTAGAATATTCAGTAGAATATTCAAATTGTAAATCAAGCCCCGTAGCGATATCGAATATTAATTGAGACCGGTTCAATTACCGAAGGAAAATAAATGTTTCTAACTCCGCGCCGGGCTTTGTTTTCGGGGGACAAAAGAAACGGCTGAACGTTAATTACATAGGATTTTCCGTCCGCTGCATTTGTTTTGTAAAGTTCCTTCATTGTATTTTGTTTCATTCAACCACGCCGAAATGACTGCAACCCGGGAGTATTAATTAAGGGACACGCTGCGTACAGAAAGTGCTTCGTTATCGGAGTATTCGCAGATGCTGTGGGTGGAGTTTCATCGATAATTCTTTGCCCACACGAGTTTTATAATTATTCTTATCATTTTAGCTAATTACAAAAAAGCATCTCTGCTTATATCGCGTTTTATCAATCGGCGGAGATCGTCGTAAGATTGTCACGGCTACCTTTTATTTCTGTTGGCAGAATTAACTGATTTTCACGTAAGCAACCATATACAACATATTAACATCATAATATTTTGACTTGTCAATTATTAATAGTAATCAGTAATTAATTTTGCCATTTGTACAAGTGCAAGAAAAATACCACATAGTGATTTCAAAGAGATGATATCCGTATTATCTTTTGAAATTCTCCACATAATCTACACGGAGTAAGATGATGCACTTGTTGTCTGATCATTTAACAATCTACTCACGTTACGATTAATTACGAGTAATTTTACGAAGCCACGAAATAATATTAACACGCCAAACAGAGGGAATTTAATTATAAGATTCTTATACACGTATTTAGGATAACACTTTACACTGAAATTCATAAAAATATAATATTCCATGATACACGTTTAATTAATTAACATTTATTGATGAAGTTATATCTTGAGAAGCATTCACCCGAACACGAAGGATTAGTTCATTTTTATGCCAGGATTGTATTAATTTAATCAATAGAACCGTTTTAATCAATTGTCATATTAGGTAGCCAATCTATTGAGTATTTAATATTTTATTTTACACCACAAATAGGCAGAATTAACTGATTTTCGCGTAAGCAACCACATAAAATATATTAACATCATGAATATGTTGACTTCGTCAATTATTGAATGAAAGATTAAACAATCGTCAGTTTTTCACAGCTAATTAATTTCGCCATTTGCACAAGTACAAGAAAAATACCACATAGTGGTTTCAAACAGATGATATCTGTACTGTCTTTTGAAATTTTCCACATAATCTACACGGAGTAAGATAATGCACTTGTTGCCTGATCATTTAACAATCTACTCACGTTACGATTAATTACGAATAATTTTACAAAATCATGAAATAATATTAATACGCCAAGCAGAGTGAATTTAATTATAAGATTGTTATAAACGTATTTAAAACAACACTTTGCACTGAAATTGATTAAAATATAATATTCCATGATACACTATAATTGTAAATGTGATTTAATGAGATTTATTGATGAAGTTATATCTTGAGAAGCATTCAACCGAACAGGAAGGATTAGTTCATTCTTATGCCAGGATTGTATTAATTTAATCAATAGAACCGTTTTAATCAATTGTCATATTAGGTAGCCAATCTATCGAGTATTGAATATTTTATTTTACACCAAAAAATAATAGTAAAATGACTATATACATTGTTTGTTTGTTACATATCCGTGCCGTTGCTCTCGATACGTCTAATATGCGACATTTTTACAAATGATTAACATTTTTGCTTAAACAGAAGATGGTGCCTTAGTTCGTACTAAAATGCAACAAGCAATCATACATTCTTTTCACTCGTTTTATTTACATTACAGTATATAAATATTTCCTAAAAATGTAACCTTCTAAAACATAATTTGTCGGATTAAAATGCAGAACGGAAATAGGTGAAGTACTGTTCTACCGTACTTCGAGTAACCATTTCCGCATATATATGAGGTATAAATTGTTTTTGGGGGGCAATGTAGTTTGAAGTAACGACTATATTTAGTAGAATTAAAGTGGAGCAGAAACGGGCATTATCCTAGAATATTTCCGCAACTACTTCCCAGAGTACGTGAGTTAAAATGCTTTTTTTTGTTTTTTGAAGCAGCGTAGTTTGAAGCAACGAACATAATTTGTTTCGAATTTCTACTTGCAATGGTCTGCCAGTCACCCTCCATTCCCTCTAGCCGCTCGCACCAACTTCAATGGCGAACATATCACTTCGCAATTACAACGAGATAAACTTCCCACCCTTGACCCTACGACTCCACCAACATGCACGGTTTACATTCGACTTCGCGCTTCCATTTCAGTTTATAAAACTTTAGCTCTCGTACACCGATTCTCAGTAACAGCGGACTCGCACGAGTTTGCACGATATCATTCTTGGGTCTAGCTATCTCGAAGTAGCACGGAACATTCGAAACAGCGTGCTCGTTTAGATAGATCATTAAAAACAGACAGATACAGTGAAGTTGAATAAACCGAAAACTTAAGACCGATAAAAATTTGAAACATTGCTCGACTGTCCTGTAACTTAGTCACAGCGGTACAGTGAGGTCGCGATAAATGCCACCACCTCGGATGCTAGACATTCTACAGTAAAATTCATGCACGCTAAGTTTATGGAGCACCAATCGTGACCATTTCATATTAATTATATACAAAATATCTAGTATGTGTCTATCTAAATGTTTAGCCATTTTTGTTTACAATTTGTAAAACGTGTATTTTTTACCCATCCTACAAACATAGTAAATATTGAACAAGTTATTGAATTTGTGTTTTGTGTTCAGTAAAGTCGCGATAAATGCCCCTACCTCGGATCGTAGTCATTGTGCAGTAAAATTCATGCACGTTAAGTTTATGGAGTACCAATCATAATCCTCCCACATTAATTATATGCAAAATATCGAGTATACGTCTATTTAAATGTTCATTAATTTCTTTTATAATTTACAGAACGCGTAATTTGGACGCGTCCCGTAAGCCTAATAAATATAAAATGATTTATTGAATTTGTTATCTATATTCAGTGAAGTCGCGTTAAATGTCACCACCTAGAGTATAAAACGTTGCATAGTAAAGTTGTTTGAACTTTTCGAATAACTACAAGATAACTGTCACGGTATTATCCCTACTACCGTGGGATATACTGCTTAGTATTTTAGTATTAGACTTTGCAACCTCGTAAACAAAGATTTCAACAAATTTTCCACGACCGAAGCAGTGTAACTTTATGGTAAATATTTTTCCCATGAAATTGGAGCTAACGGAGACAATTGGAGCGTTCAGTTATTTCCCTGGGCCGTTGCATTGCGCGCTCAGACCACCGACGCGGCTCGCGATCAGCTTCTTTTCCTGGCAAGTAACAAGCCATTTGTAATAGATTTAAACGCGAGTCCAGTCAATAGATAGCGTTCGGGGTGTATTCTCGCGCGACCAATAATACGGTTAATTCGGTTCAATATCGGCGATGCATAGCCGGCCGGCGTGCATCCCTCGCAGTCTATTCGATGCTACGAAGGTCTGGCTGACCGATATATTTGAGGACCGAGGGCAACCTCGAAATACATACATATATGGATGAAAATATATTCTGGCAATCCCTCAGGGGATAATCTGGCTTAGGGCGGCGAGTAGGATACCTGTGTGAGTGGTGGACCCTCAGCTGGTGAAGCAAGGGGTAGAAAAGGTATTACTGGCCGCGACCAGCCACCTCGGTTGTGGTGCCAGCAAGCCGCTGAACTCTGCCTAATGATTATTTGTCGCCGTGGTAAGTGCTGCGCTTAAAATAACATTACCAGACCGCAAGACCGGGCAGACCGCCTATCCTCCTCTGGCTTAATCGGTCTTACTTCAACCGCCTCGTTCTCTCTTAAGTTCTACGAGCAACGGCGGCGAGTCTAATGCCACCGGGTATAGTTTAAAACGATCCGAATCAACTTACGTAAATCGCGCGGCACCGAAAGGATTTCGGAACAGAATCTCGAACTTGCTGACCTCTGATCGCTCGGTATTTTTTCTCCGACCCACGAAAATGGAACGGTACAGCTTGACACCGATCAAAAATTTGTAACGTTACTTCTATTGGGTTGTTCGGAAAGTATTTTCGTTTTTTTTCTTGTGAAAATGAAAGACAATTTTCGTATAATGAACAAATATTTTATTAAATTATATATTGGCCATTCTGGTCCAATACCTTTTGCCATATTTTTGGTAGTAGCATGATTCCACGCTCATAAAATTTCTAGTCTTTGCTGGCAAAAAAGTGATCGAGGTGGTTTTTGGTCTCCTCATTTGAAGTGAAGGTTTTACCGTCTAAAAAATTTTGCAATGACCGGAACAAATAATAATCCGAAGGTGCCAGATCTGGAGAATATGGTGGGTGTGACATTGTATCCCATTCAAGCTGCAAAAGCTTTTGGCGAGTGACCAAACCTGTATGAGGTCTCGCATTATCTTGGTGGAACACTACACCTTTTCTGTTGATTAATTCTGGCCTTTTCTGTTGAAGTGGATCATTCAGTTTGTCCAGCTGATGACAGTAGACTTCCGAATTAATTGTTGTGTTATCCGGTAAAAACTCAAAAAAAAAGATTCCTTTAAAATCCCACTAAACAGACAGCATCACCTTTTTTTGATGGATATTGGCTTTGGAAATGCTTTGAGCCGGTTCATCTTTTTTGCTCAATGATCTCTTGCGTTTGACATTGTTATATACAACCTATTTTTCGTCCCCAGTAATGATGCGCTTCAAAAATGGATCATTTTCGTGACGTTTGAGAAGCGAATCACAGACGTCAACGCGACGACACAAATTTCTCTCCGTGAGAACATGGGGAACCCATATATCGAGCTTCGAGGTTAAACCCAGGCCTTTCAAGTGGTCGTAAACAGTTGAATTTGATAAATTTAACCTCTCGCCGATCTCACGTGTTGTTATTGGCCGGTTTGCATCAACTAATGCCTTTATCGTGTCTTTATCAGCTTCAACCGGCCTTCCAAAACGTGGTGCATCTTCGACATCAAAATTACCAGATCAAAATTTTGCATACCAGTTCTGGCACTGGCGTACTGTCAACACATCTTCTCCATACATATCGGTTAATTTCTTTCTGGCTTGAACAGCATTTTTACCTTTTCTATAGTAAAAAAGTAAAATAGGACGAAAATGCTGCTTATTGCTCTGCATATTTAAAAGGGCACCAACCAAAAACTACTGCATAGAATCAATTGGACTTCAATTTCTTCAATTTTGGACTTCAATCAATTTAATTCTGTGAAATATGTTTCCTCCAAAAGAATGAGGCACTACAAAAGATGCAGTATAGAACAAACCTAAACAAGATAATTACTTATGAATTGATGATGTAATGAAATATTGTGTGATAATATATAAATCTTTAGTCAAAATATCAAATGGCCTGAACGACAAGTCGGACAGAAATGGCTTGGCACGGAACGTGTTGACCGCCTTCCGATATCCCAGCGTCTAAGGCAGGGTCTGCTAGATAGCCTCACTGTCAAGTCTTCTAGCGGACCCAGGATGGAAAACGCTCCCTTCTCTTTTTCTTTCTCTCTCCCTGCACCAGATCTTCAGCCGCTGCCAAATTGGTAACCCCGGCGACGAACAACAACAGCACAACCTTCTGACGAGTGAAGGTGACAACAACTACAATCGGGGAGCCTCATAACTACGGATCAACACCAGAAGGATGAATGTCTTCTAGCAGCGTTCTATTACCCGAAATTTACGCAATCCCTCTCCCAGCGTGGGGTTAAAATTAAAACAAGTAAAAAACTTTGTAATTACATGACAATGTTGATACTCTGAGTCAAAATAGACTCGAACACCGCGATCAAAGGATTAAAGGGGTTGTAGAAATTGATATAGCCATAGTCTTTGTAGCTTGTTTAGAGCATTGATTAGCTAAAGAAGCAATTACATTCGCGAAACGGAAGAAGCTCGACCGCTTACCATGTTTTCATTAGATTTTCGCAAAGACCGTGCCACTAAAACTTGAAATAAAGGTAAATCTTATTTATCAACGATTCCTTAATTGGTCGTTGTTCCACGCGAGGGAATTGGCAGAGATAGCATAAATTCGAAAAGTGGGCCGAAGTGTATCTCTCGCCTTGCTGACATAACGGCGGTGACCGCGCCATAATCCCTTAATATTCCGGGGTTCGATACATTATAGGGTAGCTATTAACTCTGCGTTAACTTGGCGCAAACGGGATACCCGGTTTGCCGGTTGGCTGGATTATACAGAAGAAAAATGACCTTATTGGTTCCAGCTAGAACCAAGCCCGGGGTCTGTTACACCCTGCTATAGCAGCAGCTGCATAGCGCTGGAGTTCGGTTGGGCGAGTTGCAATAATACGATTCTCTCTTTCGTCCCCTCACCCTCGTCCTCTCCTTCTCTCTCTCTCTCTCTCTCTCTCTCTCTCTCTCTCTCTCTGTCTGTCTCTTTCTTTCTCACTCCCTCTATCGTCCTACCACCCCATCATCAACGTTTCCTCTTTCTCTGTTAATGCTCCCAGCCGTAAACACCGAATAGAACCAAATAGAATACAGTAAAGGCAACTAACGCGTGGGCGTATATGCGATTACTACTTCCATGGAACTGTGCAATGCGTGCGTGTGCCGTATCGATGCATCGGTTACAATATGATCTCGTTTACTTCGCCCGAAAATTGTCGTGTCAAGATACAACGAAAACCGAGAGCAACGTAATGGGTACTCCGACTCGAGAATTGTTCGTTTGCTACGTAGATATTTTAACGAACTATTCTATACTTGGTAGAGTGAATAATTCGCAATATACCTGTTAATGTCCTCGATATTTCCATGTTAACGCTAAGCCTACCATGACTACCACCACTGTCGTAACGACTGATCTGAAATTATCTATTTTACAATTCTTCAAAGTATAAAGATGCTTTCAGTGGAAATAATTCAGGTTTACGGAGCACCGAAAGTGACTATTTTACATTACTTTATAAAAATAACGAAAACGTGTTCATCTAATTTTTTAGCAACTTTTTAAGTAGTATACGTGCCCATAATTATGAAAGTGGTCTAAGTCATATATTTCTTGTTTCGAGATATTTAATGAATTGCATTTGAATAAATTACATTTTAATTTATAATTTTATTAGTCTTGATTAATGGAAATTTATTATGAATATAAAATTTTGTGTGAATTTCATACGAAAATATTTTTAAAGTTTGAACTGACTTAGACCATTTTCAAAATTAACTGAATGTCCTATAAATGACTTAAAGCAATAAAGAACTATGAGTTTTATTTGAAACAATAACTTTAAGGAAATAATTCATGAACATTTATTAATTATTTTTAAAAAGTAATCCATTTTTATCATTTTAGGCTTTCATCGTTATGAGTTCTTAAGATTCTTAAAATGTTCCTGAGCACTGGAGTGTAGTTCAAAAACGCGCCAAAGAGGGCCACGTGCCATTTTAAGGTTCTATTTATATAATTTCTTTAAATTTTTTACTTAGACCACTTTCATAATTAATACTAAATGAATTCCATATAATGTTGAAATTACAACCACTATCTAATGGTTCATTTTTGACGATATCGTAAAAATTAGATTGAATAAATTCAGTTTAAAATAATGTGGTGTGGAATAACTAATAAACTCATTTTTTTTTAAATTTTGACTTAAACCACTTTCATAATTATGAGCACATATACTCACAGAAAGAAATCGGTGGACTAATTCCTCATAGATAGATCTTTACAATCTCCAGAATTATATAAATAAAGTGTTAAACACATTTCCTTCTTTGAAAAATATGAAAAGATAAAAGTCCTGCGAGCATTAATACTCATCCACGTTCATCTGTAATTCACGATTATAAATACAGTAGAGTGAAAAAGTGTTTTCAACGATTAGTTGCGACGTTTATCGTGCGATTGGATGAATGATATTAATTGAACAGTTAATTACATTCACTCGGTGTTTTATTTTGCAACAACGACCGCAAAGCACTCTCTCGCAGCATCCAATAATCCAATCCTACATTACTACGGCAGTCCATTGTTGCGTGTCGGGCCCAGCCATTATTGCTTGTTACAAAACATAATTCTTGCAGCTGCGGCAGCCGCTGTTTCACCTATTAAATAAAATACGAACTTCGTCAGTTGCTATTCATTAACGGCTCGACTAATGACACGATTGTCACGCGATTGCTTATTTAGCTGAAATCCATATACTGGTACTTCGCCTACGTAAACCGAAACGTGCCCGGCACCGAACAAAACAATTGGAATATCCTAATTGATTTTGCACCGGTTTCCCGCGAACTTACGTTGTAATTATGTTTCCTAACCATAGTTTCTTCGCCAAAAATGTATAATACTTTGTAACGTCACACTTTAAAGAAATACATCTTGAAATTTCAAAATCGAAATTATTTAAACTTTTTATGAGAGTGGTGAAGATGGTATCCCATTAATAGCACGATTTTGAAAATTCTTCATATGTTCTTATTTAGATTAGATTTATAAAACAACATATATCAGTTACTACTACAAAGTCAGGTTAATGTTAGTAGCAGGTAAGTTTAATGTTAATACACGTTTTATAAAACACTAAAAGCAACTACTAAAAATAACTAATTAACATATAAAAATAATAAGAATGTACCTCTTCAAATTTTTAACCATTTTTCAAGTAATATATATCCAAAGAAACAAATTTCTTGGATAATTCATCATGGATGCATCTTTACAATCTCCGTATTCGTAAATTAAAAATATTCGAATCTGTCGTTTCATCAGGTTCCGTAAATCTAGTGTCGAAGAACGAAAGACTAATCAGTCGGACAAGAAATGTCTTATTGAAGTTTAGCCGTACCGTAATATAATCATCAACGTATCATTGAAATTACGGTGTTAGGTCAGGTTGTCTGTGCAGCATCGCGATGCGATTTCTTTTTCCAGTGGGTGCGCTCTCCGGGAGGCTGCTCCCATTTAACATTTCACAATCTCATCAGAGTCATTGAATCTCGCACAGTATCCGCGTTCAAGCTCATACACGCGTGCACGCCGCGGCAGTGGGAGATCAAGCGGAAATGATTCTCACAGAGGAGCGAGATGCGCTTATAATCGAGTTCGTCTTTTCGGTAGCCGCCTTCATTGAAAAATTATTGGATTTTACGCCGTATCGCATAGCGATTCGTCGGGGGTAGACCGGGCCGATGCGGCCCCGGCACCGAACTCCTCGACGATTCGCAAATAAAGTCGTGCCCGGTCGACAAATGAAACCGTATAGATTTTCGTTATTGAGAGGTCTGCATCACCCGGCTGCACTGCAAGTCTAGTCGGGCAGCAGAGTTCTCGTTCGGGGTACCATTGCTGAGTGTAGCCTGCCCTCACTCCATGCAATCTGCAATAACAACCCTCGCTCTGTACACTACCCTTCTCTTTCTCATTCTCCCCGGCCTCTCTCTCTCTTTTGCCCGACCCTCTGCCTACCCCTCGCTCGATTCCCCACCACCTGCCCCGATCCTTCACCTTCCATAAAGGTACTGTTTGCCCGCTCGGCCGGGTGTGTGTATGTGTTAAACGCTATACCAAACCCACCCTCCTCCTACCGGCGCGCACAAACTCGCCACCCTCTTTCTATTCTCCTTCAACTATCTGCAACTACGCCACTCCCACCCGCGAACCGGCAATGCCTATCGTCTGTAGCGTGCGTGTACTTTCCTAAAACAGCCACGTGATTTATCGCGAAGCCACGGAGGTTGCGCACTCGTTTAACCCCCCACCCCCTTTTTTTTAGCCCTGACGAATCAAACGAATAATTTAATTACACCGCTGTGCCGGCTGGCCGGTCGACCGGCCGCCTTGAATAAACGAGATTTCGACCAGCTTCGCTAGCCTACTAAATTCTCATTCAACGGTAACGTCGTCCGACCGACACCAGAAATCGTTACCGCGAATCGACAATGGGACCCGTGTGACGATTATGCCCGTGGATTCAAACAATTTCCACCGGACAACGGTGCGGGCATACTTAAAAAGAAATAATAAAAAAAAAAAAAGAAAAAGCGAACAACGAACCTCGAACGAACCGCGATACGTAAGTGCGCGTCCCGCCCGAAAACGGATGCCGATCATTTTCTCCACGATTTTCACGAGAGCGACCATTTCACCGAGAAATTCGTGTTCCATTCTCGTTTCACAATCAGCTCACGAATGGAGAAAAAAAAATTGCCCGGAGGGGTGGGGGGTGGGTTACGAGGGTGGGTGGGGAGAGCGTATAGGACCACCGCCGCCGCCGCGCAGATACAGCTACGAATTGCTGAGCTGGTGGTGTGGCGGGAGACAGTTTGCCTTTCCGGTTCAGGGGATTTCGTTCGGAGTGCTTGGGTCATTTCCAAAGCAAACCAAAACTGGGCGACTGAATGGGCATCGAATCGCGACCGCAGCTCCGAACCACCGCAAACGCGAGCGTAACACAAACTCGACGAGAACGAGTGCTCCCTGCACGTCGTACGGGGGGTCCTTTTAGCAGCTCCGCGGTCAGGGCCATTTGACAGCCCGTACATAATGAATGGTTCACCGTACATTCGAGTAACGAGGAGGCTGCTGCATGTGCCGCTCTGCCGCTGCCTGCCTGCCTGCATGCCTGCCTGCCTGCTTGCCTGCTTGCCTGCCTATCTCCCTCCCTGTGCCGCCGCGCCGATCGAACAGTCACGGACGTGGGATATTCGAGGCAAACAAACCAGGCGTGCGAAATCCCGCCATTTCACTGGGATATCCGAACAAGCAAAACGCAAATGATGCGAACAGATGCTTGAATCTTTAGTCGGGAGTGCTACATGCGAACGATCCCGCAGCATTTTTTCACGGAGACGGAATGAGCCGACGGCGAACCGAACAACCTGCACGCACCCCGTGCTAGAAATGTTCTTGATCTATGGCTGCGTCTAATTACAACGCTGTCGAAAAGAATCTCATTTTATTCGCGCAAACACTGCGTCGTGTTTCGGTTTATGTATGGAATGTATAAAAATGTCTTCAATTGTGCCTATAATTATGAAAGTGGTCTAAGTCAAAATTTAAAAAAATGAGTCTATCAGTTTCACAATTTTACACCACATTATTTTAAACTAAATTTATTCAATGTAATTTTTACGATATCGTAAAAAATGAACCATTAGATAGTCTTGCCGCAAAATTGTTCATGATGGAATTTTTAAAGATTGAATTTGTTATAGTAGCGCTTCGAATTCTCCGAGTAGAAAGGAGTAAATTTGCAACAGAGAATGGTTAAAAAGTTTTGTTATTGTGGGAACCGTTAAAACTTTAAATTAAACGACACAATATTTTTATACATCTTCGATTGTATCGTCATGATGAAAGCGACGACCTCGGGTTTGAAATATTGCACTTACCGTGTACAGAGACAATGCGTTGCAATTTCTAATACTAATACAACAAGAAAACTCTTTTCGTTACCATACTATTGTTTCGTGAAATTTTTACCCAGACGATCATGACATTTTTTATTAAAATAATATGAAATTGCGGTATAAGACTCTAAAGTAAAAATGTGCATAGAATGCACTACATTATTCGATATTTGCTCTGATTTTAACCAAAGACATGTTTTAAATTTTAATTATAGACTCCGACGAAATAGTAAAAGATCATGTTTTTCTATTTTGTCTTCACGACTCTGACCAATAACAATTTTAAGATTTTCCACCGATTATCTACTAAATTAATCCTTCTAATATCTCAAAAAATATTAAGTCATTTAGACTAATTCTAAAAAACTTATTCATTTTTAAAGAGTACACTTGAATAGCTAGTTTCTCACTATACACATATTTAAAAGTGACATTAACTCGCTGCCATACCATTGCTTCTGTAACTTAAGTTACTATATAACGTTTCCATCGTTAAAAATGTTATAGAAGAGAAAATACATCTACTTAAGAAAGACATAATATTTATATTTGTTACACCTTATTTAAAATCTTCGACACGAGTCTGACTCGTTATAATATGGCAAGAGGTTAAGTGTACTTTCATTGTTTGCGTTAATTATTTCATTTACGTACTGTATAAAATTATTTGTAGATGCTTTGCAATCTTTAGAAACTGTGAATACCTAGAAATCAATAATTTGTCTACACAAATTCTATTCTTCTCCTGAATGATTAAACATCGAGTTGTTTCCACGCAATATCTGTAATTTAATACCAGAACATATTGTTTTAAATGTATGTCGTAATTAACAGTCTAAAGCGTATTTTCAGGGGAAGGTTGAATACACGTTTTGAAACGACCGGTTCGTCCGCCATCGTTTAATGCAGGACTCTTTGGTTTGTTTCGCGAGCTCTTTTAATCGGCGGGATACGTATTTATCTGTACTACTGAAATGCTCTCCATAACATTTTTCGTGCTGCGAGTGTAACAGCTTTTATGGCCGGATGCAAACGCTGATAGAGAATTCGTGTCGGGCGATGTAATCTTTCGCGCGATAGCTTCTTTAGTAGTGATCAAAGTTGCATGTCATTCCACAGGTTATAACTAATAATGGCGGTATCTCTCTTCCTTCCGCGAATGTAGTCCTGTTATAACGATAACGAGTATGGCATTAATGGTTTGCAGGGTTGTGCAATCGCGCATGTTATTTCCCAGTAGCCGCCACTTTATTGTCGCTATCGGATTAACCGATTTAATTTAATCACCCGTGTGCTGATTGGCCGATAGCAAACGCAGAAAAACAATTTCCACGGTAACCGCTATCTCCGGGACACTTGTCGCATGGAGATCAGTTGATTGAAAATCGTATTTCAGGGACTTGTTTCGATTCTGTGCTGATTCGTTCTTTTGGATATCGTAAATACTCAGGATCGTAAAAAATAAATGTTCGTATTTCATATTCTAACGCGCAATATCGCAATTCCCATGTTATCCGTTCCGATTCTCTGCAAACGTACTCTCGCCTGTATTTATAGTTTTTTACATTTTTTTCTTTCGAACTGCTAAACGTGTTTGTTTCTTTCTGCAAGTAGACAGTTTCATTCTATGCATTTTTGCTTATATTTTACGTTGCGACGGCAACATCGAAGGTTGTACGTGCCTAACCCTATCCTCGGCAATTTAGAAGACATAAACGAAAAGCAGGAAAGAAATTACTTAATTCAGCGCCGATGGAGTCGACCATTCGACACGCGCTGTACGTGGATAGTTTTATATCCCTCGTAGATGGTTTCCCATTCTTTCCATCACTACTACAAACAATTAATAAACACTACATTACTCCGCCTCAAACTACCCTTAACCAATCACGACAAAATCGAAGTGACAACGGACAAAACGCAACAAGATTCAGAACTTGTACAATAGAAATCGCGAACTGACGAAAAGAACTTCCATAACCGAAATCGCGAACATACAAAGAACTTGTAAAACAGATATTGCGAACAAATGAAGAGAACGGGTATAACAGAATTCGCGAACAGACAAACGAACAAGCACTACAGAAATCGCGAACCGACAGAAACGTAGAAGGTACAATACAGAAATCGCGAACATTCCAAAGCTAAAAATAAAGAAATCGCAACACTATAATTCGTGTAGTTATTACGCGACCCAGGTGCTCAGCAGCGTTCCTTGCACGCTGAGAAGAAGGTATCACCGGTGTGACACCTTCGTATATATTTTATATAATTGATGGAAATGTACTTATTAATTTCTGTTATTTTTAAGCTATGAATATAATTATATATTTATATAAAGAGTTTGCGATTAACTTGCTTGGAGAATATCATCATTGTGCTTTATGTCATTGTTTCTTAATTTCATAATCAAAACTGGCATAACCAAGTTTGCACACAGAAATGCGGAAAACTCTGTTTTAAATAGTAAACAGAACACAGTTCAAATATTATTTTATTTGAGTTGTGAAATAGCCATTATTTAAAATATTATTTTATATGAATTGTAAAATAGCGACTATTTGAAATATTTGCTGCAAAATTTTACCCAACACCACATGTACAATGCAGAAAGTAGAATTGGTTGGTCGTACTCAGACGCGCCAATTTATCCCTATCTAGTAGACGTACACATTCGCTACATATTCAAACTCAATTACCTTGGAACCACAACAACGTCAAACAAAATAATGTTATTCCTTCATTTCGACTTGTTTCCGCACCATCCAGCCGCCTGTATCGCAATTCCACAAGCACCCCGTATACATGTTCAAAAATAGCCTAAGGAGACGGTGTCATGGCTGACAAATTGTCACAAACAGCGGTGCGTGGGCAGTCGTTTCGCAAAGTACGAGTTACCTCCCATCGTGGCTCGCGAGGGGCGGAAAATCCGCTGTGGGGGTAGCCCGCAAAGGGATCAAGCGCAAAAGGGGTCGCGCACCTAGCGGACCAGTTAACTGCTCCGTCGCGTCTTGAGGTTTCTGACACATTAATCGCCATTGAATTTCGGGACCAAGGCGCTGCAGGCACACCCTGTCCTCAAAATGTATACTAATAATGCGGTTGGATCCTAATTGCTGCACTGCGGATCCGTATCCATTCATACCACACAAAAGTCCTCGAGAACCCGTCAAATGCAAATTTCAACACGCTCGTTACCAACATTTACTTTCACATTATACCCTACAACAAGGATCGCAGAACGTTATAAAATTTTATAATAACTTCTATTTACCAGACTGTGAAATTATATTAACACTGAACCTATCATCGTCGATCAAATGACCGTTTCAGTTTCTTCACTCCACGATCATTAAAATTGTAAAGATGCCTTCATTCATGATAATAAAATAATAAATAAATTTAATTGTATCATTTTTATGATGTAAAATATTTTATTTATAAATTATTAATTATTTACAGTATAATATAATCTGACTAGTTTTATTGAATTCGCTGTCTGATGTAATCGACAAGCAGATTTCGACTATCTTATATTATTTCCTCAGGGGTTGTTTGCACGTTATTACATATTGAAAATGAATATTTTCTGTCAAATCGAACTTATTATAGCATGTATTTTTTAATAGCACCTCTTGCAGATACATTAAACTTTTTCTTGATCCTCATTTAGCGTCTGTTCATTCAATTTAATCGTTAGAATCTGTATAAGCTAGAAGCTGTGTAATCGAACGACAATTTTCATACTTTGGGTTACTGTAAGAAATCTTCAGCATCGATTGCAAAAGACAGATGCTAGATATACAGTCCGCGACAATAGAATAGCACACCTTCTAAATTTCGTAGTATTTTAAAAATAGAACAGAAATGAGAGCGTTCAATCCACATGCTTCTTGAGTTACTTCTTATATATCCATCTTAGCGACTTTGACGCGTAAACACTGCCCCTAAATTCTTAGAATCGTTGTTTTGGTAGATTTCATGGAAACGTAATCCAACAAAATAATAGCACACATGCTACACTCTCACTTCTCAGTTGAACACGAGCAAAGGAAGGTGGCTAAGTATTTGATATATAGTATGGTGAATTATTGCGGAAAACTTCTAAAAAAATGGGCCGTGGAAAGAAGTTAACAGATAGTGAAATGAAAACAATTATGACAC
>CM052098.1:15442564-15499067 GCA_028453745.1 Agapostemon virescens
ATTTGATTTGTTGTTTTCAATAAAAACTCTATCCTCTGGTATATACCGGCCCATTTCAACGCGCGGTAGAATTAGTGTTAAGAAGCAGAACTGCTTCAATGAATTTGGGGATCAAACATGAAAATTTATAACTCCATACAGGATAAGCAGTCACGTAGCCGAGCAAATTAAGAGCCGTACGTAGTCCAAGTGACTACGAACTTTCTATGAAGTGGGACGGGGCAATGAATGAATAGAGGTTAAGGATGGATCAATGGGGACAAAGGGATAGCACGATTGCTCGAGGACGAAGGGACAGGGGACTAATTAAAATCCCACAACGACGCCTTCGGGTCAGCAATTCGGTTCTCGCGGTGCATGAAACTTTCCAGGCTACACCCTGGTTTATGTATAGATATCTCTCGGTGTCATATATGCTAAGGGATCAAAACTTCGACTGTGCAAACGCCGTGAAATGACTACAATTTGGAGTTGTCGATATTGATAGCTTAATCGTAATTCAAACACTCCAAGTATTACATACATTCGCAAATAACATACAGGTTAGTAGGGAAGCTACGTTTCTATGAAACGTTCACACGAAACGTTTGATTTCTCGCCTCCTCGAGCTCAAGCAAAAGTTGATGTCACGAAAAGACCATTTCGCACGTGAAAATACAGTTAATGAGTCTTGCTTTATGGCAACTTTCCCTAGTTTTTTACTTTCGCAATGATTGAAGTTAGAAAAGTATTTTCATCAGAAATTTTCGGATGTGCTTCTTTAATGAAGCTGGTAATATTAATGAATAGGTAATATTGTCGTTATTATTATTGCAAAACAATGTACATCGTTGGATTTATTATTCGTTAGTTCTAGTGTTAAAGTAGTATCTCTTTTCTATCTTTGATGTGTCACGAAACAAATGGAGTTTATTTGGAAACTTATTCTTTACTCGTTTACTTCGAAACTGAAAGTTATATTCTTAAGCATACTGTTAAATATATATCGAATTTTTCTGTATTAAAAATATTTGTTATAGCAGAAGAGAAAAAGCATACCGTGAATTATACCTTCGACTAGATCCTATAAAATCAGAAGATATTTCCAAACTGCACTGTATGTAGTGTTTTTAATTTACTAAAACAAACATAGTAATGAGAAAATATAATCGCGATAAATTTACATTTTTCTGTAAGCACAAAAATCATAAAATATACCAAGTCATTCCATAAATAATATAAATTCACCTTAATATTTTTTGAATGTGAAATACAAAAAAATATAATCACGATTAACGTTCTATATATTTTCATTCATTCTAGAACCTATAAAATGATATATTATTAAAAAGAAATAATAATTGCGAGTATTTTTTTGTGTTTAATCCTACACAAGTTTAAACAAAATTCAAATGACTTATGGGACTTAGATGGATTCTACAATCTATAACGTATGTTCATAAACATCTTTTGTATATTTACTGTTATGAAGAAATGTGTAAATTAAAATGGAACGAATGTAAACAATTTCCACGAAAGAAAATCATAGAGGACTTAATCTATAAAAATGAACACCATGAATGCTGCACCGATGCCCATTAAAGTCATACAAAATCAAGACAATTTACATAATGATAAAAGAACAGAGAAAAACAAAGTTTATTACAACAATTGACTTTATAATCATTCATGTTGTGTAAATCCTAATAACATTTTATTTACTGCATGAATTGCATTAAAAATCAAATTTCAAAACTGTTAAAAAGATTGTTAAAAATATTAACCCTTAGCACTCGAGTGGTGACTCTGAGGCATCACGGAAAGTTATAATTATTTAAAACAATTTCTACATCACTATGCTTGTATCTAAGAAATTTGTAAAAAGTTAGTGATTGTAAAGACATATCACAAAACCCCGTATGCATAAAATGAAGTAAATCGTATAAAATGAGAATGGCTTAAGTCTGAAGAAACCCCTTGGTTTTCGAGTTAATAAAGCTTGTAGTGCAAAGGGTTAATAAATTTTCACAAGTTTTCAAAAACGTGATAAAAAGAATGAGATAAGAGTCACGGAGAATGTTTCGAAAATACGTGTTCACCGTATTTATTCTTTGAAACAGTTCAAACTCCACACGAACTATTTCTCTGACCAGTAAAAGCAAAGACGATAATCGAGTGTTGGGTATTCTATCAGAGCACGATGTATATTTGCGATACTTTCGCGCAAATAATTCAATAACCATCGAAATAAGCTTATTTGCGCGGGCACATCGAAATTCAATTGTAACGGGGGAAAAAAAGAAGCGCTTTATCCAATTACCGCGCGTCAGAGATGGTCCGTGATAGAACACGGTTAAGAATTATCACCGAAATGAGAAGGAGAGGCGGTAAAGAGACAGAGAAAAATAGAGAAAGAGAAAGAGAAACGGCGAAAGAGAGAGAAAGAGAGAAGAAACGTCGGGTCGATGAAACAGCTGATAGGCCGCGAGAAATCGCGGCCGGGCCTGGCCGAAAAATTCATTTCACCGCGAGACAACGACCAATCAGCAAGTTAACCACGGTGGCACGACCACGAGAATGGTGGAAGCCATTCGTCTTGTCGTCGCCACAGGCATTATCATATTTCCCAGGCAGTGGAAGGGTCGTGGCAGTCACCCCGCGTTCCCGTGCGGATCGTTGGTGTCCTCCTCCCTATGGTGGTGTTGCCTCCTTTACACACGAGTAGTGTCGTCTAAGTGGATAAATCTCCTCTGAACCAATATCGTAAAGTTTCATTTGCATCGAAGGTAGATCGGCGGAATTTGATTTCGTGGCTTCGTAAACAACTCTTAGGTCCCTGCAACTCCTTAGATAGTTCGCCGCCCGGTAAACTCGTTACGAGTTACCGGAGTGGATTTCGGGTGAAGATTATAGACATGCATCAGCACACAGGCACACGCGTGCATCGGAACACGCGCAACTAGCCGCGTGTACACACAAGACACGCGCGCGCACGCACGCACGCACGCACGCAACTACATATCGCGTTTATTGACTTTTCAGTGGGACCGTGAATCGGATTACTGTCGATGTTTACTATTGGCGGATCAATAACGGTTATTCGACAGCAGGAATTACATGGAAAATTGGGAACACGCTGGCCGCGTATGAATAAATTAGCTCCCCTGGTTCTTTGAGGACACAAGATGGAAGTGTAACAAGGCAAACGGTAAACCGGCGAACCGTAAAGAGAGTTTCGCGTGTTTCTTTCGTTGAGACTATCCCACACCTGCAACCATCTCTCTAACCACGTGTCTGCCCTACCCAAGATAGAAACCAACTTAGCAATGGGATTCGGCTGGAGGAGAATATAGATTGGGTTTAAAATGGAATACTGTTGCGAGTTGTCCTACACTTGGGAGCCAGATAAGCGTAAAAGAAGGAGGAGACAAAAGAAACGGGACGATGAGAGTTTCTCTCATCGTCGGTCTCACAATTCTGCCCACGAAGGGACCTTAGGAAAACGAAACTGAATCCCTCTATTTACGTTCGCAACTTTTATCACCGGCGGATAGTCGACTCTGCTACCCCTCAGGACTTTCCTCGCAAGGCTACCCCAGTAATAATCATAATTCGCTAGCTATTGTTTCACAGATAATTAAGTTCTTGCCCCGTGTACGAAGCGTGCCGGGCGGCCAGTGTTCCTACATGCCGTGCTTGCGTCTTTGCCAATTCGAGGAAAAACCATTTGCCGTCCTTATTCGGATAGAACGGAACTTGTGCTGGAAGTAGGAAGGCATTAGGAACTCCTTGCAAACACGACCTACACAGTTTCCAGAATTATAGCGCTGCGACAAAATTTAATCGCGTATCAATTACATATTACCTTCGTTATTATTACGGCAAGAACTTTTCGCGAGTCGCGGTACCCTTCGACGGTTGGAAAATGAAGTTGAACCAGTTTTCTTTTACGTACGGTGTACTGGCTGGCACAAAAATGTTCCAGTTGCTTGTATAGTTGTGCGACAGTGTCGTATTGTAACTCCAGGAATCACCCCTTTCAAGAAACTTGGACATTTTTGGAACACCATGTACCGCGTGATCGGTACTGATAGTAGAACTGAATCTACGTGATGATGATTCTACATGGAAAAAATAACACGAAAATGTATAATAAAACTTTCTTATGTAAGACTGTGTTCTCGAGCAAATCGAGTTTGAACATTCGGCGAACACGCATGCCATTGGATAGAAATCGTCTGGCGTGTCTATTCATGGCCGGCCGGATCTACTTAGAAATGTTGAGCACGCGAACTTGGATTTTCAAAATCGATTTTCTCGAAATCTTTGTATAAAATAGTTTTATTATATAGTTTCTGTTGTGTGCGAAGGTGTCACGTCGATGGTACCTTCTTCTCCATGTACTGGATTGTCACTGAGCACCTTGGTTCACGTAATAATTACACGATTGTATTTGGTTGCGGGTTTTCTTTATTTTTACATCGTACAACGTTCGCGATTTCTATGTTCGATTTCTGTTCTATTCGTGATGTCCGTATTCGTCTGTTTGCGATTTATTATTCGTGTTGTCTCTGAGATCTAGTTCGCGTTTTCCGTGAGTTCTGTCTGTGATCTGATGATTCTTGTCGCGTTCTGTCCGTCGTCACCTCGGTTTTGTAATGATTGGTTGAAGGTAGTTTTTGGTGGAGGAATGAAGGAGCGTGCTTGACGGAGTATATCTGAAGGAATAGGAAATGGTGTCAATGAGGGATTAACGTGGTTTATTGCAGGGTTTGTCTGCGTGTCTTCACGTGCGTCGCACGTGGGGTCCGTTCGTCTGGTCAAAATTGTCCGCGTGATAATTCGCGCCTTCTACCTGCCTTTTATTTTATGACTTATACATTTCTGAATGCAGGGTTAGGCTCGGACAACCTTCGGTGTTGCCGTCGCAACAGTTTCATTGTATCTGTACCTTGTCTAAAACTCTGTTTAAAAAGATTAAATTTCGACTTCATTCTCTATGGTAAGTTAATAAAGTTTAAATATTACATTTCTAAATGTTTGGATTATATTTTGACATAAAGACAAATTACCATAGATACTCTAAAATTTAAAAAAAAAACTCTGAATATAGAGAAAAATGAATATTTTACAGCGACTGCATTCGTTTCTTATAGTTATCAAACTTTACTCTATTTCATCACCGTATGGATAACAGTTATTCCAAAACTGTAAAGAAGTAGATAAAACTTTAAATAGACACTTTCTCGATATTTTCATAAATTAGTGTTAATCATGAACCTACTGTTAAGGAAGATGAGTAAAAATTTCATGCTAGGTTGACTGCTACACCAATGCTTATAAAAATCACAAGAAATTACAACATCATATTTAACAATACACATATGGAAATATCAGAATTTATCTGAATAATGATTATTGTATCATTTCAACACCACACAGACAGTTATAATCGATTCTAATAAAAATTGATTTCCGTGTTTGACAAAGAGAATGTGGTGATATATGACCGACATGATAGTAAAAATGTTGCAAAGTATCTATGATTAATAACATAATAACAGACAGCGTGAGGCGATAACTATAAATATAAATACAGAGTATGTGGCATGATTAGTGATGAAAAAGTATAATGTTTCAATTTTCATAGTTTCAGATCGAACAACAACTTGAACCTAAAAATTCACCTAGAAAATAACGACCATATCACCACTTGGTAATTGTGCTATAACCATCGGCGTTCTAATAATCTATAAATATTGACAGCATGGGAAGCATAATACCATACTTCCCACAATAATTCGATATAAATTGGTGCTTACGAAGCATTAAGGCTAATGAGAAATAAATCACATCTTGCAACTGCCAATCTCCATAGCCAGCAAACTGGCGAGAAACATCGGTCGCTGTATTAGAAAGAGAAGCCGCTTGCTCGACCTTCTGATTCAATTCTCCCAAGAACAAAGCTCCTGCAGCGAGAACTTTACACGTCAATTCCCAGTTATTTGCGTACAAAGAATCGATACAAACGAATGTGTACCATTGTTATCTCTCCGGTCTGCATAATTATCCAAGAATTCCGCTTCGCGATGCTGACTTGCGCTATGATAATACACGACTTGCGCGGCGAATACAATTGAAGTAACACCATATTAATGATAAAATAGCAATACTGAATAAACAATTTAACCCGGCTTGCAGCTGCAACAACAGTGCAGCGGTGGATGGCTCGCGGTGAGAAGGGGAGAGAGAAGTAGAGAGCCAGCGACAGAGAAATAGAGAGAGAAAGAGAGAGAGAGAAGTAGAGAGAGAGAGAGAGAGAGAGAGAGAGAGAGAGAGAGAGAGAGAGAGAGAGGGAGAAAGAGCAAGCGACAGAGAAATAGGGAGAGAGAGGGAGAGAGAGAGAAGAAAGAGAGAGAGAGAGAGAGAGAGAGAGAGAGAGAGAGACTAGCGATCTGCCAACCACGCGCCCCTCCGTCACCCTCGCACCCGTACTTTGGTTAAATTACGCTAGATATCTGCATACAAAACGGCGCGGGAAAATGAAAAATATAAACAGCGGCCGTGCCATGGAGCGCGGCTGTCGTTCCTTCTTTTTCCGCAACCTTTGACCACCGTTTCTACGTCCCGATTGCACGGAGCTGCCTCTATTTTGCCTAGAGCGACAGCGGACGCTATCGCATTATAGCGCCAAGCCACCAATCTTGTAAATTGCCCTCTGCTGAGAGTTGAAATCATAAGTTTTTCGTTAATCAAGTGATTCATTGCGATCGACCGCCTAACCAGATTGCAGTAACGTTTGAAACTGTTCCAACGGGAAAGGAACGATTCGTTGTCCTCGCGCCTCTTATGGTGAGAAGCGTTCTGCTAAAGATCATTATTTTTCCTCTATCTCTCTTCCTTGGTTTTCCTTGTTCCGCATTTCTTCCTACGGTACCGGCTCAAATAATAAGAAAATTTACATGTTTGTGCAGGGTGATGAAAAGAAAAGATACTGTACTGACAGGTTATATAGTACTCGCTACGAAGAATAGAAAATGTGTAATTAAAATATCTTCTGAAAGCAATCGAAAAAGCTAGTTTTGGGAAGAAGATCGTTGGAGAAGGAATATTTCTGCAAGGTCCTCCGAAGCTTACGTGGGAAAATGATATCATGAAATCAGTAGGTATCGCATTATTTTATAGATTGAGGCCCTGAATCGATGATTCGTTCTTATTTTATTCCAAAATCTGCTTCCGAGCTTCGGCAAGGAAAATTCAGAACATTTAGGACGTTTAGAATCTTCGTTGATTTCAGAACAGTTGGAACGCATAGAAACTTACGCAAACTTAGAATAACTTGAAAACTTAGAAAATCGCGAACGTGTATCGATCTTTGAAATATTACGAACTCTAAACGTATTTTGCGGTTATTAAATGCATAATTTATATTGTTATAGACTAGAGTGTTAATTGCCTCGCGCCAGTGTCAACTAGAACAGAACAACACTCGAAACAAATACCGTTGTCGATCCACCGTACCAAGCCCTCGTTGATAAAAACAAAATTTTTTAAATTTCACTTGCAAAAAACTTCCGACAGCTCTCGTTCGAACATCCTTTCTACAAGTGCCAGGTCGATAAATATGAAACCGAAACTCGCCCATACGTGGCGCTAGCTGTCGATGTAGTTACAGCCAAACCGCGTCATTGACGCCAATTTCTTGGTTTGACATCTGACAAAGATTTTCAACTCACAACCACACAAGTTTCATGCAACAGCACAGGTTTTAATAGCATTGAACATGTCGAATTTTCTGCCTGGAACCTACGATTGGAGGACAGCATTTATTTCTTCGAATCGCGGCGACGGTGAGCATGCTGTTCGTAAATCACAGCGCTTCGAGTGATTTAAAAAATTCAAAAGTGGCGAATTTTTACGTGAGAAACGAAGAACGTAGAAGACCACTGACAAAGTTTGAAAACAGCGAATTGCAAGCATCGTTGATCATCGATCAATTAAATGTGACGCGAGAAGCCGTCTTCGTACGTTTGAAAGCCATAGGGAAAATCCAGAAGATAGGATATCAGGATTAAAAGACAACGCAAAGTGATTCTGCTTCGCGATAATGCACCATCGCACACAGAAAGAACCCCATATACATAAAGTTAGAGCATTCTTGTGTTTTAGAAATGCTTTGGGTGTCTGGTTAGAACAGTCTCGAGTGCAAAGGGTTAACAGCGTTCAACATGTCGAATTTTGTGCGTGGAACTTACGATTGGCGGACAGCATTGATTTTCTGTTTTCATTTGAAGAAAATTGCTGCGGAATTGTATCGAATGCTTGTCGAATCTTACGGTGAGCATGCTGTTGGTAAATCTCAGCGTTTTGAGTGGTTTAAAAAATTCAAAAGTGGCGATTTTCATTCTTGAAACGGCTTGAGTAGTTCCTCAAAAACTTCCGTAGAAAAAGACGAAAAATGAGGATATATGCGAAACGGAATAGTAAGAGAAATGGAAAGTCAGAAGTGGAAAACCGAAGAGAAATTTCGTAGCAGGCGTGTGTCATAAAAATAGAAAGTAGCGGAAAGTGGAAATAAGGAAAGAATCGGGCCTGCGTCAAACCTGGTCGCTAAATGCGGACCCAGGAGTGACCGGGCCTGTGCGAAACGTTGAACAATAGAACCAGGATGTAACGGAAAAAGTGAGAAATATTTGTCACTGAAGGACAGCTTCGTGACCGCCGCGACTCTGACATCTTGCGATGCGAATCGCGTACCGCTACAGTATCATTTTTCATACAATAAACGTTTATTTTCTACAGAAAAATTTCGATTTCGTATGTACATACCTGGTATGTAAAGTGTCCTATTATTTAATCCGACGGTGAATACGATTACACGAGAGAATCCGCGAGAAGGGCGCATACGCGCGTGCGCGCACGACCCCCCTATTTCCGGGCCGGAGAACGGTGCATGTAAGAAATGCGGTCTTTTGATTTATCAGCCACAAATCACGCGACCCAAGGAAAACGGTTGATTTTTATTGGCCGCAGTTACTTCTAATACATCATTCGGCGGCCGGCAGCCTCGCGGTTCGAGTGGCTTCCCCGGGCCATTGCTTCCTGTGCACCCACTGTATTCAATCCCGGATTCCCGAGGCTCGCGATAATTTTGCCCTTTCATGGAAATTGATATGTGAACGTATGTAATTCCCCCAAGTGGGTTCACGCGGTCGAGGGGAAGGGGTAGGAGAAAGAGAAAGAGAGAGAGAGAGAGAGAGAGAAAGAGAGAAGGTCTGGTTCTTGCCGGTCGGATCGATTTTAAAAGTCGATGGGGAGAATTATTGGAGGAATGATTAATTGACGGTTATAACTACATTAACCGGGGACCCCTCCGATATCGCTGGAAATTGCATTAATTATTCCAAGTGCTCGTTCGCCGCCGCGGCTATACTACCCCGTTACTGATGACGATGGATTATTCGCGTCGTGTATAATTGCCGCGTCGAAGATATTATTAAACGATTTTAGAAGCTAAAACGCATCTTCCCGTTCCAACGGCCGATATATGGGAATTACGGTATCGGCGTAACTATCGTTCTAATTGGATGCATACCGCAGTTAGCGGATCGTATATGCATTAGCGCGATACATACCATCGCGTGATAGATTAATATCCTTTCATTACGCGCTCGAATTAATTAGAAGAAGCGGCCCGCTTATGGGGCGCGCCCGCGCGCGCGCTCGCGCTAGCTACGCGTTTACGCAAATATTGTTCTTATTGGTTGTTTTCCTCCTGTACCGTTCGAACGCCGATGGAAGAGAATTAATAAATCCGGCGTGCACACTTTAAACATAGAGAGCCAGGGAAAATGTGTACGGTTAAATGTGTGTGTATTACTGTGAAACTTTAATTGAACGGGAAGGAATTTGATCAAACAACGATCAAATTCTTTTGACTTGATTGAAAATAGTTATGCCTGAACGTTGCTCGTTCTCATAAAGCGAATTTCAGTTGTTTTATTATGTAGAATTATTTATAGCTGAACGAACAATCGTACAATTTTGTCCATCGTGTATCGCTGTAACGCGCGTTGGATACCATTAGCGAGGTAATTATAGAAATTGACACATTGAAACTCTATGCGGCAATTTGATGTATCGTATGTTTATTATTCAGTACCGATCATGCTTCACGTGATGAAGACATTAGTGCACTGCCAGTAGCATAAAAATAGATCGATGTTAACTTTTTAATGTGTATGGTAATCTCTTAACAGTAGAACTACCAAACCAGTCATTTTGACTGGTCCCTAGTTTTTTCTTTCGCAATTATTGAAATTATAAAAATGTTTTCATCAGAAATTTTCAGATGTGCTTCTTTAATGATGTACACGTTACGATAAGAATTGTATGATGTTTTAATAGATACAGTATCGTTATTACTACAAAGCAATGTATATCGTTGGATTTATTGTTCGGCAGTTTTAGTGTTCTACTTCTAGTCTTAATGTAGATTCGATAGATCAAAGCGTACGAATTTCAAAAATATAAAATTTAATACATACTTTAAAGTTACTTTATTAACTCTAACAACGGTTTCTAAATTTTTTAAACACTCGAATAGTTAATTCAACTATCCAGAAATGTTTAAAGTAATAGAAAGATGTTAATTTCTATTCTTACGGTTTATAATTAAACGTTACGTGGTCCTTTTAATTAAATATTATTAATATTCAACTTTGTGCGCTTGACGTACACGCGAGATAAAGAGGCATTATATTATTCTGTCATTTGGAAATTATGATGTCACACGCAATATACAGAGTGTTCGAATACTCAGTATGTAATAATTACGAACCCCAATGAATAATTACAAAAGGGTGACGCAAAAACAATTTCTTCCTTTGTGAATATCATTAATAATAATATGAAAATTGCGAAATTACAACAATCGCGTTGTCAAAGTTTCAGAACTGAAATTTCACATTACTTGCATGCAGAACGTTGTTGCAGTCTAAATATCTGATAAATTCTCGTACAGCAAGGGAACCAGAATAACGAATTTTTACATACTAAAAAATAAAAATTCTACGTTTTTTACAAGCTGCATAACTTACTTAACACATTTAGGGCCAGCCCTGCGGTAGTGCGGGTTTTGTAAGTCTGTTACTTCAATTGAATCCGAAATCTTAAACGATTTCGTTTCTATTAAATTGTACATGACGAATATTCAATCAAAAGATACTATTTTACGAAAATGTATAAAGTTTTAAATATTTTACGTTAGCTACTCGTTGTTCAGAAACAAGCAAATGAGCTCATAATTAATTAAATGGCTTATATGTCGCCGGCGCTCAACGTGTTAATATTGAAACTATGTTTGTCTGATCACTGCTGACTCTTACTACTGTACACAAAGTTTTCGATATCTGATAAACTGAATTTAATTTCTATTTTCACTTTAGCCCCTATATTAATATATGCGAACTCAGACACATACTGTCAATCTGACTTTAAAATTTTGTACAAATTGTTACCGAGAAGTAACAAAATTGTCGCATAAATTTCTTCTTCCTTAAACAATTATATTAAGTGCATACGTCAATACGTTTGTTACCTGTTAGATGAATGAAATGTATTGAAAATTCTTTCGCTTAATATATTATATTTCAATTATTTGTAATTTCGCGAAGAAAGGACTACAAATTAATAGATATGACTGAATTAATTAGATATACATTATCACGTGCCAAGATATTTTTTGCTCGACCACCACTAGACCAGTAATGAAAGAAAAACATAAAGATACTATGTGTTTACTACCATACATCCCTCCAGTTCTTCAGGAACATTTTAAGAATCTTAAAAACTCGAAATGATAAAAATGGATTACTTTTTAAAAATAATTAATAAACGTTCATGAATTATTTCATTAAAGTTATTGTTTCAAATAAAACTCGTAGTTCTTTATTGCTTTAAGTCATTTATAGGACATTCAGTTAATTTTGAAAATGGTCTAAGTCAGTTCAAACTTGAAAAACAACATTTTCGTATGAAATTCACACAAAATTTCATATTCATAATAAATTTTCATTAATCAAGACTAATAAAATTATAAATTAAAATGTTGCATAATGTAAAAATATTTTTTAATTTATTCAAATGCAATTCATTAAATATCTCGAAACAAGAAATATATGACTTAGACCACTTTCATAATTATGGGCACATATATGCTTTACTTATAAACTTATTATAAGATTATTAAGCGCATTAAATAAATATGTTATCGTGTATCTCCGGTGGTGCACATGACACAAAACGTGCTAATCATAAAAAAGATGTTGCCCTTCGACATGAGAATCAATAATAATCCTTTTCTCTATTTCGAAAAGGTAGAAACTCGATGTGTAACACGACATAGGATATATCTGAGAATTATAAAGTCGAACAAGAAGCAAAGGAAGAGTTCCATAAAAAATTTTGAAGAGTACGATCAGAACATCACAGATTCTATGGTGGTCGCAATTAATTTCCCCGAGTCTCCAAAAAGCGGGTCCGTCGTAAATAAACCATGAGTCGTAGAATTAATTCGCGCGGCTTTGAAGTAGACTTGATTTAAAATCGGACGGCGTAGAAGAGCTCATAAATACGTGACGAACGTGTACATATTCCAGCACGATCGAACACTAGAGTTTCTGTAGGCGACTGTGGGTTTTCGGGTCTCGTGTACACCCTATAGGACACGTACACAACGGAACACGGTGGCCCATCTAACGACAGCCTGGGGAACTTTCAATCGACCTTACCCCCTTCGAGTGTAGCATCTAGCTTTCCTTTTCTCCGTCGCATTTTTCGCGAGGCTTATCACTCGGCGTAATGCTGGTCACCGACACGACAGAGCGTAACTGTCGCGTGAACGACAAACTTTCGCCCGGAAAATAGATATTAATAACGCCTTTTGCTGCGTATTATTCAAGATTAATGGGGTATGCTACCAACTGGATGTAGATATCATGCCGTTACTCCCACCACGTTGCAAAACTTTCTTATACCGGCGTTATACAACGTATAATAAAGCTGTCTGACATGGCAATCAACGATATCGCGGAGATGACGCGAAGTAGTTCAACGATATAGCGCGGGGCCTGGGTGTTTCGTTGCCCTCCTCTATCACAATACGTTTTTATAGATCGATTTCATTTCCTTAAAAGTATTTTTATCAGGAGGACAGCCGGCGCGGCGACCCTGTGAGTTATTTGTAAAATCGTACAGAACCGTAGACCGGTCTAATGGATTTCTATCGTCAAGTCCGTTTTATTGTATTTACGTGACGAAAAATATAAAAGCTTCCCGTGAAAATCGTGCTTGTAGGCCTCTACGCTCTAGTGCTTACCCTTGTATTTATTATTAATAATACCAGAACAATTCACAATGAAAACACTTTAATCGTTTGTTCGTGTAAGATGCTTTTTTGTCTATTGTCAGCTAAAGAAGATGCATTTTTCACTGACAGAATAAATATATAATAGACTACTCGATCAAAAAGAGTATATAATTTTGATGTACTAGAATCAGTTTAAACGAAGAACCAAAAATCTTGAATAAGAAGTTGTGCCGGCTGTACTTCCTGCGCTTACCGACAGAGGGGCGATAGGGCGAGACTTTCTCGCTAGTGTCTGATCCACCTTTGATTCATATATGTATATATACCGTTTTTAACCGTCTTCCAGTATCTCAGCGTTTAACTCTTTCAATAGTAGCGCTCTGTCCGCCGTGACACACTTGCTGTACGAAGCGTTGCTCTGAAAATGCACACAAAGCGCGTGGTCTCAGTCCTCTTTTGTATGAAGATTTTCCTGCCGGATATATCCGACACTCGTATCGAAAGGGTTAAGGCAGGGTCCGCTAGTCAGCCTTACTGACGAGCCCTATAACGGAACCAGGACTAAACACTCCCCCTTCCTTTTCTCCTTTTTCTTTCTATCTCTCTCTACTACATTCACAGCAGCCGCCAAAAAAGTAACAAACTACAAGGTTGGCTACAAAAGTTATAACAAACGGTGAACGTAGTATTTTATATTAAAATTGAATTTTATATGCGGGAGATTCAATCATTATGAGATTTAGAATGTTATGCGTACAGAAATTTGAAATATTGGAAATTATACAAAATTTAAATATGAAATATTATTTTTGTGAATTGTTGTTTACGAGACTATTCTTTTTATAAGTTATTATGCTATTATTTCTGGAACGAATTCTTGGAACCAGCTAAGGTGCTTCGTTACAAGAATTTTATGCAGTTTTAACGTTAGGTTCTTCAAATATTATATATTTATCTGCCTTAAACTTATTTCTAACTCGCCAGCGATAGACCCATAAAAAATTCAAATACGTTCGAACACATGACTAGAAATTCGAAGAGGTTCGAACAGCGTTGAAGAGCAGAAATGTTTGCGAGCTCTTGGTAAAGTTCGAGCTCTTGAGGTATTTCTTGAATGCTTGGTCGCTTATAAGACTCCAACGCTTGCGGGCCTGGAAGGTTTGTCGACTATTCGCGTTCTTCCTTCCCGCAGACCCTGCGACTAAAGTATCAAAAATCCACAAAATAATGTAAACAGACGCGACATGATTGCCGTAAACAACAACTGTAGTTTCATGCGTCTTTAGTTAATTTGAATAAAAGTTTCGATGCCACTAAAATGGTACTTCCGATGGTATTAAAAAACATATTACGTTATTCCAAATTTATCATTACTGCTTTGTCTATATATAAATATTTAAAGAGGAAGATTTTAACGTTTGAAACATGTCGATAGAGCTGATAGTTTGGTCAGGTTACGCGTTTAAATATTGACTAATGTTGAAGAGACCGTTTTCTTTACCACGAGTATAATTCGTCATAATATGGTAATTTTACTTTTTAGTTGGAAGAATTAACAACGTATAAAAATATGTAGAACTTTAAGAAATATAATTTTCTTGAAAAATGAATTTGCCTAGCGTTTGCGCCAAGAATTTCAAATGATGAAGAACATTTTCATTTTGCATGAAGAACTACAGTCTAATTATTATACAGCCTCGATTGCTGATACAGCTAAAAAGATTATATCGTTATTCTATGTTTCATTGGTTTGCTTTTAAAATTTGATCCCTTTGACATTATAAATGTTTGAAATCTTTCAAGAATTCAAATTCACCTAGGCTCACAGTATTTCTCAATTTGATCACCGTTTGAATCCAAGCTTTCTATGCTGATACATATGTATTGGAACATATTCAAACTTGCTAGCTCGTGAACTACCCCTACCATGCGCGTTGCACGCTACTGATATTCGACGACTTTCCTCAATCTTTGCCGATGCAGCAACGATTAATTACACGTTGAACGTCGTGAAAATCGTAGCAATGTTAATATCATGAATGATGTTCGATTCGCATTACGAAGTACACAGTTCCTTTCGACCCAACAGACGCGCATACGTCGCGCAGCGTTGTCTGCGAAAGGTTCACTGTGTTAGCAGTGTGAAATTGCGTCTGCCATGAGGCATGGCTTGTACGAAACAATCATGCGCAACCTATTTCGTATGTTAGACTACGAGTCAATGTTTCCCCATTGTAGCGCGCACTTCCGTTCGCAAATACTACAACAGAATCCGGCGAACTCGATAATTCTCAAGGTAACATGGACAATCAAATCCTAGGGACACGATCGCTAACACGTGTGAGTATATTAGTGTCGCGTCCCTCTATCCAGAATACATGTGGTGTATATCTGCATACCTACCTCACCAATTACCATTCCGAATCTATACAGGAGCACCAACCATTTCGCGCAGGGCCGAATCATTCAGGGGCATAACTGCGGATGACCTCATTAAATTATACAATATGGCCGTCTTGATATGCAAATACCGACAAATTAATACCAAATCACGTCATAGACCGCATTTCGGATGTAGTAAAATGGGACGCTCGGGGGTCGAAAGGCTATTTCTAGGCCACCTAAAATATCTAATAATCCTATAAAACATTCTCTGCATCGTTTACGTCATCATCGTAAATTTTATTGCATCGTCAATACCATCATACTTTATATGGACGTTTGTTTGCCATTTCTAGACGGTTCAGGAAGTTTTTGATAACCTCTGCATATACATATATTGTAATTGGAGGCTATAAAAGACTCAAAAGTAGCCTATCTTGTTTTTAAAATATAAAACATGACTGTCATAATATGCAAATACCAATAAATTAATAACAAATCATGGCGTAGACATATTTCAAATATAGACATTTGAATAAATGTAAATATCAATTTTATCGCGTTGCCAATATCATCATCAAAGGATAACCTGAACAAATGTGTCATCATTTAGGGCAAAACGTGAATCAAAAGTAGACTGCTTTAACAAAATTTAGTTACATTGAAAAAGTTTATGAAAAATACATAAATAAGCACAGTACCAAGTAGATACTACAAGTTTGTACGTACAGAGCAGTTAGTGAAAAGAATTTGATAAAATGTTAGTAACTTCGTGATAACTTTGAATACGGTATACTTAAGACAAGCACATTTCTATTGGTTAACTTGTATGATTAACTTGTAATTCGATTTTATTCGATTAGATAACAGCCTGAGAAGGAATCGCGGACTTCGCAGAGTACTTAACTTGTTGCTCATTATTAGATAGCGTCTTGTTCACAAAACGTCGCTATTCCTCTGTAAAACATTGCCACTTACTGAAAAGATTATCGACTTATGTCCGGTATCCGAGACTCAACGCCCCAAGCCTCCGAATCTGTATCTAGTGGCAATATTCTACACGTGACACTTGAGGATGTAACCTAGACGTTCATCTTTATGTTTTATACGAGTGGTATTATTACATTTTCTTCCACAAATGTTCATTGCTTTTATTCCTTTCATTTTCGGAGATATTTTATTAGAAGGTTTACTAATAACTTTTCTTCAATCGGAAAAATCTCTTCATTAAGCCTCAACTGTTTAATAAACTGCTAGCGCGTAACATTAAACGAATTCCATCTGCATTTTACAGCTAGCTTACTCAACAAAATTATTAAAAGAATACTAAAAATATACAATTCCATTTTAGAAACGCAACTCGAGTAATTCAAACATTTTACTGCGCAAAATAAATGCTCCAGAAACAAATGATTTACTTCTCAAAAATTGTTGTACAAAAAATTCAAGAATAATACCTCGTTCATTTTTGTTTCCTAATTTAAACAAACTATGTTTGACCTATAATCTCACTTTAATGAATTACATTTAACATGTACAAACGAAAATCAAACGTTGTACAGTATTGAAAAAAGAAGAAAATGAATAAATCTCCACACTGAGAAACCTAGTTTTAATTCTGATTTACTTTAATAAATTACATTTAACAACATGTACAAACGGAAATCAAACGTTGTACAGTATTGAAAAATGAAGACAATGAACAAATCTCCACACTGAGAAACCTAGTTTTAATCCTAATATATTTTAATAAATTACATTTAACAACATGTACAAACGAAAATTAAAAGTTGTACAATATTGGAGAAAGAAAAAACTGAATAAATCTCCACACTGAGAAACATAGTTTTATTCCTGATTTACTTTAATAAATTACATTTAACAACATGGTATAAACGAATATTAAACGTTGTACAGTATTGGAGAAAGAAAAAACTGAATAAATCTCCACACTGAGAAACCTAGTTTTAATTCTAATTTCAGAAAAGGATAATTTTTCTTTACGTTCGATATTTTAGGAAATAATATAGCTTGAATAATCAACTAACGCAATAAATTAAATCACGCTTAAATGAATTTAGCAGCAGGTATTATTTGATCAACTGCGTTTATTTAACAACGCAGTCGCTAAAAGGCATATAAATATTCGGCAAGCATTTTGCTTTCAATTTCTGAAACAGTACCGGTATATGGCTTTGAGATATTGAAATATGTCGTATAATCACTGGTCCTTTGTAACCGACGTTATATAGACTGTCCAGAAAAGTTCCGTCCCATTTTATGGTGGTGGTATGGGTTATCGGAAATCGACGCATCGATCTTGAAGGGTGGAGAAACTGGACAGGAAAATTGCGAGTCAACGGTTGGGGTTATTCCCAACGTGTCAGCGTTTTAACGTCGTTAATGACGTCATTTACCTGTCACGGATAAAAGTTACGCGACATAAGAATCACGAAATGACTAAGGGCAATGACGAAGACGATTGATTCGCCGGAAACTTCTTCGCTGACGACGAGGGAAGGAATTATCTCTCTTACATAAGTGTATCTATACCTTCGATGTAACGGCAGAGCGATTGAAAATACTCTATTTACATAATTACATGTACGCTGTAGTATGACTGCAAACTGAAATTGGAATCCACGAGAAACGAAATACGAACGATGCAAACGTATTCTGCTTAAAAGCATTTAAAATTTGATTCCGCATTTCCGCAGTTATTGTTTGTTGAACGTAAACGTAGAATGTCAATTCATTTGCAAATAATTAACTTCAGAATGAAAAATCTAATTACAATGTGCACGCGTCCGTGCTCGGAAATATACGGTATTCATTTGTGTTATATGTTCTGTTCGCTTTCATAGTCTCTTCCGTTGAATGTTATCGCCGTAACAATGTAGGAGTCTTGAATTATTGTAATGAAATACTTTGTAAAACAATTCCGCGCCAGATGTTTGTTAAGAAATGACTTTGCTTTGTGAATATTAATTATTACGCGGCGCGTGTGTACTTTATGAAATGTGAGGCAATATATACGTGTTAACAAAATTTGACCAAATATTAATATTATTTGTATTGCGTATTTAAAATGAAATTCATCCTTATTTTTTTCTGATTTACGTAGTAATTTATAAGAATCGATATATTGCACGAAGTGCTGATTTTTGCACTTCTTCAAGGCAAAAGTTTGTATGATCGTTTTTACTCCCTAATAGTTCACCCCAGCCCCTCTCACAAATCTTATTCTACTTCTGAAAGTGCTGCAGATTTATAGCGTTATGCTTTTGACACGTCTTTACAAAATTCTCGTTTTTCTAATCTACTGACTCCTCGTAAAAGTAATTTCTACTAAAGCAATATCAAACATATTTAAGCCGTTTATTTTGGAAGTGGCTTAAGTCCATTTATGCTTGAGATATTGAAGGGTTTGCGTTGGATTAAATTGAAAAATATGTGTAACAGATAACAATAGAATAATGTTTTTGGGTTTCTAAAGGTGTCAAATTTATCATCCCAATTAGCATAATTAACATTATTGAAGAAATAATATGTTTTTGACGGCTCCGAATGGACTTACGCCACTTTCAAAATAAACGGCTCATTTTATCCATCGATACGTTCAGACAGTGTGAACAAAGTGTTCAATATTTAGGATATATTGTTAGAAATTATACAAAAATATAATCACCCTTTAATTTATTATCTTTCTCCACGTTTGTAACAGAGTTATTATATTGTTACGAGAACGGCCGCGTGATCGCGGCATTATCAAAAACGCTGTTAATACTAAAATAATGTTTATTATAAGATGAGGGAATGTGTCTCACGTCCAGTCACAACGAAGTCTAATCTCCGATTCTCTTCTATTCTTGTTACAACGTCGTTACCAAAACGACGAAATAACTTAGATCATTTCACATATTGTATCAATATCTATAGTAAACGGATTATACAAGAATTTCCGAATGTAAAATTCCTAAGCCCTAAGACTCATCGTAAGTAGTATAAACGTGCATATGGAACATAATGAAAAGGCTACAGCTTTCAGGCGTTCACGATCGAATCGAATAGAACAATTACAAAATTTTAAAGGCATTAAAAGAATTTCAGAATATTATTTCGCTATACGTTATCTAATGAATTAGAACTCTTAAAAGAAGAAGCACATTCTCCGTGAATGTTTCTGATGGTTGACATTAGGCAAATTTTATTCCGCCTAAAAATCCACAGTTTAATAACGACTCGGAAAAGTTCCGAGAGAACCTAGAAGCAATCAACGTATCTCGGATCTCTTCGGAAAAACAAGTCTGAACAGAGGGAAGTGCAACAGCGTCACAAATTCATGGTTCGACCATTAGCATAGCTAAGAGAAACTTTCATTTCTTTTGGGGGGGAGGAGGGAACAAGAGTTCAAGTTCTAATCTGAATGGGCCATTCTATTCTGAGCGGAGGTTCGAGTCCATAGAAGGGACGACTTCGGAAGAAGGGAAAACTAGCGAATCGCAGAAGGTCAAATTATCTTTCGGCGACTGCCGTTTAAATCGTACCGGGCCACTCCTATACCCCGGCAGTTCATGTCGTAGTCGGCGAGAGAGTAGAAGGTACAGGCTTGAGTTTCCCCGCACACAGAGTTCGTAGGACCATAGCCGGCTATAGCTTGCCTCTGCAGTTCGCCGGCTATTTCCCATTTGGCAGGCGAGCCAGACCCAGCACTTTTGGTGCCAACCGATAATTGGACGAATCGCAGTCATTCGCATCGCGCGAACTACTCTCATCTCTCTCCCCCATCTCTTACTTTTGCGCTGTGCTTCCTACCGTTTATTCTTTCACGTTTTCCCTTTCTCTCCGCGAACCCCCTGTGCTCGGTCCCTTTTCTTCCACACCTTTCTCAACGTTTCAGCTCAACACAATTCCTCCCCGCGTTTTCTGTTCACCGTATCCTTCCGATGCCTTTCTCTCTTTACTCCCTCGCCAACCCCTCTTTCTCATCCTCGTCGAGCGTTTACCCGAGCGTTGATCATCCTATTCTTTGTTCGCATAATTCAAAGGGACCAGTCCTCCGAAGTTTCAAACACAAAAGTACCTGCAGTAGAATATCCTGTCCGGTAGAACAACTAGCATTCTAAGAAAATTCTTGATTGGTGTAGAACGTCCTTGGTGGTTAATTTATTTCGAATTTTGTAGAGATCATCTTCAACAGAATGAATGCCGAACGAGTTTTCTGTGCTTCAGACAAGTTTCATTTATTTCATTCACAGAAGGGATCAGCGTTATTGACGGGAATTGTTAGTTACTGTATAGTCAAGCTCTCACCTCGTACTACGATCTAGTCAATTTCTGCAATAATAAATCGATGATCAATCCTATTAATTTAACGATTAGCATTCTTAAACAGTGTCGTGGTGTCGATCGTGTTAACCACAATCGCCTAAAAAATGGCTGCACGAAACGTCCAAAAATAATATTCATTTTGACTTTCCACTTACAATAAACAAATATGTCGTTTTAAATACTCTATTCTGAAGACGTATATATACAGCATAAAGAGAAAAAGTCAAACAATTTACAATGATTAAACAATTAATGCTAAGCTAACTAGAAGGTAATTGCTCTCTTTTAATAAAAAGAGACAAGTTTCTTCCAACCCTTTCGAAGCTCCCAGTTAATAGTTTTTATATGGAACATGCCATAAATATAAATAAATGGTTTTGGTAATAATAGACTTTCTTAGACACAGAAAAATTATTTCAAATACTATAGAATATTTTGAGTGGTTTCAAAATAGTTTGAACGTAATTTTGTACTTAACATATTAACCCTTTGCGCTCCAAGCAATTTGAATTCCTAACTTCGAGGCATTTTTTTGTTCCAGAAGAATTCCATTATACGGGTTCATTTCCTTTCGTGCATGTCAAATTTGATACTATTAATCGTACGCGTAAGACTTTAATTTTGACTAACTTCTTAAATACAAACATTGTAATGTAACAATTGTTTCAAATAATAGTCTTACAATTTTTAATGTCACCCATACAGGAGCCATTGGAGTGCTAAGGGTTAATATACGATTTTATAAATGGTATATCGCTTTTTGTTTAAGCAGAGCTCTCAATATTTAGGCTAGCGTTTCAGGGGACTTCAGGAGGCTTCATTTTATCAACCCCATTTTGCCCATTTTCGCGATTTCGAACGCCTCGAAATTTTCTAAATCGTACCACGGCCGCAATTTCATTCCGATCGAGCTGAAATTTGGTATGCACGCTGCCTACGTGTCCAGTTAACTGTAGCCAGCGTTAGAAATGAATCGGAGAAACTAAATATTTTGGCCGATATCTAACCCCCCCAGAAAATATCAGTTTGGGGGTTTCCGGATTTCCCCGATCTCAACATTTTTCGTAATTCGATTCCGATCGACCTGAAAATTGGCATACACTCTGTCTATTGGTCTAGAAACGTGTAACCAAAATTACAAAAGAATCGGCGATCCAAAATTTTTTTCCAATTTTTTCCAATTTTTCAACAGGTAGGGGGTCGTCCCTTCAATATTTGATAATATTTGGCAATCTTTGAAGGCGTCCCCCGACCAGACTATCAGAGCTATCGACATGATTCCAACAGGAAAATTTTCTCCAAACCTTCCTCTTTAACTCCTATACTTATTCCTAAAAGGTGTTAAAAGAATGATGTGTACCAGCAACAAATATTTCTTATCTTTAGAAAATAGTAAAAACTACGAATATATAAGAAAGGCTATAAATATTAGTTTAAAAAATAATTAAACAGGTCCCGATATCATTTAAATTATACCATATAATTCGCGATGTATCAGTCGCGTTAAATTATATTAATTACGTTAATATTTTGGTAACTTCATTTGTTTAATGAAAGTACAGACAAATTGGAATTCTTGTTTTATTCAAATTGCAAATTATTGGCGTTAAAACTGTGTCTCCAGAACAGGTATGGACAGGCTAGTGAACTATACTATAATAATACTGTAACTACACGTGTGTACACACTTCGTCGACATGTTCATCTATTGAAACCCAAGCTTTAAGAGGCTTATACCAGCTCGTGGTAAAACCGAGGATTTGTGTCGGGAGCAATCATAAGATTATAACACGCGAACGCGCTCAAGCTTGTTTATTCAAAAGATAAGAAAAACTATCATGTACGGCTTCGGGGAAGTTTACATTGGCACGATAATGTAATGAGTAATTCCTCCTTTTTTCGGATAGCCAAGAAAACACCGATACGGGGAAATAACAACTTTATTTGTAAACATTCTGACTCTGAAATGTGCAATAATTTCATAAATATTCATAATGAATTTCCAAACTATTATCTTGTACGATATAATCAAAATTATTAACAAAATGGAGTATTCAATGGTTAAATTTTTTATTAATTCTCACATAAGCAATCAAACTATAGAAATAATTTTAGAAATTCTTTAAAATGCAGAATGATTGATATACTTTTAGAAAATTATAAAAAGATTGTTAAAGGAAATATAATATACGTGTCACTGAATTCGTGATTACACACATGAGGGTTAAACAAATGTTTATGCAAGAAATCTAAAAATCTCTTCGTTCACTTCTAAAGAAAATGTGAAAGTGATAACAGTATTATAACAGACTATAATATATAGTACAGTAATAGTAATGTAACAATGAAAAAACTTTGAATTCTAAATTAGCGAATCGACTACAATTTTGGCATATCTAATGTCTTATTCAAAACAATTGTGTTTGAATTTCAAATTCTATGCCAGAAGCGTATGCTATCGAACAGAAATTAAACAACATATCTTTGCAAACCCGAAGACCAGTACAGCGAATCAATTTTGTGTTATCAATTCATTTGAAAAGAATACTTCGTATGAAAAAATGATTCTTTAAATTTTCAATATACTTTTTCATTAAAAAAACCATTGAATGATAGAGAAAATGTTCTAAACAGATATTATATATTTGCTAACCAGAAACAAGTATCTACAGTAATGTCTCGATGTGTGTAAAAGAGATGTCCACGATATTTGTGAACATTATAATTCTGCAATTAGTGCTATTAATCATTCTTTCTGCAATAATTGCTCAAAACTAATTTCTTTTTTACAGACCTGCTTCTTTGTTTAATATAAAAAGTATACTATTTTAAGAATGTAAAAGCCTCGAAATGTAATGTGATATTACAAAAATTCACAGTTTTTAAATACTTTTTAAAGAAACCTTTATTGATACATTTGTAACATTTTTCTGAGTAAAAACATGACATAACTTAGAGCACATTTGCATATGCAACTAACAATTTAGTAGATCCTCGATTATTCGAACCATTCCTATTCTATACCTGTTCAATCTAATCAGATCATCGTAGAACACGATTTAATGTAAAATAAAGATTTAATCTAGAATTATAGCCACGCTACTGTTCTACATATTATTCGACTACTTGTGTTCCACTTATCAGCACAGATAATGGAAGCTCTACTGTACCATGAATTAAACAAATAAATATGATGCAAAAGGTATCGTGTTTTGCGTGATGTCAATAACAAAAATATCACAAATATGTCCTCCGAATTTCTCGGTAATGGTCACACCATAAAATTTGTGTACCCCAGACGATGCACTCCCTCGGTCTTGACCTACCCTTACTACGCTAATTTCGGGCGGGTAATTTTCGAAAAATCTAGTGATCGGGTGACGAAGAGAAAACGCCTACTCAAGAATACCTATAAGACCTATAAGTTAGTTAATGTTCAGTGAGAGTTAGTTAATGTAAAATGTATAGAGTTAATGTAAAGAGTGTAAAGTTAAAGTCAAGAATGTGATCTGATATCATTATAACGTTATTATATATTTCTCTTGTCTTAGTAACCTGACAACAGTTTAATTTTAAACCCTTCCCACAGTATGTATATATATCCAGTCAATTTTAATGCTCGGTAGGTTTAACCCCTTGGCCTAAACCAGGAGTTCTTTGTCATCTTCCACAATATCCTAGCCAAAGAATGAAATAAATGTTACATTTATCCTAGCCAAAACAAACGCCTGTTCAAGGCGCCAAAGAAGAGACGTTTGGTTAGTCGAGAAGGTTGTGTGTGTAGGGCGCAATGAGTTACAAAGCAGCCCCGTAACCGAATATTATCACAGGTTTCTGCGCATGTTTGAAGAGGGAATCGAAGAATAGACTGGCTCGTTTCTCGAAAACCGGTCTTTAGTAGGCTCGAGCACGCTCCCGTTAAAACCGTGGATTTGCATTAGGGGCAATCACAAATTCACAGAGCATTAAGCTCATGTTCAGAAGCGATAGAGCATAGGTGCGGAGGATGCAAAGAGCGCGAAAGGGTGACGAGGCAACGGAAGATAGCAACGGGGGTACGGGAAGTATGCACTATCTGCAGGATCCATGCTATTTGCGCAAAGTGGCCTAACCCCATCCCAACCCTTCCTATCCCATCTTCAACCACCCCCCTGCTAACTCTCCCACTTCCTCTCGATTCGACATAACCGCCCACGTTTAGTCGGTCTGGAGGGTAATACATTGTTTGCTCTTCGTTCGCTAAACTAAACCGCATTCGGAATTAATTGCACGTTAGAAGGCCACGGGATAATTAAAGCCTCCCCGATTACCTTCGCTTGCCATGCTACGATCCCGATGCATTCCTGTCCGACGTCTTCGCCGAGATCAGGAATTGTAATAAAGCAATGCCATTAAATCATAATGAAGGCACGCTGGTCAAAGAGATGCAAAACTATGTTTGCTCCCGGGAAGTATTGATTCTATGTAACGGAGGCTGGCCCGGTGTCTTGTAAAATGTCGTTTACTCGAGCATGCTTCGTTTACTCGGGCAGTAATTAACACCGAACCTATCGTCGTCGCTCAAATCACCGGTTTCAGGTCCTTTTAGTTTGCAATTATTGAAATTGTGAATTTTCACAATTACACAGTCATGAAAATAATCATACATATTTGTTTGTTCGGGAATATATTATTATCAAGATTGCACAAAATCTAGATTTAATTGTATCACTTTTATTGGATATTTTATTCAGTGATCGGTAGGTTCAGTGTTAAGGAACCATGGTTTCGTTCCAGCTTTGCAGGTAGCCTAGGATCAGCAACTATTAGACTTCGAGCAAGTATGGCACGAATGCAGAAGTTTGTACTCCATTTTCACAGACCTCAAGACCTTTAAAGGCGAACCTTGCAGTTTTTACAGAAAAGGTATCGATCAACTTATAAAACGTTGGGAGACAATTGTAATAAATAACGATGACTACACTGCGGATTTTGATACAAAATAAAAATTGTCTATATCAATTGCAAGAAGCATAAGCCATTTAGAAGTTTCTACTCTTGCTAATAATTTTAAAGTCTGGAAATAATCTATCAATAGTCTTCAAATCTTTCACCCTTTTTATTATTTCTAGTTACCCATTCTGGTTATAAATGCAAAGAATTTGCAGTCTAGTGACCACTATATCACAGAATAGTGGAACTGTTATATTAACCGTTTGCACTCCAAGCAATTTTGATTCCAAAATCAAGACATTTTTTAATCTAGAATTTTAATCTTCAATAAGACTTGTTTTGAAGAATAGTATGGCAAATTTTAGTGTCGCCCCAGGGCCAGTTACCAAACTAATAAAAATGACTGATCCTTAATGTTTTCTTTAGCAATTATTGAAGTTATAAAAATGTTTGCCTCAGAAATTTTCGGATTTACTCTTTTAATGAAGCACATATTATAATAAAATTGGTACACTGTTTCAATAGTTGATAATATTAATATTTATATTAATAATAAGAACATTGAATAGTTCATAAATAATAATTTATTATTACAAAGCAATGTATATCCGTTGCCTTTATTGTTCGGAATTATTCGGAGGTTGTAATAATAAAATGTACTTGCTTAAATTTTAATTCCAAATCAGACTCGAATGTTTGCAATCGTCTAACACTAATATTAACAGCTGAATCATTATTAAAACCTATAAAATTATCGACTTACACATTTGTCTACGTGCTCTGATTTTTATTCAAAGTTAAAGATGCAAGTTTCATACTTATATGTTTGTCATTATTCTACAGTGGATCATTTTTGCAAAATAAAATGATAAAACAAAATTTTATTTCACTTAACCAATGTTTTTAAAATTCTCTAATATTTCCGCCATTTCAAATGATTCATATAAATGAATACATAGTTGCATTAAAAAGTTAAAAGCCATTTGAGACAGTAAACTGTTTGAAGAAATGAATACATTGTTTTTAAAACGAGAATAGCATCGCGTTTAATAAATACAAATTCGTATTAAATTTGTTTCGCCCACGATTGATTGAATTATAACAAATAGTTACAGTATCGCGTGTTACGAATCGTGGTTTATTTTCCATCGATATGACAGTTTAATACATACATATTTTTACGACAGTTTTGAAACTTACAGCAACGCAAGAATCCCAATTTACACGCGCTCGTAAATATTCTCGTCCGAGAGTGACGCAGTCGTGAAACCATATGTTTTAATTCACTTTTTTTTATGAGAAAAATCTGAATCGAAAAAATTGTTTTTTTTTTAGGTATATCGGATTGCATACGGTTTTGTGTTTTATAAGTCGTCAGTAATTACTCTTTTTGTACTCGTACCCTCAATCGTTATGGAAGGTAGTAGTCATGGAAGATAGTAGTAATATAGTAATATTAGTAATAGTAGAGTTATGAAAGATAAATGAGAATATCATTCATTAAATAGATACGCTTTTATAATAACCATGCAATGGTATACATTAACACTAGAATTACCGAACCAGTCTAAATGACTGGTTCCTGATTTTTCCGTTTACAATTACTGAAGTTAGAAAAACATTTTCACCGGAAAGTTTCGAATGAATTTCTCCATTGAAGCAGACATTACGATAAAAATTGTACGAAATTTAAATGGTTGCAATTTTGTCATTATTACAAAGCAATATACATTGGTCGGATTTATTACTCGGTAGTTATAGTGTTAAGACTGTTAAGACTTATTAACATCTACTAAGAGGATTTTAAATAATTATATTGTACCAGAAGGAGACTTAAAAATCTTTAGATTACTCGACTAAAAATGCTTGACTTCATTAAAAAATTATTATGCATTAATAGTACGAAAATAACGTATCAAAATCAGCAATCGTTAATCATAAGAAAGAGTATTAATTCACTAATAAATAATACTTTTTGAAAGTGTTTAACATTTTCACATAAATTATCGTTTAACAAATTAAATAAATACTTCAACAGACTACAATCTGAAATATGAAAAGTAACAATACCAACGCATACAATTTAAGCAACTAAAAGTGTTGGTTATAATAGTTCTTCAAAGTGTATGATAAAATAGAAACAAATTGCTTTTAGGAAAAATATACAAGACTCGTATATGCTATCAAAGATATAACACAGGATGTGGTCTTTGAAAAAATAAACGAAAGGGTGGGCAAACCCCAATCGACTTCCCCGATAATCTATAGCTTTTTTCCTCGGCGTGGAAAACCGCCCAACCGAGGGACCAGCAAGAAGCCATTGTTTCTTCGCGTACGGCCAGTTTGATTGTGCTAATGAAAAATGGGGAAGAAGTAAAACCGAGCCAATGGCTCTACATCGAACAGCACGAGGGGGGACGTTGACTTTTCGGCAGACCAAGCAGGGTGAGTTGGGAATTGAATGTGATCCAAAAGTGCTTATAAATGAATAACATCCATAAAGGACAAAATACCGTGAGATTATATACCTATTATCATATATCTACGAAGAAGCAATTTTTTTGTGCCGCGTTATTGATGGCCATATTTCTTTCCGGCTGTGAGAATTATCGACCTCGTAAATATTCAGAATGTCAATGGTTTTTGCTCACGCAGTCGACGTAAATACATCCAGTGGCAAAAAGAGACCATGAATGTAATAAAATATAAATTTTAATTATTTCAAGAAAGACCAATTGTCATTTAAAACTCTCCATAGGAAATAAAAACGATGCAAATTTCTTCATGAGTTTCTGGTGCACGCTTTTTGTCGTTTCTATATATATATATTAAGTTGTTCGGAAAGTAATTTCGTTTTTATGTTCAATAAAATATTTATTCGTTATAAGAAAATCGTCTTTCATTTTCATAAAAGAAAAAAAACGAAATAACTTTCCGAACAATCTAATAATTCGCATTTATGTTAGAATATTAAAACTGTATAATAATAACAAATTATTTGTTAACCCTTAGCACTCGAATGGCGCCTGTGAGGCGCCACTAAAAGTTGCCATATTATTATTTAAACAACTTTTACATAGCTAGGTTTGCAGTTAAGAAATCGATAAAAATTGTAATGTTCTAAGTGCGAGTAATAGTAATTAATTTTATATGTTCGAAAGGAAATAAACTATATGCAATTGCTACGAGTGCAAAGGGTTAATATATAAACTTTAAAAAGATCAACTGCAATTAAATTATTAAATAAATCAATTTAATATCGAAATATTATGGCATCACTATTGGAGAGAACGAAATTTGTGATACAGTAAATATAAATCAAATAATTTACAGTTTCCATTCATTAAATATAGTCGCGAGTGTCAATAATAGTTGACAATTTTATACAACAACAGAGAAATAAAGTGACAAGAAATACATATTTTCTCCTAAATGTACAAAATTTATAACTTCATATATTTCGGTTCTTATAAAAATATCAAACTATTATAGCAATCTTTTCTTAAATCATTTCATATGCAAAATTCTTAGGAAAAATATTTACGTTGTTGACTCAAATTGTTCTTTTGTAATAGCGCATTCTGTAAATGCAACTTGTGTCGTTTAACTATACGCGCCACATGCAGCTAGCGCCAAACCATACTTATCACATGTAGGAATGAAGTAGGTACATGTAACGTATACTCGATTCGTACTAAGAAGCGTGAATTATCGGTAAAACCGGGTATTACACTAAAATTATATGAGAGCCCTAGAAACTCCACAAGATCTAATTTTAATAACGCATGTACTTGTGTTTTAAATTTCTGTAGAAATTATTGTTTTAGAAAGTTGATTTAATAATACCGACGTTTGTTAACAATTACTACATGAAATGGCATCCCCAAATCGGTAAGGCAGTCATTTGGAACAATTTCTTACAAAATTTTACACGTAAAAGTAAAATACGTATACGTAAAGATATTTATACTATTGAAACTGCGTTCCTATACATTATAAGTATACTTACTTCATTCCCACTGTTTAAATACATGAGCCATATTGATTTGTAGTCTCCATATCATAACCTTATGAAAATGCAATATACAGAATATTCGATTCTTGCTAATACGACTAAAATCATGTTCTACCGGTAACATTGAGCATAACAGGGAAATTGTACAAAAATTTTTAATACTTGTAGACTCAATAGAAAAGCATATAAAATGTAATGTCTATGTTAATATTATATCTGTAGTGATGTGTATAGTACATATAGTGTACAGTATATCAATAGCTAAATATGATATAAGTTCTGATGCATGATATATCATTGAAACTGAAAAAGGTAGAAATATTGAAATTCTAGACGTATTCACTCTCATTTCTCCTTAGATATGGTTAATTACTTAAGATTTCGTAACAATTATAAGTAAAGAAACGTATTATGGAAAATGAACGCTACTAGCTTTTGAGGTTGTATCAAGTATAAGTATAATTTGTTACATTAGCATGCAATTCATTGTATAAGTATATTATTGACTTATACTTTTTAAAATAGCTACTTATACGCAATTTCTTACCTTAATTCTTCCATTTTCTTAGATTTTAGATGCTTCTTTCTCTCTGCGCGACGCGGCCCGTTGATTTGAAATACTAGTTCGGCTACACTGAGATGCAACTCTAGCAACTGTTGGCAGCACTGTTCGTTAAAAAGAACAGTACTTCACTCGGTACCTGACGTATACAGAAAGTTCTTCCTATCGTGTGATCGATTTATATTAAACATGTAATTGCAGATAAGGTAAGACATACCGTAGAAGATGTACCATACCATTTTCTAATGAATAGTAATTGTAATTAACCAAAATTCTATTGCAGAAAGAAAAGGGTCAATCTATTTTAAGCGCATCCGGGGAAGACAAATTACTCCCAGGGGTGGGGTCTGCTGTCATTTAAAGCCAAAGAAATGAAAAAGTTATGTTGATCACGTAAGAGATATCACAGAATAATATAATAATGGCGCGACCTATTGTACCTAGTCAACAAAAGTTGGCTGAAAAGCTAACCATTTTAAATGACAGAGGTATCGGAATGTTAACCCGTATTTATAATATAAAGAAGGCATGCGGCGATGCAAAATCAAAGCCTGCATTTCTCTCTGATAAAACTCTAGAGTCTTCGATAAAGACGATCGTCAGAAAGTTTCCTAATATCGATATTAAGGCACTCCAAACGATTACAAATCTTCGCAATGAGATTATTAAATCTCTGTCTCTGTATTATTATACTTTCGTTGATCTATTAGATTTCAAAGACAATGTTTGTGAACTTTTAACCACAATGGATGCTTGTGGAGTTCATATGGACATTACAATAAATTTTGATTTAACCAAAGGTTATTTGGATTTGGTTGTTACATATGTGAGTTTGATGATACTTCTCTCGCAAGTAGAAGATCGTAAAGCAGTCCTAGGCTTATTTAATGCAGCCCATGAGATGGTTCATAACCAATCTGATTCGAGCTTTCCTCGTCTGGGTCAAATGATCATGGACTACGATGCACCGCTAAAAAAGCTTTCAGAAGAATTTGTTCCACATTCTAAATTATTGAAAAATGCCCTGACCTCTTTGTGGCCTATTTATCCAGGAAGAAATTTATCTGCTGACACATGGAGAGCAGATAAAAAGCTGAGTTTGGTCGATAGTCCTGGGAAAATACTTAAAGCAGTAGCAACCGATACCATGTCTTGCGAAACTTTGAGCTTAGACAGAATAGAAAGATGGGTTATTTTAGGTTTCACGCTTTGTCACACATTTTTAAGCCAAGAACAGCCTAGTAAACTCTGGACCACAGCTTTAGAGTCAGGTTGGGTTTTAGCCTTGTTCAGAGATGAAGTCATTTATATTCATCAATATATACAAGTATTTTTTGAAAGTATAAAAGGGTACAGCAAGAGAGTATCGGAAGTGAAAGAATGTTACAGTCAGGCTGTACAAAAGGCTGGTTACAGGCACAGAGAAAGAAGAAAATTTTTAAGAACAGCTCTGAAAGACCTAGGTTTAATTTTAACCGACCAACCAGGTCTTTTGGGACCTAAGGCATTGTTGGTTTTAATGGGTCTGTCTCATGCGAGAGACGAAGTTCTATGGCTTTTAAGACATGGCGTTAATCCACCGACACAAGGGAAAAGTAAAGGAAGAGGTGGAGAAGATTTAGTAGATCGTCAGTTGCCAGAATTGCTATTCCACTGCGAAGAGTTAAGAGCATTGGTCAAGAAATATTCACAGGTACTACAAAGGTACTACGTGCAATTTCTGTCAGGATTCGATGCTCCTGCTTTAGATCAAATGATTCAGAATCTTCCAGTTTGCCCCGAAGATGAGGGAGCAATTCTTAGTGACATGTGTTCGAAAATAGCTAGTCTAACGGTAAAACAAGTCGAAGATAATGAACTTTTCGACTTCCGTGCATTTCGATTAGATTGGTTTAGATTACAAGCGTATATGTCCATTGCAAAATGTAATATGAATCTTGCCGATAATAGAGAATTAGCCTCCTTTATGGATACAGTACTATTTCATACTAAAATGGTAGATAATTTGGACGAAATGCTGGTAGAAACGTCTGACTTGTCTATCTTCTGTTTCTACAGTAAAGTATTCGAGGATCAATTTCACCTGTGCTTAGAATTCCCTGCTCAAAACAGATATATCGTTGCATTTCCTTTAATATGCAGTCACTTCCAAAGCTGTACGCATGAACTCTGTCCAGAAGAACGTCATCACATTCGAGAACGAAGTCTTTCCGTTGTCAATATGTTCTTGGACGAAATGGCCAAAGAGGCAAAGAATATTATCACAACCATATGCGATGAGCAATGTAACATGAGTGACAAACTATTACCAAAACACTGCGCTTTATTGATCTCCCAAGTAGTGAATCGGAAGAAGAAAGACAAAAATAAAAAGAACATGTACGAGATCCATAAGCCGGGTATAGAGAGTTACAGGAAAACTAGGGAAGAGCTCACTACTATGGATAAACTCCATATGGCTTTAACGGAGCTATGTTACGCTATTAATTACTGTCCTACCATCAACGTATGGGAGTACACGTTCGCACCGAGAGAATATCTGCATCAGCATTTAGAATCGAGATTCGCCAGAGCACTTGTTGGCATGGTTATGTACAATCCGGATACTAGCGAGATCGCTAAACCATCGGAACTCTTCGTTAGCGTTAGATCTTACATGAACGTTCTTCAAACTGTTGAGAATTACGTGCACATAGATATTACACGTGTCTTCAACAATGCTCTCTTACAACAAACACAAGAATTGGATAGTCACGGCGATAAGACTATAGCTGCTCTGTACACGCAATGGTACTCGGACGTTTTGTTGAGAAGAGTTAGCGCTGGGAACATTTGTTATTCGGGCAATCAGAGAGCGTTCGTCAGTTTATCGGTGGAAGGCGCGATACCCTTCAACGCCGAAGAGTTCTCTGATATCAATGAATTGAGAGCATTGGCTGAGCTGATCGGACCGTACGGCATGAAAATGTTGAGCGAGAACTTGATGTGGCACATAGCGAGCCAGGTTCAGCAGCTGAAGAAACTAGTCGCTGGCAATAAAGACGTTCTGATCGCTTTGAGAACGAATTTTGATAAACCGGAAGTGATGAAGGAGCAGTTCAAGAGGCTGCAACATGTAGATAATGTACTACAACGAGTTACGATTATAGGTGTAATTCTAAGCTTCAGACAGTTAGCGCAATCCGCGTTGGTCGATGTCCTGGAGGAGCGTATTCCGTTCCTCCTGAGCTCTATTTTAGACTTCAGACATCACTTACCTTCCGGCGATCCGATGCGCGTTGTCTCGGAGATGACGTCGGCAGCAGGTTTGATTTGCAAAGTTGATCCGACGTTGACAGCCGCTCTTAGAAGCCAGAAACCCGAAGTAGACGAAGACGAACATTTGCTCGTCTGTTTGCTAATGGTGTTCGTCGCGGTTTCGATCCCGAAATTAGCTCGAAACGAGAACTCGTTTTATCGTGCGTCCCTCGAGGGGCACTCTAATAATATACATTGCATGGCGATTGCTATAAACAATATTTTCGGTGCGTTATTCACTATCTGCGGGCAAAATGATATCGAGGATAGAATGAAGGAGTTCCTTGCCCTAGCCTCGTCTAGTTTGCTCAGGCTGGGCCAAGAAGCGGACAAAGAGGCGATTAAGAATCGAGAATCGGTGTACCTTCTGTTGGACCAAATTGTCCAAGAATCGCCGTTTTTAACGATGGATTTATTAGAAAGCTGTTTCCCATATGCACTAATACGAAACGCGTATCACGACGTGTACAAGCTGGAACATTCGCAGCCGTAAACACGCATTAATAAAGAATTATATACTTTTAGCTTGCCACTCAGGGCTACTTTTTTACGTCCAGTTTTATTGAATATTATTTAAAAACGAAACATTTTTTAATAGATCAGTATCCTTCTATTTCATATTTGATACCTGCCTTTGGATATACTACGACATAAGTAATATGTTTCTTTTTCTTCAGTATTCCGTTGTATATCGTACTGGTACATAAGGGATGTTTTATATTATAGGCGAAATGTAAAATGCTGTCTGTCTCAGAATCGAAACACACATGTATCGTAAAATAGATATCACTCTACCCGCTACATTTTTTCTAATGTACAATTGTAACTTTTACAATAGTTTATAAAATAAATAAAATTATCTACATCACGTGTCTTCATTCCGCTTTCAACTCGAACTTGCCTTACACATATAAGATATATATACGTATCTTAATTTTGTTTCGTTTTATAATTATTGTTTATCTTTATCCCGACGACGTATATTTATTTTCTGTTCCACTGAAACTTTTTATTAATGTGTTAAACAACTGATCGTCAAATTTGTTAAATTTAAAAAAATATTTTTTATTATTCTGCAAGTCTGCAAAGTGTTCTGTGAATTGTACTATTTTTATGTACTCATAAGGAAACATCACCTCGTTAGATAATACGTTTTTTAAGAAGAAAATAATATATTTAAATGTACTACAAACCTAAATCGCGTTATGTAAATCTCGTATATATCTACAAATTGTTTATTGTCCGGTATATGAACTCATAACTGAACCTCCATTATTCAAACTATACTCCTGCGTATTTTTAATTTGACGAACGTAGGAGTAGGTAGAATAAATTTTTCCATCGTACAACTTGGTTTTTCAAAAGGTTCGAATAATGGAGGTTCTACCTTAAATACAGTAATAAAGTGACGAAAGGTAAAGTGAATGACCCAATCGAATAAATGTAAAATGTATGTTTTATTTACTTCTTTACAATGTTTTTGTTTTTTCTCTTTAATCACATTAACATAACACAAGAGATTTACAATCATATTCCTTTTTATTTATAATATTCTTAAAACACTCGCCGCGTTCTAAACATTTGAGAAAAAGAGAGAGTGGTGGTCTGAAGCTACGTTCAGGCGATTGGTCAGTATCATGCTCAATAAGATTTATATAAAAAAGACAAGATTCAATTAAAACGCACAGCTAGACAGTGTATGGTATTATAAAAAGGAGAGAGAAAAAAATATTACAGAATATAAAAAAAGACACTACGGCACATCGAATGTAAAAATAATTCGGTCGTTCTGGTAGTATTGAAGCAAAACACTTTTACAAAAGAACGGTACATGGTATTCGGTGAAGAAAAAAGAAAAAAGGAAAAAAGATTGAGGCAACATATTTGGCAAAGAGGAACGCATATCGGAAACGGATATACAGATGGGAGAACTAATTGCGAAAATGATGTGTAAACAATCTCAGATGCACGATGTTGATAGGTCACCACATTTTTGGATCGATAGAAAAAATATAATCTTCGATTTCTTTTTTGTTTCTTTCTCACTAACATTATGTACAAGTGATAAAGTAGTGTGTACCGCGTCACAGTGACGCGAGTCTGGATTAAGATAGGTACACAGAAGAAGATGCTGATCGTTCGAACGTTTCAACGTTTCTGTATATCCCCATTTACCGCCGAAATGCTCGTTCGCCGGGATAGTGAACGTTTTATCACAAAAACTGTGCAGGTGAAACGCACGATTGCCGAATATATAATAGAGAACACGATCTTAATCCAGACGGCGCGGAAACGAATAAGCTTAAGCATACGCAGTAGACTTCTTCAGGATGATTTTGGTGGCCAGGAGTGGAGGGGTTCGAGGGGGTTGGATGCAGGTGAGGGGAGATGGGGAACAAATGATGAAGGAAAACGTACTTCTCTTTTTTAATCGTTATGATTCTCATACGGATAAGCGACGTTTTTCGTCAACTAGATACTACAACTTGGTCCCATTCCACGCTCGTCTTAGGCTTTTTTTTTTCTCTTGCGTCTAAACGTTTTCGCTAGCTGCTCGCCTTTCTTCATTTTCATTTTTACATCTGCTCGTCTTATCGCGAGTACCGCGAGCTCTACACACCCCCTTTGATCGTATATTCAGTCGTTTGAAATGTATCTATGGCAGTGAAATGGAAGCAAGGATATTCATCACGAACAATATTTGAAACGCCGACCAGACTCTCGTCCGAAGTAAGACCTACGTTATCATACGTCTCGATTGCTGTTCGAATGGCAGTGTTTCGGACGCAAAATTATCGGTTACTAACATTGTTTGCTTTTCCCCAATTTCTTTTTTTTTTCTTTCTTTAAATACCTACGATGCACCATCGTGTGTGTCGGATACGCTCGGCTATCTCGCCACACCCCCGTGGGAATTTATCGTCGCACGTTCTACACAAGTCGCGCCATCTTTTATTTTTTTTTTTCATCGAATAACAGATCCCGAGTCATCGTCGTTTTCTTTTCTTCTTCTTTTTTTTTTTTTACCATAATACGGGCATTCGTTAAATTATCGCGTTACGTTGCGAATAATAATAAATCTAAAATACGAAATCCTTTGGCTTATGAGCGAGGACGAATTTTTCTCCTCGCCGCACACGCTATCACGAATGGCAGTAAATCACACTCGTGCCCCAAAATTGGTGAACGGGTTGGAGGGAGGTTTTGGAGAAGGAAGGGGCACGAATCGTTATAATCGAATCGATATCGAGAGAAACCATGGAAAAAGTAACACCAAAAACGAAACCAAAGCAACGATCGGACGAGCGATTGCGAATGGGACCAAACGGAATCCCCGTTGCATCTACATGCAAGAAACTTCGAAACTTCTTATATAATCTACATCGAACGATCCGTTCCCGGTTCACGCATGGATCGTCGTTAAAACTCGTCATCTTAAAAAGTTAAGTGCTCGATTACACGCACATTACAGGCATTCGTTTGTCATCCTTGTTAACTTCCGTCCCGGTTACAAAATACAGAATAATATTTCGCTATAATACAGATCTGATATAAAAACAAGTATTTTTTTTGTATTCGCTTTACCATTCCTTATGGTTATATATTTACCTTTTTTTTTTTTAAACCGACGATCACGCATGTACGCGTGCACGCGCTTATGTGCATACGTGCACGCGGTCATACACGCACGCTATCGGTTTTGTATGTACACAAGTTAACACTCTCTCTCTCTTTTATTCGTGCACGCCCGTTTTCACTCCATGCCCTTTCCCTTATCACACCTTGTTCCGTTTTTCTCCCTTTCTCTCTTTCTCATTCTCTCGTTCGCTCTCTCTCTTTCTCTCTCTCTTTCTCTCTCTCTCTCTCTCTCTCTCTCTCTCACATATGATCTCACACGATCCGCTTTTTTTTTTATAATCACATTGCGACTATTGTACATTTCCACACGACCCGCAAACTCGTATTTTTCTGCGATATTTTTGGCAGACACATCCTTTCTATTTTGTTTCTTCATCCCTGGAAACGTTCCTTCTGTCTCGCATGCCCATAGGTTTTTCGAAATCGTTTAACGTTTCTTTGCGAATGGTGAACCCTAGTTGCCGTGACGTTGAACGGTATACGTAATGAAGCCGAAACGCTTCGTGAAACATGGAAAGACAATAGACTGATAGTAAACGTAGTTTTCTCCGGGGTTATTAAGGGGAACAGGGGAGGGAGAAATTGGCAAGCTTAGTAGATATTATCAAAAGTATGGGAGGAACGGTGAAACGCTAAGTCGCGAGCAAAATGATCGTTGAATAGCTTAGGTTTCGCGACTCTAACGAGCGTCTTTTTTCATTTCGGGTTACGTCTATATAAATGTACTTGGACAAAATCTGCTCAAGAAGGCTCGACAAGGGACGAGTTCGGAAAAAAACAGGGAATTCAGTCGATCGTGTAAACATTTTGGCGTTTTCGAAAAAGGGAAGTGAGTGTACACGTAATGTATAATTACTGCGTAAGATCCGGCGCGATTCGAACGGTCGAATACGCGCGAATTTTCGTCCGATCGCATACGAGTATGCAGTTGTGCATGAATATGCTGCTTGAGCCCACGTATATTTAAAACATATTTATATTTCATGAGGAGGCCTCGTCTTTGGTCCGCCATGCGCGTAATTTGAAAGCGCGTTTACGGTACAGCCCCCGATAATTGCAAGTTAAAAACCGTCTTTAAATATAACTTATAACATTTGCGACAGCGGAGATAAATTATCATCTGCAATAGATAACTAATCAATAATAGTAATAGTATTAATAATAATAATAATAATAATAATATTAATAATAATAGTAATAGGCATAATTATGGTAATATCCATATCGTTCGATATTATTTAATTTGATAGATTAGTTTAATAAAATATCGCTATAAAAAGAGAATCTGTTCGTTTTCGTGATGTTGCTTTTTCGTTCTTATTCACCATTAGTCTCTCGTAGCTTTGCTCGTTTCAATTGGCTAATAAAAATTAGTATAAGAATATTACATATCGATAATCATTATGCTACAATGGTAGAGATCAATTGAATGACCTGCAATAGTTTGGTAATGGTGGGTGCGCTTCTTCGCTCCGGAAAGCGACACAGCGTTGGTTGGAATACTTCTTGATCACAACTTAGGGGGTACGATTCGTCTTAAGCTCTACTATTAAATATCTTAACGAATTATACGAGTCCGTTACATTGGAATAAAAATGTCCTAACGATTAAAATTGTAAATGCGGATAAGAAAGAAGAGAAAAACTATACGTTGGAAAACGTGTCCGTCCGTTTAACTCTAAAATGTCATCTCAACGAAACAACATATAGTAAAAAAAGAAAAAAAAACCATATAAGAGAAAGTCATTTATGAAAGTCGGAAGATGGAAGGGAGTGCATTCAGCGGGAGCTTCTCAAAAATTACGTTTATCATTCTAACACTTAATCCAAATATATATTGTCGTCTCCTGTCTCCCATTGAACTCCCTCTCTCGTCTTCGCGGCAAACAAAATCCTTGTCGTATCGATATCTACCTACAAAAGAAGAACCTCGCGCTTTCGGGAGCGAAAAGTGCGCGTACTCGACTTCGCCCAGAAATCGACACTCGCATCAACGCCACTATGCAATCTTGGCCATAAAAATGTTCTTACATCGAACGGCAAAAATACGCTACCGTAATCTATCTTGTGTTTGCTGTGCGAATCCAGCGTTGTTCGTCCGAATAGAACTTTGATCGATATACGTTGCACATCCAAAGAATTAGTCGCGCGAACAGAGAAAAGTCTTTTTTTTTCAGTGTACGTGTTTCTATGTATGCATGCATGCATGCTTTCGTGTGTATGTATGTATGTGTGTGTTTGTATACCTTTGTGTTCACTTGCTTTCGATGATCACGAGACGCGAAATACGTAATGGCAACACGCGGAGGAATATGCGAGAAACATTCATAAGACAAATTACACAAAACGTTCGTATGATAATATAGATTACTAAGGATCCGTAGTGTTTACGATCTATTACGTCCAACGCTGTCCGTCGTTCCATCCGTCCATTCCCAGAACACGTCGATGTCCCTAATTAGCTCGATAAACCGAGTCGATATTACGTTTATCACCATTGATTTTCGAGCATGCATCACCGATTTACAATTCCGAACCACAGAGCCCATCTCACGATCGGAGCCGAATATACTTGTAAAACGAAATTGAAAAAAAAAAGAAAAAAAAAGAAAAACGTAGATCGGCGATTCCTCGGTACTTTCGAATGCACTCGATCACGCTTATATCCTCTTTCATTTTTTTTTCCCCCCGTTCTCGGCTTAGCAAGACGTCGTCGTGTGTGTCAGGTGGATCGGCTTGTTTCACAGTTTGGCATTGTGTGTATGTATTATAGAACAAGTTTTACGGCGCGACGTCGGGATTATCCCTTGCCCAAGGTGAGTCCCTAGGGCCGTCACACCTTGTTGTGATGCCTCATCTCGTAGGCTGCGGCCCTACCCCCTCCACCGGAGCCCGAGTAGGCCCCGGCGTACAGTTCTGGATGATTGGAACGGCCGTAGTTGGGTGCTGCACTGCTACCGGCTGGCGCACTAGCTGTGGGAACCGAGCGATAGCCTGCTTAAAGTTTAGAAAAGTATTCAACTATGAAATGAAATGCCGAAGCGAACGAAATAATGAAGTTTTATTTCGGGCGGAGGGGGGCGGGGGTCCCTTATCATCACCAGCTATACACCCAATGAGAGGAACAGCGATAGTTATGATAATGAGACACTATGCCTGGCAGAAAGTGTTCGATCGAAATTTGTAATATCGATGAAGATTATTTACGCTTTGAAAGGTAACATGTACGTGATGTTGTATCAATTTGCAGTCTGTCATGCGAATTTCTTACGAAATTGAAATTCATTAGCCTGCAGAATGTTAAGTTGTGTGTCCAAACTTAAGCTACATCGAGCAACAACTTTATTGGCTCGTGTCACCTTCTTCTTGATTTATTTAATAAGAAAAGAAGAAGGCAAGATGGAGCAACAAAAAGTTGCTAATTCTAAAATAATTCTTCACTCTTTTCACTTAGTTTTGTACTTGGAATTATGTTATGTTCGCTTGTAACATCCCTCTTAAGACAGCTTGTATTGTTGTTTAACAAATTTGTTGTATTAAAATGTTATCGTGTGTGTTTTATCTTCATCTTTAGTAGCAAGTAGGATAATTGAATAATTTTGAGGTGCTTAATTGATTCGATTAAATACTTTTCGTCCAGGATAGTACACTAGTCATGCATTTAAGGATTTTAAGTATTGCCCGCGTAGTGCTGAACAAACTTTCTTTATAGTTTAGAGAATAATCGATAAGATAATCTAATGCTTCAATCGTTTAATATAATTTAAATACTTTCTCAATAATAATACTTATAATATTATAATATTGAAAATAGAATGTTGAAAAATTACCTAATCTACTTGCAAATTGAACAAGATATCAAAAGTAGATAAATTCAAATAAATATCCATTTATTTGCGATGAAATAATATTAATGGCAATTAGCCCTACTATTTCTAGTTTATTTTAATTGAATATTCAAATCAATCATAATCGTTTTCATACATTAATTATTAGCATTCAAAGACAATGCACTGTTATTTTTCGTACTGAGAATTTAATTAGATGCATAGAATGCAGAAGCAGAATGTATGTCCGCAAAAAAGAAAATGAAAATACCAATGGTGGCAAGAGAGTCAGGAGCAAATACAAGGAATTGCAAACAAATAGGATAACTTGAAATTTCAAGCCGGAAAGTTCTCTCGAATTTATCAAGAATATTCGCAGGACTAGCTTGTATTTATAAATTCTATAGCGTTCTTGAATTTGCTCCTGTTAAAGCTATAGAATATAGGCCCCAGCTCACCTCTGTAGGTCATAGAACGATAGTATCAGGTAGTGATGCGCGTCAATCAATGCGAGGGTGATGCAAACAGGAAAAAACATTGATGTAGTTGCGGATCATACAGGGACAAATATCAGGTCGTTCCATAAATAACGTTTTCATGTGTAACACAATTCAAAAACAACAGAAAATATCGTGTAATGAATCATGTTATTACCAAGGCTAGCAATAATTTTTTCTGACAGTTACGTGACGGTACAGGGCAGTCGCATACCCTAACAATACCATAATTCATTGCGCTACCTGGTACATACGATGTTCGATAATCAATAATACACCGTCACTCGTTTGAAACATGTTTTTTTTTTTGCAAAACAATTTGACCCTTTATCTACAACGTCGAGCGAATGTCGGCTCTAAAACGTTATCTCGAATGTTTCACGTTTCAACAAATTCATAATAAGATAAGCATTCGAACGTATGCTGATTTTAAATTTTAATATCATCTGAAATTGGCTATATTAATTATTCTGTGATCAGTTCTATGACAATAAGAATTTTAAACGATTCCTTATAAAAAAATAATTCACATATTTGATTGAAAAGCATGCTGCATGTTCAACCTACTGTCCACTTTTAGAGTATATATTTGTAGAAGTGAGATCAAATAGTGTAGGATACATTCGATAAGGCTAAATATTACATGATAGTGAAAAATTAGATAAAACTAGTTGATACATCGAACACAGACTGCTGAAGTCGACAAAGAGTTTCGATAATAAATATATATATATAAAAAAAAAACAGAACATTAGTGTCCACGCAAGCACGATGAGAAGCCACATTACTCATGAAATGACCTGACACATGACAGCAAGCTACTTAGCTTGAGTTTAATCCGTGTCTCACGAGCTAATATGCAAACATCCAAGTATGCATTTTAACGAGCAATAATTACTAAGATCAAACTCGAGCAACGATAGCTGCGATAAAAAGCAACAGAGAGATTTTGCGCAAGCCTACCTTTTGGATAATACTGTGCACCTCTGCCCTCTCCATAACCGTGAGAGGGTCCTCGAGTTCCACTGTGGGCCCCTTGACTTTGCCTGGGAGGTATACTTCTCGGACCAGCACCTCCTCCACCATGTGGATGTCGCTGTGGGGAGATGAATGCGTCAATTTCGCGAACGTTTAAAACTAATATTACGAATCTACACTGTCAAATTACCATTCTTCTCAGAGTGTTCATCGGCCTTCTCAAAGTATCGCTGATACGTCTCGCTGGCGGTTTCTTCGGATTACTGGAAGGAGTGTGAACGGCGCAGCATTTGATGAACAAGCCCATGAAAATGATGAATACTATGCCCATCAATAATACTGCGCACCAGTATTCCTGCGAAATTCAATGTTTGTCGCTTAATCCAGCACGAATGTAATACAACCCTCGTACAATCCTCAGAAACAGTTGCATAAAAGAACCTAAGATAATGTTTCACAAGTGTCTGTTTTACGCTTTGAATCGACAACGTTTGATTTATAACGTTATAAATAAATAAATTATAGTAACCGTAAATAGGCGACTCTTCACCCTGAGGAACGTATGGTGGTTAAATATTGGTGGATCACAATAACGTTGGAAAATTGTACTTACGGTTACCCATTGCGCTACAGTGCGCAAAGTCTCTTTATTAAATAAAAGATTTTTCAATCTAGCTAACGGTCCTTCGGCATCGACTGCCCTGCACTTCAAAAAGACGTCGCAGTAGCCCTACAAGAGAAAATTAACGCATTTTGGAATTTCATTAATATAAATTCCTCCCTTGATTCATGTAGATCATCCGTTCAACAAGAAAAGAAAAACATCATGTCAGTATGCGAAAAATACTGTTTAAAAAATTAATCACCGAACTGCGAGTCTTTTGTAAAATAAAAATTTTCTATGATAATTGTAAAATAGAAATTCCTTTATAACAGATGTAAAATTATTTTCAAATTTCTCTCACTTTTTCGTGGTTTTTCTATTAATTTTTTCCATAAATGCATAAAATCTACAGTTTTGTGATCACCCGTAATGCAAAAATTAGATTACGTGTGTCAGCGTAGATCAAGAGATTATTTATCGCGTAAGAAGAAACTTTGAGTAATCAAAGGATGGGTATGTAGGATATTGAACATGATCTTTAGTAATCTAATGATTACCTGGAAGTTGTCGCAGGGCGACCCAGGTCGAAGACTAATTCCGCCATCTGGCAAACCAACGACATGCGCGAATTCGCTGGTGCTGCGGCAAGTGGATGGATCGGTTCCATTTTGGCAAGCTAATTCGCACAGTTTACGTTTGTCGATGTTCGGGATCACGTTACTTGTCAAAAAGCATTCAGTCAGGTTCCACTCCAGGCAAATGGATCCCGTGCATTCACCATTGATGCACAACTGTCAATAAATTAACATTAAATGCTGTCTTTCAATTCAAAGTTTGCAATAGTATCCCCATTTTTTAAAGTCTCGATAAATAAGAGAACCTCCATATTTATATGAAATAGACTATTTTAAATAAATTACTCTACACATTTTTTTTTTATAATATAAAATTTAGAAAATTAACCACTTGTATCTGAGAAGTCGTATTTCCTTAAAAAATGTAGGAAAATAATAGAAAGATAATTACTATATTTAAACAAATAGTGTTATTAAAATGATATCAAATATTCTAAAGTATTCTCAACAGCTGAGAATTAATCTATAAAATTTCTAATTCTAAATTAGGAGTGAATTTGTTAAACATTAACCAATCGGATTTTCTATTTCAATAACGATATTTTTAAACTGGCTGTGATTAGAGTAACAGAAGAATTTTTCGTTTCATATTTGAGGTTTAAATTGCTAACTGAGTTTTTATCTACAATTGTATCTGCGTACCCACATTTTTCGTGTTCGACGTAAATGGAAAACCTGGAAAACTAGTCTTACCTGTGTTCCTTCGTTACATCTAGTTTTATTGGCTCTCGGTAACGGCACAGGACACTCGGAGGACCTCCCATTGCAAGTAGAATTGTAACTGCAATCCGATTCGACCTTACACTGAACATTTCTGGATAATGGCACGAATTGGCATGATTCGCTCGAACAGCAAGGTCCTTGGCTAGGACTGCAAGAAGATTATAGAATATTTTATTACTACATTTTCTCTTTGTTAAATCTCCGGATTATAATCCTTGCTAGAAAACTTTCCTATTTAATGTTACTCTAATTACTTTTGCTGCAAGATACCTTACATTATCAACATATTTAATATTATTCAGTGTCCGCCTTTCTTCTTGCATACGGTGCACAAAATTTAAAACAATCTATGCAAAACTGATCGTTCAAATTCCAGACGATTTCTTTTGTGTTTGTTAATTAATACAAATCTGGTTAAGTAATAATTTTTCAGTATAAATTATACATTCATGTACCACTGGTATCGCTGGTATCGAAAGACAATTGCAACATGTAGTGACCGCTCGGTTTTGTGCATAATAGAATAACATAAAACACGTTCCTATATAATTATGATCGGTAAAGTTATTCGAGGTCCCTTAATATCTCATATTTGAATTTACCAGTGACGTAATATTCAAAATCACGGTTTCATTTAATATCACTGAAATTCATACCTGCATTGCGTTCCGCACTTCCGATTGCAACCTTTGGCAGTTTCGTTCTTTATTTTATCCAGCTCGGACACCTGCCTTGGATAACAACACTTATCCACGCACTCATCATCATCGTAGCCGCAGTCGCATTCTTCCCCGGCCTCAACAATTTTGTTGCCGCAGAAGGCGCCAGCAGAGGCTGCATAAAACACAAACCCAAAATGACATTCCTCTCCTAACAGTCGCGTGGTTTACGATCTAATTTTTCCTTCTAGATTGAAGTATTTTAATATTTTTTTCAAAATGAAACATTCAAGCTGATTCAGCGTTCTTAATGTATTGTACCCTACACAAATTCAATTCTTAATAGATGCAGTCATTTCGTGCAGCGAATTCTGTTCAAATAGTCGAAAATCATTTAAATCGTTTTGCTTGTAATTGAAATTTTTCTTATCGAAATATAGAAGTTAATTCGACATCAACAATTTGTGTACATTACAAGCTAATGAAGGATTTTTTACCAAATTGAACGTCAACTGCGTTATAATTCAATATCAGAAATGTAAATGTTCTAATTTATTGAACAGAGCTGAAAAGTTAAACAGTGAGTCGTGTAAACTCATGTATGAGTCGTGAAGATGTAAAACAAAAACTAAAGAAATAAAACATAATTGAAGACAACAAGATTTGAATTAAAAATGAACTTTGAAGCCTCTTTGGAATTTAATGCGATAAAATAAAATAAAAGAGCATAATCTATATAAAAGAACAGTCGTTACGATTATTTTTGGAAAAGGCATTGTTTTGACCATGGACGTGTTGGTTCTGCAAACCAGTTTTCGAATAAGATATACGTACCCGAAAAACAATTTCTTTTTTTGTTGTCTTCGATGGCGTCTAGGACGTTGCTAATATTTCCAATACTACATTTTGAGAATTTACTGTTGTTCGGTCGATCGCCACTTGTCGCTGACGCAAACATAATGAAATTCCCGTGCATGCCACCGGGTCTACACTCCGGCGGAAAGTCGTGCTACAAATGCGGTTACAAAAGGATTAAATCGAATGAAAATGATCGATTTTGTAAAGACGAATCTTCTAAAGCAGGGCTTGAAACGGTTCCCAAAATAATTGTTTCATATCGTTCTACGTAGAAATTCTGATTAAAACAGCTATGGAAGACCCGTAATCCTAATAATTGTTACGAAGAATTAAAATAATTCTACTGTCATCTTTATCGAATATCGTACCTGTTTCGTTCTCAATACGAGTTCCATAATAGTAACTTTTCAGTTTTACATCGATTCCAAAACGGTTTTACAGTCGATTATTGTTCATTTTCTACATTAAAATGTATTCCGAACTTGTACGGTTTGTCAGTAAAGTCTGGCATCATGCATGACAATCTACTGACTCGTTTAACGCGAAAACGAGATTCATTTGGTTCTTCTACGATGTTCATTATATGTGCTCGATTAAAGTTGTTTATTAAAAAATATCTCATAAGAACATTTTCGTAAACGTAAAATCAGAAACAATACAGAAAAAAATAGATTCAGTCATTTATATCAATTATTAATTGAAAGCAGGACACCGAAACTCGCATTCATTGCCTGTGCGTTCTAAATAATACGGTATGTGTACAAATAAAATCTGTGAGTGATTTATCCATCTCATTACTTTGTTTAAAATCCGTAACATGTACGAATAATTCCACATGGTTTTGTAAAAACTGCACATTAGCAGAAAGTCGGTGCAAGAACCATACTGGAACCGTTTCAGAATCAATACAGGTATTTTATGGAATCCCGTAGCTTTATAATTTTCCCCTAATATTAAAAAGCAATTAATTATAGAAAATTATTATAGAAAAGGGTAACACAGCTTCCTTAGCAGCCTTAAAAATATCGAGTAAGGAAAAAGCACCAATATCTCTTATATCACTAGAGAACTACCAAACCAGTAATTTTGACTGATCCCTAATTGTTTCTTTCACAATTATCGAAGTTATAAAAATGTTTTCATCAGAAATTTTCGGATGAACTTCTTTAGTAACGTATATGTTACAATAAGAATTATATGAAGTTTTAACCCTTTGCACTCGAGAACAATTTTGATGGAAAGACTAAGACATTTTATTCAATCTAGGACATTTTCATTCTGTGCGTTATTTTCCATATTATGCGAGTAAAATTGAAGTTACTTTCTGGTGCAGCAGTTAATTTTTAAGCAATTTATGGAACACAAACGAATTTAATTTTCAGTAATAATATGGCAATATCCACTAGTGCCTCAGAATCATCATTCGAGTGCAAAGGGTTAATAGATGCTGTCTCGTTATTATAAACCGCGCTTCGAGAACCATCATGCCAGAAGATGGTTGACCGTATAACAGTATTGCAAGCCCCGTTTTAAAAGGAAAGAGGAGTGCTCGTACAGGTGATCCAAAATTGTGTCCGATCTCGTGAGCCAGCGTCAGCTGCGAGACTTTCGGCGGGACTCTGCTGTTGTAATTCACGAAGGTAATGATCCCAGTGTTCAGGGACCGTTTCGTCGACTGATACATCCCGCCCACGGTTTCCGTGTACGTTTTGTATTTCTCGCAAATGCCTCCGGACGCGCCGGAAGCCGAGGCGACCCATGCGAGCCCGAGCGTGCCGCCGGTGAAATCTCTGCGAACGATATATAAGGTCGGCCGAATGAATATTTGCCGGATTTCATATATATTCCATGATACCGCATATATGCCCGGTGTCGTACCTGTAGGTGAACACGTAAGCGAGGCAGAAGTCTTCGTGGTTGCCGAGCGAGTGCAAATTTAAAAAGTTACTGACGTCGATGTTCTCCATGCAGAAAGGATTCGGTTCGCCGTACGTCTGCTGGGGCGTGCACGCCGTGTCGTCGTCGATCTATCGGACAGAACGATCAGGTGTAACGATCGACGATCCTGATTATCGCTGCTGGAATTAGGGCCTGTTCCTTGACGGAAGAGACTCACGGTTCAACGAGGGTCAACCTTGCTGTCCCACCCTCTCCCCTGTGCCCCCCTGTCACGGAACACTCGAATGTCATCGGTGGAAAGAGGATCTTTATGCAAATCCAAGTGGCCATGCGGCCATTTCGTGAAATTCCAGTTCACGAGAAAATTTTATGTCTCGTTACAGCGTTTACTGCCATAGCGGTTATAAATCGCACGATTTTTCAACCAGCTTTAAAAATTCATTTTTATCGTAAAGCATGATAATGACTCGACGTATGAGAAAACTTTCGCACCGAAATGTCACCTGTACCCTGCATAGATAGTACTCCTCGATCTTTATCCACTAGGGCCGAATGTAAAGTAGCATAGAGAGTAAACAAAACATCGATATATCGATTTGATTATCAAATTTTTAAAGGATATGTAACATTTTGTATAATTAACATGATACGATTTGTAAAATTGAGATTGCAGATCTTGCATCATCAGATTATCGTTTGTTTCGATCTCTGCAAAACTATCTTGATGGTAAAAAAGTGGATTCAAAAGAGGACTGTGAAAATCACTTGGCCAGGTAAAAATCGATAAACCACAGAAATTCTATTCCGATAGGAGTATGGCTCTACCCCCAAAATGGCAAAAGATCATAGATAATAATGGCCAATATATACTTGAATAAAGTTCATTTTGAATAAGAGAAACATTTAATTAAAAAATGACAAAAATCTCTTAATACTTTTCCGACTATTCAATATTAGCACACGTCATAGAAATAAATTGTATTGATTTCGATATGTTACTAATATAAAAGAGGACATCTCTACGATACTAATACACAAAAAGGACGGCTACACATTGCTCGACGCACAAAAATGAATGGAACACATGGTTTTATATTCGAAAAAATTTAGTTTTTTAACATTTAATTACACAGGTTCTGTGAAAAAAGTTGGTTCACCATTTAACATTTAAACTCGATGTAAACACGAACACACGCGAATAAATCAAATGTTCAACATCGTTTTATTTGAAAAAGTTGTTTTAATAGTTACTAAATTTTTTACGCAGGTGCATGCATAATTCACGAGGCAGTCAAAAATATTGAAAATGAAACTTTAATAAATGTGTATTTTTTCAAAATCTGAGTCCAGTCACCGATTTAAAATGGTTAGGATGAAGTGGGAGCGAAGCAGGATTACCGGGGCTATCGCGCAACTTCACTGATTTGAAAAATGAAAAAGAAAAATAGTTATTTCGTTACACTGTTCTGAATTATCTTTCCTGCAATAATTTCGATGGTAGAGGAAAATTATCAAACGTTGATCAGTCATCTATATCGCGTCCTTTAAATTAATAATTCATCGAATAACATAATTGAACCCAACAACCAACAATTTATTGTTATAACTGTATTTATACAGCATCAGTAGTCGGTTGGTTTTACAATATAATTGATTTCTCATAGCAATGTGTTGTTTTAAGCTCTTTAAACAGAATTAATAATGGATTTAATTAATAATTAATTAATAATTTAAAAAGTCAAATTGCGATATAACTTTTTAAATCTGTTTTAACATGATTCATAAAAAAAAATTCATTCATAACATTTCAATAATTGTACTGTACCAAAATGAAGCTTAAAGATTACATTTTACTTCATAATATTAAATGAAACTATTAAACGACGTTGCTTGACATATTTATTTACGATTAAAGTTAATATTACTTGAGAAATTAGAAATCTACAGCAATTTTGCTATACCTCAACAAGGACGAGTATCGATATAAATGAAACCAATTTTCATAGTATTTATATTTCCCCAGGTGCTCGACATTTCTCAAGTGGTTACGATATTGACAACTTTCTTCTGCACCGAGGGTCCCAAAAACGTTGAACTTCCTTGAAAGAAGCAATTCTTGAAGTCTTTCACGTAACTTGTTTCTTTACGGAAATATTCTGCGCAGTTATGTTAAAGAGAAACACGGACCAATCAGAGCGCGACTACAGCGGACATTGACGTTGCCATTGGCTATTGGAGTTTTCATTGATAACTGTTTAACAAAGCTGCGAAAAAGATTTGTTTGCAGCGGAAAAACGTTTCCAGTCACCTTCTATGTGAAAATCTACTTACACCACAAGTATACTACTTACACTATACGGTATGCTTAACCCATTGACTGCCAACTACGAGATATCTCGTAGTAAGCGACTGTACCAAAACTGCCAGCTACGAGATATCTCGTAGGAGGTGCTGTAAGTTTAGATTGGCTACAAATGGCTATTTGAGTTAGGAACTATTAGAAAGGATGAATGAAAAATGTACAGTAGCGCACGAAAGTTAAATCACAAGATTCTTTAATTTATTTTTTGTCATTTCAATTAATCATTTAACAAAGGGTACAAATTTATTCTCCCGTCCTTTACACTCAACATTTATTTCAAATTTTGTTTCCAATAAAAATAAAATAATTGTTCTTTGAGTGATACTAATTTCAAACAATATTTTACTATTATCACCTGTATTGTCACCTGTATATAGTGTAGAGAACATATTGATTATCAATGTTTATTATTAAAATTATTATTAAAACTATATATTAAATTAATTATATTAAAATAAAATCGTAGCACCCAGGGCAAAACGCGCTAAATTTGCGTGGCAGCCAATGGGTTAAAGTGTTTTCCGTAGAACAGGTAACAGCGATCGTAATTCACTTACCTTTATTCGCTGCACCTCGAACTTAATGTTCCTGTGCTTGATTCTGCCGTCGAACCTGGTGTCCCTGTAAATGTAATTGACGGCAGTGACGTGGTGGGCGATGAGCGACAGTATTTCTTCTTTGGTTTTCTCAACGTCATGGTGTAGCTGCGAAAAGTCGAAACGGCGGGAATTCAATATTCGCAAATTTCACGTGTTTCAGCAACGGTGGAGGGGAACGAGATTTTTATAACGGCCTCGGGAAAGAATGTCCAGGGGTTCGGGGAGAGGGGCCAAAAAGAATGCAGAGATGGAAATATTCTTCTAACGCAAGGACACCGGGAATGCAGGGACGTCTAGTTTGGAGGAAAATACGAAATGAAATTACGCCGGCCCCTATTACCGGAGCAAAGCTGTGTGAATGTGACTACAACGGCAGAATGGCTGGTATTCAGAGCATTCGGTGGATTGCGCAAGGAATTATTACGTTTTCGAGTTAAATTTTATAGCGAAAAAGAAATGGGTCAGTTGTTATCGTTTCTGAAAGGCAGGCACACTGTCCGTGTTCTCCCTCTCTCTCTCTCTTTCTCTTTCTCTCTCACTTTCTCTGGTTTGAAAAGGGGGCCAACGCGGCGTTTTGCCTTTATCGAATGCATTCGCGACGAGCTTTATTTGGTTTTACCTGTTCGGATATATGCCGCCATATAAGAGGATCAGTCTGAATAAAAAGGGAACAAGTGTTCTTGTTGTCCTCCTTTGGTCTGGCTGCTCTTCGCACCCTACGATGACTAGGTTCGTTAGCTTCCCGGGAGTATTTGTGACCAGGTGATTCCTGATTGGCGTTCCATGAATGCGACGATGGCTCCGAATCCTTCAGGTTTGCGGTCGGCCCTGCTGAAGGAACGTCCGGCTCGCCAGAATTTTGAATTCTCTCCATCCACTCCACCACGTCGTCGGTGACTCCGCAGCCACCGTGCTCCCCTGCAGCCAATGTGAAACGTTATCGCTATAAAATTATGCGAGACAATAAAATGCCAGACGCTCGTTATGCTTTTATTATGAACCCCGGAAATGGTCTCCTAAATCTCCTGACACGGAGCCGGCCGAACGCAAACGGTTATCGGAATCCTGTGTTGACAGAGTTTACTGTCTAATGCAATGGTTACATTCATAATCTTCGTAGAAAGATGTGCTAAGTTGTGTCACAAATTGATGGGGTGTCTCTAATTTACGGTTCATCGTTAATCAAAAGTTGTCTAATTTATTAAAATATTTAACTCCAATGTTTTGTTTATGCAATAGTTTCTTCCATACCTTTCTTAAGAAACTATGCCAAATTAGGGGCAAAATGATGGAAACTCTCTAATTCACAATTGATAAGTTTTCTATTCTATTGGAACGCATAACCTCGGTGTTCTGTGCATGTAATAGTAACATTCACAATCTTCTTAAGAAACTGTGCTAAATTAGGCACAAAATCATAGGGAGTCTCTGATTCACAATTGATGACGAGCTGTCTAATCCTTTGAAATGCTCAACCTCGGTGTTTTATTGGTCCAATAATCGCATTCATATTTTTCTTAGAAAGCTGTGCTAAATTACGCGTCAAATCGGTGGAGAGGCTCTAATTCACAATTAATGAAGGGTTATCTAATCCACTGAAATATTTAACTCCATGTTATATTCATGTAATAGTTACATTCAGAAGCTTCTTAGGAAACTGTGCTGAGATAGGTGTATTAAATTGATGCGGAGTCGGTAATTCGCAGTTCATCATTGCAGGTGAGTTACTTAATCATTAGACTCTAATCTATTAGAATATTTAATCCCATATTTTTATGATATAATATTTAATCCCTTTCCATACCATTTTTCTTGTAACTAAAGTTGCCATGACATCTTCATAATTAAAAATGTTATAGAAAATGAAAAAGCAATTTATATATTTTATATTACTACATCTACTTCAATCCTTGAGTATTGATTACAAATTAACAACATTTGATATCGTCTAAAAAGAAAGGCATAATATTTATATTTGTTAGACTTTGTTTAAAATCTTCAACACGAGTCTAACTGGTCGTACTATGGCAATGGGTTAAATTCATACTTTTTTTTGGAGAACTATGTTGAAATAGTAACTAAAATAATTAGAAGTCCCTGAAATTTCCCTGTAATTTAATTAGGTAAATTGCGATTAAGGAGAAAATCAGAGTATATGTTCGTTATGCTTATTTTTGTTATTACGTTACTCTTTCTGCTGTCTCTGACGGGTTACTGCTGTCTCATACTTGATAGTATATCAAGCATGACCGTCAGCATTGAAGCGTCAAGTATCAAGGTTCTACTTATTATTTAGTCGTGAATGTATCATGACATAATGATTTTCAACATTGCCTTGTAATACATTTAGATTGTTAGAGCATTTAATTTTGTCTTTTTTCTTATGCTCTTAAGTAATAAATTTCACTAACTAGAATAGTTTTAACAGAAATATATTTTATTATTTAATAGTTTAATAAATTCTTTTCAGTTTTATAATACAACAATATGAACAATATTAATTTGCTTTCTCTATAAAATAAGTTCATAAATATGTCCACGATTTTTGAATATATTTCATCGAAAGGCTGTTTTACAAACAATTAAAATTATTTCTGGTTTAAAGAGACGTCTGTAATGAACATATCATTAATTATCGCGTTCAAGGAAATCAATTAAGACTACAATGCAGGAAGCAAACGCAATAAACTTTTCTCTTTGGTAAAGATTTTACTGATAAGTAGCCTGTTGCTAAACAATATTTTATCACTTGCATGATCATCAACGCTCTTGGCAACAACGCAATTAATGGTAAAACTTTTATATAATTCGATTCACAAGTGGAAACAGTTCCAAAACAGTAGACAGTAAAAACTTTCACTTTCTTATCTCTAAATTTTTCATTGTGTGTTTGTGTGCGTGTGTGGTAATATATATTTTTCTATAACTCAGTATGTGCACAAATAATTTAAAGCTACTAAATTGCGCAAAAACACTAAATTAAATTGCATAATCTAGAAATATATTATTATTTTTCTATCTTCTTCTGTTAAAGAGGATTTTCTAATAAAATACTGTAACATTTTGCACTAAAAATCAGACCACATATTAAAGTCATATATACTGGGCAACAATAAAAATATGTTATATTGGTTAACGTTGCCAGCATGTCGACATCGATTCTTAAAGTTTTCAACTAAATAACAATTTACTAATTCATTAAATTTAGTAATGATTCAAAGTGTTTATTATTTGTTTCTGAAAGGAGATAGCTGAAGTTATCATAACTGTCTACTGCACTCCTATTACATCAGACTTGCAACGTAAGAGTGAAGTGAACAGCTATTATGTCTTCAACTATCTTCTTTAGAGAAACAGACCATAACTAGACGACGTTAAATATGATGTACTTATGAGAAATTCACAGGCCAAATTGCATAACTACTTTTCGAGTGATCATCCAGTTAAATTAAATTTATTTTATGATTGGGTTTGAGTACAGTTTACAAATTTTTTAATTTTATTCATTTTTATACAGTTTTCTAACTACTTGCTTTACGACTTATTCTATAGTGACAGTAATTAGAATTTCTAGGCTGTTCATAATTTCCTAAAGGAAAAGAAATGTTGGTATCTACGCGTTGCCCATACTTTCAGTAATGACTCAATAGCAATAACAGAAAAGTAGAATTTTATTAAAAAATGTTCATCAGAAGTTTCATCTAATGCTATAAGGCATAATGCAAAACCTATTTCATTTAAATTTACGTGGCCCTTTACCCCTAGCCATATTATAACGAGTTAGACTCTTGTTGAAGATTTTAACTAAAGTCCAACAAATACAAATATTATACCTTCCTTTTTAGACGAAATCAAATGTTGTTCGTTTGTTATCAATATTTAAGCATCGAAGTAGATGTAGCAATATAAAAAATATGTCTGTTCTCTTTTATAACAATTTTAACAAGTACTAGTATTTATTAACCCCTTGCCGTATTGCAATTAGTCAAACTCGAAGATTTTAAACAAAGCGTTTTTAGACGAAATCAACTGTTGATGATTTGTAATCAATATTTAAGCATTGCAGTAGATGTAACAGTATCAAAGATATAAATTGTCTTTTCTTTTCTGTAACATCTCCAGCTACGAAGATGTTAAAATAACCGGTTACAAAGAAAATGGTATGCCAGGGGGTTAACGCGTTTCCTACTGTGTAAACAGAAAGGTGCAGATTATTTCATCAGTTTCTATTATTTTCTCGTAGAGTTAATCGGCTTAGCAAATTAGCGGCTCGCATCTCGAATCGATAAAACCCTAAACAAACGAGAACAAGAATTGCTTATGACTCGGCATAACACACTCGATCAACGCCAAGCATAATTTGAGAACATTGAAGCGCCGGTATTTTCGAGCGTGCGCTTTGCAGGAAGGCGCGCCGAGTCGCGGTGGAAATACCGATGCGCAGTTTAATTATTCGTGTAATTTCGAAATGCAGGGAGTTGAGTCTGTGCAGCGGATGCCGGGACATAATGCGTCACGTAATGACAAACTTAACCGCTTCCCCTTGGGTGTCGTATCGCCCGTAACGACGATGCTATTATTTTGAGGACATGGCCGGCCACGTACGTACGGGTGTGAAATCGCACTTCCTTTTTCACCGTGACACCGGCGAACGCAACCAACGTGAAGCCACTGTATCACTTTTTACGAGGCGAGATTTCAGGACGGTCATTTAATGCCCCCCCCCCCCCCTCTCCCTCTATTCCTTCGACGAGTCTCTTCCGTATCCGATAATTTCTCGACGTACAATGGCCAAGCATGGCGGATGTTATTGCCCTCTTCCCTTCACGTCCCCGATACTTAGACAATTAGCACTGTACCTACAACAACGCGTCAAACGACCCTTTCCAGATTTCTTATTTTACAATTATCGAAGCTGTAAAATTGTCTTCACAGGAACCGATTCGATAGATGCCTTTGTGCAATCACATACTGGAATAAAAATCGCTAATAATCCGAATAAATTGAATATTGTAGTTTTTATAAGATAGTGTACATCGGTCAATTTTAATGCTCGGTAGATTTGTTTTATATTACAGGCTTCATGTCCCGTCAATTCTAATGGGTTCAATGGACAGAATATCTAGATAGTCACTTTATTATAAAATATTCTTGCGTGATTTATAATTTTGCGTAAACAAACTCTGCCATATTAGTTTTTATTTTACAATTATCGAAGCTGTAAAATTGTCTTAGTGGGAATCGATTCGATAGATGCCTTTGTGCAATCACATACTGGAATAAAAATCGCTAATAATCCGAATAAATTAAATATTGTAGTTTTTATAAGATAATATACATCGATCAATTTTAATGC
>CM052098.1:15499077-15532122 GCA_028453745.1 Agapostemon virescens
TCGGTAGGTTTAACGTTGAAGAGACATAGTCATCTCTCGTGTATAAGATTAACCCCTTGCCATACTACTTTCTTTGCGACTATAGTTATTAGAACGTCTTCGTTAAAATTGTTACAGAAGAAAAAAAATTTATATTTCTATCCACGTCTGTATTTTAATTTAATGTTGAAATATTGATTAAAAAAGAATAGCGTCGCATTTTGTCGAGAAATAAAAACATGGCATTTATGTTAAATCCAAATAATCCATCACGCAGTTCCATTAGCAGTCCAGGATAAGTTATTTAAGGCTGGCATTAGACATCTCAAATGTTGTTAATATTAATATACAATTATCAAAATGTTTTATTTCAAGATATAAAGGTATACGTTGGGAACGAGAAACTGGCTGAACATTCTGCTTATTTGAATGTGTAACAGTATATTAGTAGATATATCTTTTTATTTATTAAGAGAAATAGTTGGCAAAATTAAACAAACTTATTGAAATGTAAGAAACATTTAAAGAATATAAAAATACTGTTGTATTATTGTCAGGTGAGCATAATTATTAGAAAAAGAAATACATATGTATATAACTTGTGTAGCATCCATGCAGACAATTTTTATTTTTCATAAAACTCTGCAATCTACTTGTAAATCATGAGTGAACGATAATAATGAGCAGTTTGGTGGTTTCTGTGAAAACTGAAGTCTCTTGTCATTCTGCACAAAAAGTGACATGAAAGTGTAGGCAAGTGTACCACTTATAAATAATGATTTGAAATTTTGTTAAACTTGTGAAAAAATTGTCTTCTTCTCACATTATTTGTTTCTTATAACAATTAGCTACGTTCTAAATGGTGTTCCCATAATATCAAAGCCAATTATACGGTTCACTTTGTACGGCAAAATGAAGATTATAACCACTTATTGTACTCGTGGAAACACTATGAACAAACAAAAAGTAAATTTTAAGGACGGGAAAAGTGTTGTTATTTTCGCTGCAATTCTTTTCTAATTGCATCCAGAAAAGTGGTACGACTTTCTCCTGTTGCGCAAATGCATCTACAATCTACATTGCAATTGCTTGCACTGCAACAGTATATTATTAAAAAACTATTTAATAACCTTAATATATCCGGTATCACCTATTTTAATTCAGTAATTATGGAAATGAATGGAAAGCATTTTTTGTTACTTTCGTCTAACAGATGAAAGTAGTTCTTTATTGTTTTGTGGTTTATGCACACGTAAAAGTAAAATTCGTTTTTTTTTAAAGTTAATTAATGAAGTGAACCGCAGTTTCTTGCAACTTTCTTTATGGATTTCTATTCCTTGGTTGTTCTACAATTTATTAATTTTCTATAGAATTGATCAGCATATTGGAAATTAAAGACTAATGGAAAACTTAAAAGACTATAGTGTCTAAACATCGGTTAGATGAGTACTATTAAAAATATTTGATTCCTTTGTAAATATATTAACGATACTAACTGCTGATTACGTATTAACGAATGGTATCCTTACATTGAATTTTGCAACGATTATTTACGAGAGTAAAAACGGTAAATGATTTTTATACGAAATTACACTTTCAACATTCGAATGAATATAGGAACAAGAACAATGAAAATAGATCCAGTGAAAATTTCAATCTACAAAAGATACCACTAACAATATTATTACTAAAATTTACACTACAAATTATACACATTTTTATTACTAAAATTTATTACACTGTGACTCATTACGATTTCATAGAAAACTGCAAACCAAAGAAATCAAAAGGCAATGGTATGTCACGCATAAACACTATCGATCGCGTCCAATGTTACGTTGGATTGAATACCCTTAAACAATATATCTACACCTAACACCGATGGATACTTATCGAATACTTCCGCGAAAGCATGACATAATAAAAATCGTTCGCAGAAGACCGTATAAAACTATGTTATAAGCAAACGAAACGAATAGTCATCATAAACTAAAGCAATGAACAAGAAGGGATGAGGTTTCTTTCTTGAGAAACTCTTAAAGCAATCACAGCTTTCTTGAACTCGTATTGTTGTCACAAACTAACTTCCGAAATGTCGTTTGTCGAATTGTTGTAAGAAGATAAATGCGTTTAAGGGGTAGTACGATGCAAGGATTGAAAATGGTTATACAATAAGAAATAGAACAGCATGTAAGCAGATAAATTTTGGATAACATTCTATAAACAGTGATAATGTCATTCGTCGTGAAAATCAAAGTAATAATGTGGATTTTATATATTTTATGTATTTCTGATATGTTCATGAAGCATTTATAGGGTTTGCACCCTAAATTAACCCCTACACAGATCCAATTCGTATTCATTCAAATCAAATTTATCTTATGGGTGATTCGAGATTGAAACAAACAATACCTATTGACTGTGTAAAAAGCAAACACTTTAAGGTAATTTTAATAATTTTTGCGAAGTCCTTTAGGACACTATTACAAAAATTGAATGAACATAATCTAGAGATAGTGTGTAGAAACATCTGCAATGTAAACTTCGCTGTATCTACACCCCCGTATTCCTCAATGACCAACCCCATTAACACTTTAGCTGCCATGTCACCCATTTAACGGTGATGGAATTATTTGTCCGATTTTTAGATGAATTTTCACGTTAATATGTTCATTGTATCTAATTTGACGGTGGCCCAGAAAATGCAAGAAGCTCGGAAAACTACTCAATGTCCTAGGTTTTATTTTTTCAATTTTTATTTAACTCGATAAGTTGCTAAGTTGCTCGTGATATATCACGAACATTTGGTGCTATTCTTAATCATTTTTGCAACGACTGTCCCCTCAGATTGTCACAACGATTTTGTAAATACGTATAAACATGAAACTACCTCACACAGCAAAGGAACGACGCTTATAGTAAACGAAACTATGTATACAGTCTACTGTTAAATAAATATTTTGCATTCGTTCACTATTGTACACAACAAAACTCTGAATTTCGAAAAAGCGAATTTAATCTGCAATGAGTTCAGTCGGCAAAACGGTAAATTCGGTTTACGAAAAGATGAATACAATCCGCAAAATTATACACTTAGGGTGGAAAACTTGTACTCTATAAGAAAAAAGCAATACCATTTTTAATTTAATTTTGCAATAGTGAATCTTTTAATTGACTGGTCCCTTGTCTTTTCTTTCGCAATTATTGAAGTTGCAAAAATGTTTTCATCAGAAATTTTTGGATATACTTCTTTAATAACGTACATGTTACAATAATGAATATTTGAAGTTTTAATAGACGCAGTCTCGTTATTATTATACAAAGCAATGTATATCGTTGGATTTATTGTTCGGTAGTTCTAGTGTTAATCAGCGAAACCAATTTTTGCCCCGAGTTTAAGTTTTAGAAAACAGCCGACGATAATGGGAAATTGTATAAATATCGACAGGCTGATAATAAAATAATTTCAGTATTAACTTGATCAGAATTGTTAGCACGGTAATATAAGGTGAAACCAGTGGAAAAGCCAATGGGTGGTGAACACTTTCGAACGGTATGGTGTATCGATAACCAATTGCGATCACGGTCGCTTAAATTACCTTCGCACTTTTTGGAACCGAGATGAATCACAAGTAAGAACAAACCAATACCGATGGTCCCCGATATCCGAGATAATTGCGGCAGTTGCTGCTGGTTTTATTGGCGGGTTAACTGTGAGCCAGGAGCTTTAATAACCGGCCGCATTGGCGTGAAGATATTCGAGGGATTTATTGGTACTATCTACGCAGCAGGGTTAATATGGATTACCGTTATAAAGACTGATGAAAGGCAAAAGGATGCACACAGACAAAAATACGAACGAGCTCAACGTCTGTCGCCGATCAAAATAAACTCTCGTGCATCGCCGTCACTAGTGACAGCGCGTATTACTGTGCTTACTGCGAAATGAATATTTCGTCGAGGGCTTTCATAGTTTACGGTTTGCACGATTAAAAAAGTTGTTCAATAGGTATAATTGCCGTATTACGCCCAGCGATGGATTAAGACCTTTGCAGACCCTAAGCACTTGACACCAACCGTACCATGACTGATCAAATGACGGGTTTCATATTTTTTGTTGGAATGCAATGAAACCATGGTATCTTTAGTTTCAAGTGCTTAGGCTTAAGGGGCGGGGTTTAAAAATTTATAGGCCGTTGTTACCTGAAAGTCACGTAGTGAACATATTGCAATAAAATTGTTTAAACGGAGAAATTTTTTTTCATTTGCATATATAGGTTTATAATTTCTGATTTTTCGTTCCCCCAATCTTTTTGGATTAAAAACAAAAATTCGACCCATAGAGGGTTAAGGTAAATGTTCCTCTTATGGGTGGTTAGTTATATTTTCAGGAGTTGAGGAAGCTGTATTCATCATATCATAATAGAACAAATTCTTTTATAGTGAAATTTGAGGATTTTCAAGGTGCACGCTGATCTTGTACGAACAATCAATCTGGCGTTGTCTGCGGACATAGTTGTAGTTTGGACAGCATTTTCGACAGTCATAGACATACTTTTATTTCCCACATCTACTATATTGTATCCTCGCTTCTCTTAATATCGCGTTGTCGCATGTTTTTCGTAACTAAGATAAATATCGCTCTCATGGAAGGTAATTATATTTTTAGGAGTTAAAGAAACTGCATTTATATTATACCAGAATGAATTCTTCTATAATTAAATGTAACGGTTTCCAAAGGCGCACGTTGTTCTTATACGATCAATCAATCTGGAGGTATTCGATGAAACTTTTTCCTATACCAATGCGCGATTCGGAACTTCGTTATTCAATTATCAATGAAGCGGATCAATCAGACCGTGGCTACATAATTCGAAAACGGAAGCGCGTGGCATTTTCGCAAAGAAAACAATTTATTAGAATAATCCTCGCAACGAATTCCAACATTTTCCTATTGTTACTTCTCTAAAATTTTACCCAGCTCAAACTACAAGTCACTTAGTCATGAACCTCTGGGAATCTGGGAGTATTTTTGAAAAGAGATTTCAAAAATAAATTGTTTAACGTCAAGTGCAAATTATTTTATGAAATTTCACGCTTAAGCTTTTACGCACAGAAGTGCAAACATTATAAGCCGTTGTTACCTGAAAGTCACATAGTGAACATATTGCAATAAAATTGTTTAAATGGAGACATTTTTTTTCATTTGCATATATAGGTTTATAATTTCTGATTTTTCGTTCCCCCAATTTTTTCTTTGATTAAAAACAAAAATTCGGCCCATAGAGGGTTCAATTGAATACTTAAACGACGATGTTGATACTCTAGGTCGAAATAGACACAGACACCGCTGCGGAAGGGTCAAGTTAGACAGGCCGTCGTACACGCACCACGAGACGCGTTATTCGAACACTTTTCCACGCATGTTACGCTTGCAACCTCGGCGTCTGGAAGTAAAAGAGTTTGGTCAACTTTGATACTGTCCGTCGTGGAGAACTTGAACGCGAGAGCGGGTATCTGTGCAACCGGCAAATAGTCAATTGCCGGTTGAAACGAGTTCCGCTACCCTGCAGGGAGATTACATTTTCGGGATAAAGGTGCGGGCTCCGGGGAACCGTTTGATAGCGTGAATTCCATGCGCTGTTCGCGATATCATTACGGAAGAAAGTAGTCCATTCGAGTGTGCATGTGTAGTGCTTACAGGGTGGAAGCAGGGAATAACAGAACGGAAGGAGTTCACCGAATCCGAATTAGGTATGGATGGCGGCGCCTCCATACGTACGCATGCGGATTTAGCTCTCGTCCTACGCGCCCCTTCCCCAACCCTGTTTACAGCATTTGTGCAAATAACCACCGCTTAAATAAACAGTAGCCGGATCGCGTATAATATTTATCGCGGTTGTCGTCCATATTGCGCTCCGCGGACGAACTGCCGCCATCTTGCCTGTTTGCGTACTGGATATACGCGTGCAGTTATGAGCCTGCAGCATTAACGCTCCGCGGGAATAGTACAATTTCGACCTGCGAATTCCGGCACACTTGGACAAAATGATAGCGCACGTGGGCTACGTTTAATTTCTTTTTAACACCGTATAAAAAGAAACGCACAGTAGCATAATTGTTGCAATACGGAGAAAAGGTGCCGTGTTAGCGAACGAAGTTCCACTACGCTGAGTAAGCGAAGAAAATATTGAAAGTATAAAACCGAAACGATAGCACACTCCAGCTTCCTGGTAAATAATATCGTTTGCCTTACTCGGTACTTAGTAAGTCGTACTAACTGCGAAATCAAGGTATTTCGACTGACCTGGAATATTATTATTCTATAATTGTATACAAAGGTAGCACGGTGTTGGTACCTTCTTCTCAGTGTGCGTAAAATGACACTGAGCACTTGGTTCGCGTGATAACTACACAATATGAACCTATGTATACTTTATTATACTAAGTTGCAATTTTTGCGATTTCGGACGATCTTAATCCTTCTAGTGCTGGGCGAAAGTATCGTACCTACGCGAAGAATACCGGACGAATTTAACGAATTTGCTGAGGTATAGGACCTCACGGTACTTGTCCCAGAACGTTTATAGAGCGAATCTTATTTTTTAACAAGTGAAACCCCGAAACAATTTTTTCAATCCTTTTGCAATAAAATTAGACCATTTTTAACATTTTATAAACTTATTTTGAGACAGAGTTCGCTCGCATTGCGAATTATAAGGTGCCATCGACATTGTCACCTCGGTTTGGTCGTGATTGGTAGAGAGTAGTTTTAGGTGGAGAAATATAGCGTTTTTTGATTGGTTATAAGAATAACAGAAGGAGTACACCTGAAGGAGTGGGAATCAATGAAGGAATATCGTGATTTATTGTTGCTTATCCGTTTATGGTTTCGTTGTTGTGCGTCGCACGTACTGTCAGTCTGTCGGGGTAAAAACTGTCCGCGCACGCTGCTTCTAAAATGGCCGGCACCTTCGGAGCCAACTTAAGTGGTATGTTATATCCCTTTCGGGTACGCTGGCTAATTTGCAGAGGATAGGGTGAAGCACGTACAACCTTCGGTATTGTCGCCGCAACAACAATAATTATTTGCTCGTATGCATATAGAGGGTTTTAGTATCACTCATTCTTATTACAGTTACATTCTTACTAATTTTTTCGATACAAGCATAGCGATGTAAAAATTGTTCTAAATAATGGTGTGGTAATCTTTAACAGTGCCTTACAAGGGAATATATTCAGATGCGAAAATCCGATTTTGATGAAACTTATGGGAGCTTTATTGTTTAAAAAACTTTTGTTAAAATTTTCTTGCGCGACTATATTTCTCATTGAAAACACACACAATTTAAAAAAAACTTCAAATTTTGTCGATCTCTGGTTTCCGAGATATTTTAAAAATACCCCAACTTTGAGGGCTGTTTTCACCCCTTCAAAGTGGATGATTGCCGATAAAAAAACACGTGTGAAATATTTTTTCCAAAGAACTATAAGCTCCCATAAGTTTCGTCAAAATCGGATTTTCGCATCTGAATATGTTCCCGTGTTAGATTCGCCATTCGAGTGCTAAGGGTTAAAATTGTAGTTGTACCAACTGGCTTAACCGTCCGAGTACTATGCCGAAGTCATTTTCAAACCACTAAGTTCCCACCATCTTCTTCACCGCTTCTGCAACCATTCTGTACAAAATCCTATCTATTATATGTAATACATGCAATAGGTATGTTCAATAATTTACGATGCTGTTATATGTACTACATTTCGTTGTATACGCAACGAAAACGCGGACATTGCGTGCAATATGCATGTGTAGTAATGAATGTTCAATCCTCGGCGAATTAGTGCAATGTTTGTGCGGACTTCAAGCCTCGAGCAACCATCAACGCTATTTGATATTTGTACATGCGCGAATCTCGAAGAACCGTGGACGCATTTGCGAGTCAGAAATGAAATCGGTATAGAACGCAAGTCCCAGCATGGGACTATAAGAATCAACATATAAGATGGTCAATAAAAATCAACATGAGCCACAGCGTGAGATTGTTGGATTTTATATTCTAGACGTTCAAAAATTATTTTCCAACCGCCTTCGTAGAATTCTTACAGGATGCATCCTCGCAACGCTCAAGTGGGTGCTTATATTAACCGCCATAGTTTTTGCAGATGTACGGTTATAGCTTGTTTTTTAACTTTCACTCTAGACCTTTCTTTCGAAGAGTAAAAGCGTGCCTTGTTCGCACTTTTAAAATAAAGTCACAGTTACATTGAAAAATCTTATAAAGTGTTTTATTAAATAATTAGAATTTTCCAATAGAGATCGAGTGGAATGAATGTATCAAGAATTATTAAATTGAAAAACAAAGAAGTAATTATTTCTCAATTTTATTAAATATACGGGAAGGTTTCATCGTTTATTATAACGTTAACTTTCAAAGCCTGTAACTAATGGATGCCGACACATATTGAAACAAAGCTCGCGTCAGTTTTGATGGTACGTATTCTACTGTATTCAATGCTGGAACTTAGTTCAGTAAACTGTCATTATTTAATATTAAACTATTCCGCAATGTGCGAGTCAAAAGAGCATTCGAGGCACTGCATATTGTATGAGAACCAAACAGGAAATAGCTCTGTGTAAGCTGCAAAAACATGTGCGGAGTGTTTGGCAAAACCGCGGCGGTTTCGAGAACCTGTCAAAGATGATTCGAAAAATTTAAAAATGGTGATTTTTCGTTAGAAGAAAACTCTCAGATCTCGGAGAGCATTTGATATTCACGAAGATGTTTTACGAACCATGATTGAGAACAGACACATATTAACATACATTTATACTGGAAACGTGCATGGAGTTCACCAAACAGCAGCATTTGACCATATAAATAAATGACTTCGTGTTTTGTCAGAAACGAAACGACAAAACTTCGCCTTACACCTAATATATACACACTGAAGTGTGACCGCCATGCAAAGTAATCCTCGGATGCATCTTCGGATGCCAGCATCGTGTCCCACCGGTGATGGTAATGTTTCTTTAATCAGTTTCCCCGCTTATCTATCTATCCTGTACATGCCAGAAGTATTAGGGTATCTAGGATACTGCTGCAGGGGCTGCTGATCTTCGTTTAATGTTCATGTGTATGCATGTATGCGCGGGCTGTTCTGGAAAGATAGGACGACTTTCGACTTATCGGCAGATTATCATATCTTCGCTGCACACACTAATACCCGCTATTACGAAATCCTTAAGCGTCAAGATGACCATTTGATTGAAATCGTTATTTTATTTTTATTGCTGTCGCAATGTCCGTATTACCTTTCTCCTCTTAGGTTTCAGAAGACACTTAACCTTCTATGGGCCGAATTTTTGTTTTTAATTAAAAAAAAATTGAGGGACCGAAAAATCAGAAATTATAAACCTATATATGCAAATGAAAAAAAATTTGTCCGTTTAAACAATCTTATTGCAATATATTCACTATGTGACTTTCAGGTAACAACGGCCTATAAAGTTTGCACTTCTGTGTATAAAAGCTTAAGCGTGAAATTCCATAAAACAATTTCCACTTGACGTTAAACATTTTATTTTTGAAATCTCTTTGTTGGATCACATTGCAGCGCATACATATTGGTATAGTTAACTATATTGCTTATAATTTCCTTGTCAAATAGTTTTCGAAAATAGGTCACAGGAGAATGAGGTGCTTCGGGGACATTAGAGCAATCTCCTTTCCAAGGGCGATAACAACCATTATTATTCGTCTGAGATAGTGGTTGCCAAACAATTCTTTGTGGTCCTGCATTTTCCTCATCTGGATCGAGTACTAAATTCTTCGTCCCTATCAATGACATTTATCCGTCGTCGGGGAAATACTATTACATCTTCATCGGACTCGGAATCTTATAAGGAATCATTGGATCTGTTACCGCTAATGCGTCTAATTCTAATTCCTCTGTTATTTCTATCTGATTTTGTATTCATATTTTGTATTGGTTGTTTTGTTGGTATTGATATGGCAATTTATAAACTAAATAAATGACTTATATTGGAGGTTTTGAAAAGACTGACGCGTTTACAAGATATATTTTTAAAAATACATTTATAAAAATTTATAATTAAATATAGTTAATTCCCTGGACAAATTTACCATTTATACGAAACAAATTGTTAATCGACACAATTTAACGATAGACAGGAATAATGCTTACGTTAAATGCGTGAGATGTCGTTGGAACAACCGCTAAATAAATTAATGTAGTGGCAAATAGGTTATAAAAAAAAGTTGACTTCTTTAGTGAGACATCTGTGAATTTATAATACAATTACTGCGTCAATTTCAACATGAATAGGACATCGTAAATGTTACTTTTTCGTTAAATATGAATTATGTTCATTCGCCGAGAGGTGCACATTCCCTGGACAAATCACCCCACTGCCGGTGCTACACATTCAAAATGAAGTTTATAGAAAGTTCAGCAGTAGAATTAATGAGCGCCCTTTTTGAGGATACCATGTCCCCAACAATGACGTATAGTGGCTCTGTCATTTCTCATAAATATTAAAAATTATTATTTTATTTCCATCCCCCCTCGACTTCGTGTTCCGCGAGATCGTTCCATTCCAACTGTTCTATCATTTAGGATTGGAATATATATCAGCACCAAAGGAAGAGGATGGTATATAAAAACCAGGAAGTACGCGATAATTTCTTATCGATCGGTAATATACTGAAACAGTTCGTGATAATATGTATACAGTCAGTGTAAAAAGTACTCTCACACTCTTTATAAACATATAACTTTTTAAAAATTATATCAAACGTTTGGATTTTCTTCAGAAGTTGGAAGAATTAGTTTACTAGTCTGTAAATGAATTTTTTCCAAGATGTTATTGACAGAAATGACTATGAACAAGGTAATTGTTACGATTCTTATGTTTTTTTATTTATTAGCGTATAATAAAACCCATGTGCATTGTAAGTTGTAAAAATCTTTGAAATTAGGGTTAGCAATGCAGTTAAATCGTAGTTTGCAAATAATGCAAATATGTATCGTGTAAATTGAATAAATAAGTTTATATTCGATTTTAGTGACGCATTCCTTTTTAAGAAAGTATTTACTTCGTTCTGTACATTTTGTCTAAGATCCTTCTTAGTAGGATGATAACTTTTGCAATTCAGTAGGCATCATGTAACACAATTTGTTTAATAAATTGTATAATGGCCGCGGTGGATAGATTGCTGGTGACCCACACGGCTTATAGAACAAATCACGCGAAACTGGCTTCGTACAGATTGTGTCAAGGTAGATTATTGAGGTCGTCCCAGAGCCTCCTCAAATTAATGCTGATAATTATTTAATCTGTATTGCTACAAGATTTACACTCCACGATTTAGACAATCATTTACCACACACATTTCTGCAAAAATGAACATTAAAAATGGCAATTAAAGTTGCTGCACTTTCCAAGCACATCTTGAAAGTCCAATGAAGGATTAAACGTGTTGTCTAACAGAAGAGTCAGCTAATTGTTCACTTTTTTCTTTATAATCTCATCCACTGTGAAGACGAGTTATAAATACAAAAAGTGCAAACTTCTGATCAATCTTATACCATCTTGTTTAATTAAACTAATTAACCGTAAAAATGAATTTTTATGCCATGTTACGACATAAATAAGTTCAATTGCAAAAATGTATACGTATATTCTAATTCCGTTGTAACTCGTTGCAAATGTGCATAATTGTAATTAACCAGGAGCCATTTTCTGTCCAAGTTGAATAAAATTCGGCAATTTGTTAATTACTAAAAAAATAAGTCGCGTATAACCGATCTTATTAACGTTACCACCCTATATAATTTTTCTTGTCAAAAGTTAGTCCAGAAAATTGCGGATTTGCATAAAGATCCGCAGCTCAGTTATCATCGTAGAGACATTCAAGCATAAAGTTTCGCTAGTTTCACTGGGTTCTTAAATTTTATGACTGAAAAACGTTCCGTAATATTTCATGTTAACTTTGCTGCGGTAGATTCTGTATGCTTTTTACTGAGTCCGTTAGTTTAATTCGTAAGAAGTTGATTAACGCCCCTCTAGGGAACGCCTGGCTATTCGAGAAAAAAATCTTCACTCGTAATTTACAAGTAGATTTTTCCTTTTCTGAAATTATTGCGTATCAGCTTTGAAAACGGCTGCAAAGTAATTTGTTTGATAACACGAACCGATGGAATTAAAATTTTACACAGACCATAAATTAGAAAATTATCAACTAGACGAATTCATCGGCAACTACTCATAAATATACGAATAATTTTTCGACAGACAATATTTTTAAATATCGTTTCTAATATATTCTATTTAATATTTTCAAGCATTCTGTGCCACCGTGCGAACCTTTAATACAATTATAAATCGTCACATTGTACAAATTATAATAAAAACTTGTAACGGCAAATTCAAAGTTTCACATACAATTGGTACCATGTATATTTAAAAAAAAAAGACATAACAGCAGGAAATAGTTCGACGAATATTGAAAAATGTATGTAGGCTCCCAACTTGCGTGGCTAATATTTGCTGGAAAATGCAATTTTATCAACTTCCTCGGGTAAACGCACATTCTATTTCCTGCGTCGAAAAAATATATAGTTGCGGTCAGGAAATTAAAGTATCTCAGATAAACCAATAATCGATACATCCTCCCAACAAACCAATATAAATTCTGACCTGTACGTTCGCAGGGTCACGTAACGAGCGAAACCAATTCTTTCGCAATCGATAATTCCGTAGCGCAAATTAGTCATTATCATTTGATGCGGTCGAACGATGGCAAAACCTAACTGGTACATGCAAGAAGAAGGTATCAGTGCTCCGACTTCAAAGACGAATCACTGGAAAACGGGAGAGACGCATGCACGCAATGTCCTCGGTATATCTTTCCTCAAGGTAAATGGACTGGAAGGCGCAATGTTCCGCGTCTACATGGAACTCTATTCGCATCGTTAGGCACTCTTTTAAATCGTGAAAGTCCTGAAGCTCGACCTAGACATTCTACCTGTTTGAGTTCAACTTCTACACATTTAAACGTCTGCTATTTAAACTGTGCAGAAACGGTTCTACGGATTTTTGCAGCTCGAGGGAAATTTAACGGATTACCTTGACCTCGCCGATAATCATTCAGAGCTGCGCGAAACACTGTTTTGAATAGTAAATCATACATGGTATATTTCATTTAAAATCGGACGGGCACGTCTAAAAATAAAATATTGTATTTATTAGAAAAAGTTTTAAAAATAGATTTTTATTCGAAGGATTTTCAAAATGTCAAGTGTCTTCAAGGAGGCGATTCTATGTGAGAAAATGAATTGAAAATTTTATGCTTCCTTGGATGGTAATATTATTCGATTTCTTGATTTATGTGGATGAGATACCGAAGACGCGTGTTTTCTTGAAAATGCTATACTTTAAAACGTCTGAAGAAACTTTGACAATTTTTTCGTGACTGAAAACACCATGGATTCGAATATTCTAGCTTCCATTTTATAATGACATCTTAATAATTAAGGTAAGACTTTGTGAAGTCGTTTCATCGAACTAAGAGGAGAAGGTGTACTGCCAATTTTACATAAGTTACACCACGAGGACATTATATGACCGAACTTGTTCTTCATTTTTGTTCCATAAAAGAGTGAGTGCCAAGAAGTCGTAAAACAGACACTCCAATCTTTAAACCTATAGCAGTTTCATTAATGAAAAACATTTCTTAAAGATTTTCAACACGAATTTATAGTTGTTTGGAGAAAAATAGAATCACCAGTATTCCATATAGCTGTCATATAATGTAGAAATACCTTATAGATCAATAAGTACTGTTTTGCGCAAGTAAAGGCTTCAAGCTTTCAAATGACTCGAGTCTTATGGTTGTATTTTACGGTTTTACGACATGATCAGAATTTTCATACTCTTTCGATCCGTTACAAGTGCATACAGTGATTAGCCCTTTGCGCTTGAAGCTATTTTAACTGAGAAACCAAAACATTCCTTTTGACGTAAGATATTTTCATTTTATATGAATTATTTCACGTTATGTATATTAATTTTAATCAATTTCTTAGATATAAAGATAGCGATATTAAAACTGTTTTAAATAATAGTGCGGCAATTTTTCGTGGCGCCTCAAAGTCGCCAGTCGAGTGCTAAGGGTTAAAGAAAACTACTATCGATTTCATAATAGCATGTTAACCCCTTGCACTATTAAAATAAGTTAGACTCACGATAAATATTTTTAACAGAATCGACCAATAACATACATATTATTAATTTCTCTGGAAGCCAATAACATTCAATTTTGTTGTCGTCGATGTATGGCCATTGGAGAATATATAAGTATTCAATAAATATTGACTTCTTTCTTCTACGAAGAAATTATGAAAATTATGAATTTCAAAAGCAAATTGTAGTGCAAGAGGTTCACGAAAACGGTATTTTTCGAAACTTTCAGGAAATAAATGTTATGAATCATTATTTCAGGGTAATAGCGAACGAAAACTCAACCGTTGTATTCATTCAAATTGGACCGACAGCGTGAACAGTGTTATTTTGTGCGCGAAATGTCGTTTTTCAGATGTACAACGACTTAGAAAATTTTCGAAATGGACGAGCCAGTTGCTCACTGGCCCGTGCCGGTAACAAGTACCTCTGTTTGCGTCCTTTGCATTTCATTCTCTAAAACTCGCAGTTACTTGTGCATACCGGCGTGCGTCGTTAAGGTAATTCGGTGAAAAACCATATACGGTTGGCTGCGCCTTTAAGGATGCCTTGCAATGTAATCTAACCTGTCATTCGACGGTTCGAAACGGCGAGAAACGGCAAAGGAATGACCATCCAAGTGTGTAAATGCAGAGAGTCCCGTGACGCCGCTGCAAGAGGACCGTGTTGACGCAAACTATCCGACCAATCTATAGAAACTCTGCTGAGCATAATGGTTCAACAGTTACCCAAACGAGACCACCTCCTACCGACAAACTTGACATCTTTCTTTTGCTGACTCGCAGATCCGAAAGACTGCGTTGCCGAAAGATGCCATCATTAGGCGAAGTTCCGCGAGTGTGAAATCGCAACTGTTCAGTTCGTCCGTCTGCTAGCAAATACTGTGACACCGACTCCGCGAACATGCAGGAACGCTCACTTTTATTTCTTCAAATGAAATGTCTGTTCATACAGTAATTTACCAAATTCAAATTTCGATGGATTAAAAAATACGAAGTAATTCTACATTGGGGTGACTTCATATGTGGCCATAATTATGAAAGTGGTCTAAGTCATATATTTCTTGTTTCGAGATATTTAATGAATTGCATTTGAATAAATTAAAAAATATTTTTCCATTATGTGACATTTTAATTTATAATTTTATTAGTCTTGATTAATGGAAATTTATTATGAATATGAAATTTACGCGTCAATCTTTTAGGGAGTGTCTTCATTTTTAGAGGTGTTCTAATTTTAAACCGCACCGGCCAAAACGACCGGTTCCAGATTTATCATTATACAATTATTGAAATTATAGAGTTTTCCATAAACGTTGTTAGCATACTTGTATATTTATATTATTATCTCCATAGCAACAATTGCCAGTTATCTTTCAGGCTCGGTAGGTTTAATATTAAGCGGCAATAAATGCTGAGGAATTACATCTTTTACTACCACTTTCTTGCAGTGTCTATGAAATAGAAAACGTAAACCGTTCAAATAAGACGGTACACGTAATAACGTTGTGCAGTTTTGAGGAAATAATTTATTACTGTTTAACACGTTAAGCGACACGCCGGTCCCCAAGGGACCGGCGTTGGACTTTCCGTTCAGGCCTCGTCGGTCCCTACGGACCGGCGACAGATTTTTCGTTCTGCTATCGCGGCGCGCGTTACGTTACCCGACTGTTTATACTCTGATTCGTCTATCGGTGAGCGGCCCGGCAAGGCCCGCTTGGCGGCTAACCGTGGCTTGAACGAAACGGCACAGAAATTCGGCATGGCACTTAACGTGTTCAAGAGGAAGGTCTGGGGAAGATTTTGCCGTTGGTCCCATGTCGATAGCTCTAATAGTTTGGTCGGGGCACGACTTCAAAGATTTGCCAAATATTGCCAAATATTGCTAAGTATTGAAGGTAACCCCCTTCTATAAATCGCGAAAAATTGGGGAAAAATCTTAGGTCTCCGATTCTTTTGTAATTTTGGCTCACGTTTCTAGACACGTAGGCAGAGTGTATGCCAAATTTCAGCTCGATCGGAATCGAATTGCAGCCGTGGCGCGACTTTGAAATTTCGGGGCGTTCAATGGCGAAAATGGAAAAAATGGGGTTGATAAAAGGTAGCTTCCTGAAGTCCCCTGAAACGCTACCCTAGATTTTGAGAGTTCTGCTTAACACGTTAAGCGCATTACGTTACTCGACTGTTTATACTTTGATTCGTCTATCGGCGAGCGACCCGGCAAGGCCCGCCTGACGACTAACCGTGGATTGAACGAAACGGCACAGAAATTCGGCGTGGCGCTTAACGTGTTCAAGGGGAAGGTTTGGGGAAGATTTTAGCGTTTGAACCAGGTCCATACCTCTAATAGTTTGGCCGGGGCACGACTAATTTTGGCTACACGTTTCTAGACGCTCGGTCAGAGTCTATGACAATTTTCAGGTCGATTGGAATCGAATTGCAGCCGTGGCGCGACTTTGTAATTTCGGGGCGATCAATGGCGAAAATGGGAAAAATGGGGTTGATAAAAGGTACCTTCCTGAAATCCCCTGATATGCTAGCCTAGATTTTGAGTGCTCTTCTTAAAGAGGAAGGTTTGGGGAAGATTTTGCCGTTGGGCCCATGTCGATAGCTCTAATAGTTTGGTTGGTGCACGACTTCAAAGATTTGCCAAATATTGCCAAATATTGCTAAATATTGAAGGTAACCCCCTTCTATAAATCGCGAAAAATTGGGGAAAAATCATAGGTCTCCGATTCTTTTGTAATTTTGGCTACACGTTTCTAGACGCTCGGTCAGAGTGTATGGCAATTTTCAGGTCGATCGGAATCGAATTGCAGCTGTGGCGCGACTTTGAAATTTCGGGGCGTTTAGGTGAAAGATCCAAAACGTAGAATTTAGAAGCATCTAAAGAAGTTTTATACAACATTTTATAAGGTTCATTTTTGAAGAATCTCATCCATTGAATTCGCAGCCAAGAGACAGATTCACCCGCGGTATTTTTTACTTTTCTAGTGATTTCGTTGAAATAAAATCCGGTTGCGACATTCGTTTTATCGAAAATGTATTTCTTCTTCTACATTTTTCTATCAATTCATAATAATGCTCAGGGTTGTATAAGTAATTTACGATCTTACAATGAAATGAGGAAAAGTCTCTAACTCCGTTATCCGAGGTCTGCTCGTTACCGTCGTTCAATAAAGTATTTAAACCAATGTAATAATTTAAACAACGTAAGTTTAGGCAGGCAAATATAAATGAACCAGATGAATTTATAAAACAACGAAATTCCATTGTTGCCAAATGGTACAAATAAAATATTGTTCAAGTTATCAAATTTAATTCTAAAGTGCTCTTTCCAGCAGGTACAAGGAGATTTAATCGACCGCCAGATTGAAATATCACTTAAATTAATGACTCTTAGGAGTAAATAGGTTAATACATTTTTAGAAAAAGCAGCGGAGTTGTATCGATCTATTCGGATAAAAATACACGGTCTCCATTTAGGGAAACGTAAATGACCTACGCTCCTGTTTCAACATTTTCACCTAGCAACACTTCGATAAGACTTTAAAAGCATTTTCTTCCATCCGGCAAGTCTTTCGAAATATTTTCAATAACGGATTAAACTGGGACACTCTGTATCTACGTGAATTCAACAGCAATCTCAAGATTCGATTCGCTAAAAACGAGAGCGGCCGAAAGGAATAAAACGTATAATATAAAAAGACGTGCACTCTTTTAAAAATACTGTTCAATAACTTCCTCTACAGCGATGGCCGGGTCGGCGAACACTTTTTATACTTTTAATGTACAATATTGAACCGTCTCCTCGTTTTTAGTTTAATATGTAGTACTTTAATTGAAACCTGCGACTGACGTTGATTTATTTCCGTAACCCCGTTGCGTGCAAATAGAAATGCACTATTGGATATTTGTTTAATGTCGTTGCAACGGTAATAAAACGATTGGAAATCGAAATCGTCGAAAAAATCCCTAGCAACTGTATTCTTTTAGTTGCGACACCGTTCAGTTCATTAAGGTTTTGCTTCTAAACGTCATTTCTACACGATTTTACAAATTTCGTATCATTTATTTAATTCTGTTTCATCGGTCTCGTTCACATCAGTGATAAATACAATTGATGTAAACTACCAACTGTCTACTCAGGAACTGTTAATTTCGTTTGCTGAATCGACTGTGTATGCACTACTCTAGGGAGCTGTTTATCCAATTTCGCGATGTGGTACCAACATATAGTTGTAATTTGCAAACCTCATGCACTGATTGACTAATGTGTTGCACTACGATTGATTTACACGAGTTAAATAACGTATTCAAATATTAATGGAATAATCGGTTTTTCAATATTTTCACTTATACAACGAAAATTTAAGTCTGATAATTACTATGACATGCAATTCACAGGAAATAGAGGATAATTTTTTTCAGATTTATTTTACGTACTTTTACGTAAATGAGCTTCGATTTGTCGATAAATACTATATTTTTAATACTATTTTCGGAGACACTGTTAACACTAAAATAATATTTATTACACGAGAAGGGAATGTGCCACACGTCCAGTTACAACGAAGTCTGTTACACTTTCGACCACTGAGTCCTGAATAGAAAGCTGTCTACTGACTTTAGGCTGGTGCAACGTCGTGAAAAAGAATCAGAGAATGATGGAACTAGGCTCGTTTTATAGGGTGAAGCATGTAGGAATGTTAGAAAACCTTGTTGCAATTTATAATAATTTTTCCCATTCATAGATTGCAGTTTTTGCATCTGCGACCACTGAGTCCTGAATAAAAGGCTGTCTACTGACTTTGGGCTACTGCTACGTCGTGAAAAAGAATCAGAAAATAATGAAACTAGGCTCGTTTTACAGAGCAAAGCATGTAGGAATGTTAGGAAACCTTGTTGCAATTTATAATAATTTTTTGCCATTCATAATTTGTAGCATTTCCATCTTCGATCATTGCACTTCGAATAGAAGACTGTCTACCGACCCTGAGCTACTGCAACTTCGTCAAAGAAAATTTGAGAATGATCTAACTGGGCTCACGTTGTAGAATTAAATCGGGTCCATCCTCGAGAAATTTCGATGCTAGACTAACCCTACCAGTACAGGGTGGGCGGAAAAGAAACCAATCATGGTTCACATAGATCGTTCTACATGGCCGCACTTCGAAAATTTTATACAAAATATGGTCAAAATAGTGTTTTCACCTCGTCAACTGTGAAAAGATTAATTGAAAAATTCAGGGAGACTGGATCATTTGGAGAACGCCAAACACACCGGTCATCCAAAAACGAGCCGTTCAAATGTCAATATCGAAGCAGTGAATGAGAGTGTTGATGAAAACCCAGGAACATCAATTCGGCGTCGTGGACAAGAATTGCAAATTTCAAGAATCTCTCTACAGCGTATACTCACAAAAGATCTGCGTCTCCATGCTTACAAAATTCAATTAACACAACAACTGAAGCCTAATGACCATGAACAGCGATGAGAGTTCGTGGAATGGATTATTGAACATCAACAAGTGGATGCTGATTTTTCGAGCAAAATCATCCTAAGCGATGAAGCACATTTTCACCTTGATGGCTTTGTTAATCACCAAAATTGCCGTGTTTGGGGTTCGGAGAACCCACGTGTGATTGTCGAACAACAAATGTACCCACAATGTGTCACTGTTTGGTGCGGATTTTAGGCTGGAGGCATCATTGGACCATACTTTTTTGAAAATGAGGCTGGTCCAGCAGTAGCTGTTACTGGTACTCGATATCGCGACATGGTAACACAGATCTTTCTGCCGAAATTGGATGCTACTGATGTGGCCAATATGTGGTTTCAACAAGACGGTGCCACATGCCATACAGCCAGTGAAACAATTCAATTACTGCATGAGACATTTCCTGGTCGTGTACTCTCTTGTTTCGGTGATCAGAATTGGCCCCCTAGATCGTGTGATTTAACACCATTAGATTTCTTCTTATGGGGTTATTTGAAGTCAAAGGTCTATCTCAACAAGCCCACAACCACCCGTGCATTACAAGATGAAATTAAACGCTGCATCAACGAAATTCAGCCACAATTATGCAGAAAGGTCATGAAAAATTTCGACAAAAGAGTGCGTATATGCCAGCAAAGCTGTGGTGGCCATTTGCCCGATGTGCTATTCCATAAATAACCCTATCCTATGTACTTTATGATTCAATGAAAAAATAACAATCTAAAGACTAAAAACTGTGTTTTCTATTTAATTCTAACCTTGCGTTAATTTTGGGACACCATTTATTATTAAATCTTTAACGGAGAAATTACGCAAACTGCGAAGTCATTGTAGCCTTTGTAAATGAGTTTGGCCATCAGTACGCATACGCAATAGCGATTTGGTGATGAAATTGTAAATATTGAACGCCTGAACGGCGAACATTGTTTCGGTCCATTGCGAAAGCTCAGATAACGTGAAACACTGTTTCAATACAAATTTCGATTTGATCATTTTCCAAACTTAACAACACTCTTGACAGCATCAAGATATATATGAAATATTGAAAATAAAAGAATAATATCAGAGATACGAAACATTGCGTTCATCGAACATCGCGTGCGTTTTTATTGCATTCCAAAAATAATATTTTCTATGCGAGATTTAAAAATATAAACCATTTACGTATTTTCGCATACATTTAACAGGGTTACCGTTGTATCGTTTAACATGCAGTTCTGAATTTGTTTTCTTACTTAATATTCGAATGAGAATGTCTAAAATTACTTCAGAGTATGCGTGATCATTATCAGACTGCAGATTTTATGCGAAATGACCATTTTATGTCAATATATTGTTTTGTCAATATAATAATATCATGTCAGTATATTATTTTCATTTTATGAGAATGATTAAAGGAAGAATGTTGTTGAATGTATGTTTTAGTTGTTTTCTACGCGACTGTAAGCAATTTTTATATTACATAAAGATCTGCAGTCTTATTATTGTACAGATTGTTGCTTGCATTAATAAAGAAGATAATAAGAATGAATTTCCGAACAGACTCGGCGCGCATGAGTGTTCAAGTGAGGAATATTTATGGTGTCGCTGTCTCCGCTTGAAATATAATGTTCGGTTGTTCAACAAACCTTTTCGAAGATGGGCGTACGGATCGCGGACGTCATTTTCATGATAGATCACAGAATGTAGCGTGTCATTTATCTCGTATGGTGGAAAGTAATAGTGCGCCTTTTCCACGTACCACGCGCCACTGCGAGGCGAAATTATTTTTCCGTGGAAAACACCGTCGCTGATGCTTCCGAACACGTGACTGCTAGGTTCGCCTGAAAAAAAAAGAAGGGAATCGTATTCAGTCATGATTGACGAATGCTGAATGAAAAATATAACAGACTAATACATTTGTAAACAGATTGCGACTTCCTATCCGACCACACGGATGTCAATATTCTTGAAAAAGCTGTGGACTCTTGTATGACTTACATCTATGACCAGACGTATAAGATTCTTTAACACGTTGAATGTTATGCTTTTGAATTGTTGAATTATTATATAAATTTATTCGTTGTTTTTGTTGTTCCTTTTTACTTTTTGGGGCCAATTAATTTTGAGGAATTGTAATGTTTATGAACATGAGTGTAGTTCACAATCAAGCATTATTATTCTTGTACAAAAAAGAATAAGAATATATATTTTCGAGTAAATCTTTCAGAACTGATTCAATAAATGTGTTTATTCCGGTACGAAGAATAGATTACAATTTTATTGCTTAATACAAGTCACCCGTGTCAACAGTTGAAGCAATAAAAGTAAAATTAATTTCACTTTGGAAATGTAAAATAAACGTCGAATTAATGTCTGAATTTTATTTGTCATTAACCGTTTGAGTCCAAACAGCGCGATCCCGCTGTTGAGATTTTATAATATGTCGAGAAAACCCAGCACATTTCGAGCATTGTGGACAACTGACGGAGCGTTACCAATTGTCGAAGTCGCGCGCTCAGATTTACTGACGCAAGTACATTACACAGCTCCTTTCAATGTAAATAGTACGTTTTACAATAGATAGAATAATACTATAATAATGCAATAATACATTACAAAATAAAAATTTTCATTTCATTGTTATGTCCTCAATAATTTTTATCGAACAAACTTTGAAATATTTATAAATTAAAAAAAAAATTTTAAAGACGAGAATCAAGTTACCTAACACAAAAAGCGCTACTGCTCCGATTGGTATTTCTCGACATAAAATAACACAAGCGCCATCAGGCTGCTTGGTTCTTTTCGTACTCATTAAGAAAAAGCGCGGTTGCGCCGTTTGGGATTCTTCGACAGTGTTTCTTCAATACCCCCTGGGACTCAAACGGTTAAAGAGGAAGGTTTGGAGAAGATTTTAGCGAACGGTCGGGGCACGACTTCAAAGATTGACTAATATTGAGGGGATACGTCCCCCCTTTTAAAAATCGTGAAAAATTGAAAAAAAAATTTGGGTCACCGATTCTTTTGAAATTTTGGCTACATTTAGAAAAAGCGCGGTTACGTGTTTGGGATTCTTTGACAGTGTTTTTTCAATACCCCCTGTGTCTCAAACGGTTAAGCTGAATGTTTCAATTAGGTTTTCCAAATCTGCATACACCATAAATGCATAATATTCATAGTTTGGAGATAACGATTACTGGAACGACAACTGCATGGAGATTAAAGCAAATGGCAAAAGGGTCGTTTCATTTGAGTCGCTTAATTATTTTTGCAATGTCTCGTACAATATTTTCATTTATTTCAAACAGACGGCCTGTATCGCGGAATTTTGGTCTTTAGTTGATATTAATTATCAATAAAATGAACAATATTACATGAATAATTAGATGGTAGATTTCCAGCACAATAAAAGCAGTATTTTAAAAAATTGTTTCATTAACGAATAATATTCATCATAAATAAATGCAAATCTAAATATACTACATAGCAGTTTTCGTTTAAAGTATGCGAAACTAATGTAATGTTTTTGCCAACTTGCTAGAACTACTAAACAAATCGCACTTAGTCTACATTTGTAACTATTTGCTTTCATAAAAAAAACTTTTCCCTATTAATCGTAGTCCGAATCTTGAAAAGAATGTGATGGAATCGTAAAATGGAGCATTTTTTGCTGCTACGTTCCTTTCAACTTCTTTCAAAATATTGTCTAGCTGGAGGATTATAAATCTTGGACGAGAACGGTGGATGGGATGCGGTATGTGGGTGTTATGATAAAAGACCTGTGTTTCATTTTATCCTGGGAATGAAGAAATTAACTACAGCTCGGTGTACGTCTAGCAGAATAATCCCTCAGAATTTAGATATCAAACTGTTGTCTTCGCATGAATATACAAAAATGTGAGTTCTCGGAAAAAATTCGCGAAAAACCTACCGCCGTTGCTTCATCCCTTTTTGACGAATATATGTTGCAAGAAGAGACAATATATTCCTATACATGCATGGTAGATATGTCTAACTTTTAACACTTTGACTATCATGTCACCCATATATGGGTGACGGTATTGTTTGTACGATTTTTAAATGAATTTTCACATTGATACATGTATTGTATCCAATTTGACCGACGATCCAGGAAATGCAAGAATTAGGGAACGATCTACTCTGGTTATGCAGTTTCTTCGTGACAAGTGTAACAAGATGACGCAGTATGTTTCTGTAAATGTTTCCTTGCATTACTCTTATTTAAATTGTCCTATTGGATGACAACTTTGCTCCAGACTGGGGACTTGGGATGAGCTACCCCTAAATGTATACTGTAGCTCGAGGCATCCACGTTAGGACGAACAGCTGCTATAACGAACGAGGTTCCAGAACCAATTACGTTCCTTCTAGCATACTCCACTGCATCACTCGATTGGCTATACATACAGTGCTTACTATGAAACATTTCCTTGTATACACTATGTCCCAATTATCTGAGAACGGCTCGACATTTCGTAAAGAATCGAATAAATATTTAAGAAATCGTTGGTGAATGATCGGACGACATCGGACAGAGTGTACACATTTTCTAAAGTATCCTAACCCTTAGAACTACGATGGCTCGTCTGAGACGACACAAAATTTGTCGTACTATTATTTAAAACAATTTTTACGTAACTGTGTTTGCATCTAAGAAATCGGTAAAAAGTGAAGAGCGTCAGGCACGAATAATAGTAATAAACTTTATTGAAGAGCAAAATTTATTAGTAGCAAGAATTATTCTAGAGCAAAAAATGTCTTGAAACTAAAATTGCTTGGAGTGCAAAGGGTTAATGAAAGAAACATTCAAACCAGTCTTTTCTAAATTGGATATTGTATCTTTTTATTTATAACATAATGTTTTATTTGACCTCATAAGAATGAAACTTGGTGCAGATATTTATAATGTACAAACTTATTTTATTTTTACGTACGATTCGATTACATTCTCACACTCGTGCAATGTACAGTAGCGCACGAAAGTATTCGGACACTCTTCAAACCTAAATAACTTTTTCAAAATTGAACCAAACGACTTGATTTTTCTGGAGCAAATAGAAGCATTGATTTACTAAATGATATGCAAAAATAATTTTGAAATAATTCCAATTGGTAGAAATTACGTCGGAAAGTAGAAAAGACATTTTTTAAAACATTTTTATTTCAACTCGTAATGAAAATTTAAAATATGCCTTTTTCAGAACTGTGTTAGTTATACACATGCTGAAAATCTCACTGAAATCGATTGACGCGTGAAAAAATGGCACGCGTAGAAAGATGTAAGAATTTCTGTAGTTTAAGCAGAAAGTGATCAAGAATCGTGAAAAATTGCGATTTTCACCATTTTCGATGGCACGTAGCTCGTGTGTACGTCGATCGATTTTAATGAATTTTTCTGCATGCGTATAACTATCATAGATCTACCAGATTCCTCTTTAAAAATTTTTGTGCGTATCTAAAATAAAAAATATTTAAAAAGTTCCTTTTTTATTGGTCATGTAATTCACATTAGTTCCAATATTTACAAAATTCATTTTGTATATCATTTATTAAATCAATGCAACTAATTGCTTAAGAAAAGTGAAGACGTTTGGTCCAATCTTAAAAAAGTTATTTAGGTTTGAAGAGTGTCCGAATACTTTCGTGCACTACTGTATATGTCCCTGCTAACTATTTATTCTACATACAGTATTCTCTCTGTAACTGTCGTACTTTCTACCCAGCAAAAGTTCTGGAAGAGGTACTACATTCTTTGTAGTGTGCCGAACATAGAGGAAAGTAATTGAAAAAGAAAAAGGATTGAAGTTCAATGCTTCTACTCTTTGCCTGTCTTCCTTTTTTATTCGCTGTTCTCTCTCGTGCATGAAACTTCAATCGCTTATTATTTAATCGTATCGTGTAGGGTGTTTTAATTTAATAAACAAGAATGAACAATCAGAGAAGCTTTCGCTTGATTGGTTCCACGAGGGTTCCACCCAGTAATGAGGATAACGTTGAACAATTACGGCAGAGATCTTCTTGATGTTTACAGAAAGAATATTGTATTGCTCTTTCTCTTACATGTTGAATCTCTGGTATTTTATCTTTTTGTCTTTTTTTTGTTCTTTTGCAGCTTTTGTAGTTATTCCATACTATTTTCAATTAGCGTAACTCTCATTACGTCGTATGTGTTTCACATAGAATATATTTATTTGATTCAACTTACCAATTTAACTACATTGATGCAGTAAGTATATAAGTTAAATCACAAGATTCTTTAATTTATTTTTTGTCATTTCAATTAATCATTTAACAAAGGGTACCAATTCATTCTCCCGTCCTTTACACTCAACATTTATTTCAAATTTTGTTCCCAATAAAAATAAAATAATTGTTCCTTGAGTGATACTAATTTCAAACAATATTTTACTATTATCACCTATATTACATATTATATTGACATTAAATAAATGTCAAAGGGGAAATGAATATTATAAAATACAACGTATATTTAAACTGGCTATTTAAACATACAAAGCGATACTTGATATAAGGTGCAAGAGATTACATTCAAGATAGATACATGTGTATAGTCCACCTAAATAAAAAGAAATCAACATTATAAAATATCGTGCATATTTAAACAGGCAATTTAAAAATATTAAATGACATTCGACAAAGGAGTGAAAGGATTATGTAGTGAAGATTAATTACTTTCACAGAATTCTTTTTAATATTCACCAAAAATCTGAAACACTGTACTGTACACGTGTTTGAAAGTTTCGTGCCGAGATGACTATCATTAAGTTTTCGCAAAGTATTTCTTTCGCCCTGCGGCAAGAATATCGAGTTGGAAACTTAAATGTCTGTTCTCCCACAACCGTGTGGTGTTAAGCAGCCGCCTAGGGGTTGCTATAGCGCAGATAAAGGAGCGTCAGACTTAGGGTGCCTGGTGACCAGGCCAAGTTCCAAATTTTCGTCACTGCCAAAGATAAGGGCTTCTGTTAGAAATGAGGTGCAGACGTATACCTATGTATCATCACATGTAGCCTTGTGCTCGCCATCCGGTTCTCGCGAACTTTCAGAGGAACATCGGGGACCTCTCGCAAGCCTCTAAAGACACTTCGTGCACGAACATCAAACTTCTAACGTCTCCCGCACCTTTGCCTGTCTGTCTAAACAAGTGTATCACGCATTATTCTAATAAAGCTGTTTAGAAGAAGGACACGAGTGTTCTTCAACGCATAACGACAGTCAAGGAGGGTTCAGCTAGACGGAAAGCCGTGTCACGTGGTTGCCTAACCCTTTAGGGCTTCGCTAATTTGCTACGTTCTATTCGATACTTCGGTGTAAATATTTCAACCGTTTAATGTAACAATGGCGTAAGCCAAAACAGGTGACAAAAAAACTTCATCGATCAATGAAGAATTATTCAAGAAATTATTATAGTATTCTATTTTGTATATTCTTATATTATTCTATTAACCCTTTGCACTCGAATGGTGACTCTGAGGCACCACGAAAAATAGCCGTAACACTGTTGAAAACAATTTTTACATCATTATGCTTGCGTCAAAGAAATTCGTAAAAATTGAATTGTTGCAAGGAGAAGTAATAGTAAAAGAACTTCGTACGCATAGGATGAAATATATCGCGTAGAATGAAAATATTCTGGGTCAGAAAAAATGTCTTGGAGTTAAAACAGCTTCGAGTGCGAAGGGTTAACCATGCAAGTAGAAATTTATAGTGTTTCGATTTCAGCGTTCTGGTGATCCGAAGTTCATTTAAAATATTTTTCCTTTAACCTTATTTTTACTATTCACGTTGCTTGGGTGTAACTCGCATAACCAAAAGTGTCCATACAGTGACACATTCAAAACCGAAATGTACAAGACCGAAATAGCATAGCAGACATTTTGAAAGCAGTATACGTCTTTCGCGTAGAAATCACTCGCATTAAAATAAAAGCGATAATAAATATTTATAAAATCTATAAATGTTCTTATTCGTTTAAATACGTTTCTCGTCAGAATGTTTGAACGCCGTCATGATACATGCCATAAATGCATGATGTATCCATAACACCTCCAGCTGGGAGGATCATTCGAGCGTGGTGCAACCGCTGTAAGGTCAACGTGCAATATCGAAGCCACTGTTACAGGAGGGAGCATGCTGTTTGGTTCGACCGTCATAGGAAATAGTTTAAACAGCAACCGGGCTTCATTCAACGTAAATCACGATTCCTTCAGCTTCTTAACTGCACGCTGTTACATTCTAAACTTTGACCTGGACGAGGCAGTACCGTTGCACGGTATAGTCAGCGCGTAACATCTACTCCTACGTTTTCCTGCGATATCCAGGTGTGGCACGCGAAAGTGCGTGTCACGCTAGATACCGGGTGAAACCTTTATTTTCAGCCTAATAATTTAGCTCGATTCGCAAAGGGACGTTTTAAATTATGGATTCGGTCGCACCAGGGTGTTGGAACGGTTTATCTTTCACTTTTGTGTCCGCCAAACCCTGTTCTCCATGCGTTTGCGTGTTTCCCGAGGAGAACGATGAGAAGAGATCGATCTCTTATTTTGATTGTTTAATCGAGGCTCGCTTTAAACGTCATCGCGTTCGACTAATCTGCACGCGTTACCTCCCTTCAATTTATTAAAACAGATCTACGCGGAATTGCGACGACAAATTCTGTCAATAATATCTGTTTACAGAAATAGCTTCATTACTACAGAAATTAATTATAGTTTCATTACTGTATATACGCTAAATTATGTTAGAGACAACTTAATTAACGTTTTGTATATTTAACGATGTTTCAAATAATTGAGCGTTCATCCAGGTAAATCGTGTCGTTTGATTATTTTACTGTTCCTATATAAGTTGCAATCTATACATTCTTGATCGTTTCTCGTTCGTGTTCTTGTAATTCTAATCGTATTATCCACGTATTAAAATTTTCTAATTGTTTTAAGGATGAGATAAGAATTATATGGGTGTAACAAAATCTAACAAATATAACAGTGTATTTGTTACATTATTATTATTATTACAGAATCTAGTTTTATATTATAACAGAAAGAAATCGTAATTTATACGTGAAGTGTTCCGATTCATACGCGAAAGACGTATACTGCTTTCAAAATGTCTGCTATGTTATTCCGGTCTTGTGCTTTTCGGTTTTGAATATGTCAGTGGATGGTTATGCTTTTGGTTATGCGAGTTTATTAGTAGAGTCATCCTCATGGCACGAGCAGTGCGGAACACTTCGCACGTGAGTCACGATTTTCAATTTCACGGAAAATCTAGTTTGATATTACAACAGAAACTGTAAGAAATCGTAATTTATACGTGAAATGTTCCGATCTCATTATTGGATACATTAAACAAAATATTTTAATATGTACATGCTTAAAATGTTGGCTCAATATTATGTAATTATATTTCTCGTTTTTAATGCAATGCATTCATTATGTTCTTCTGATTTCTATCTGCGAAAATTCTGAAGTATATGCGGAATATATTGTTGGAACGAATAATGACGAATGGAGATAATGAGTATCAATTATTTAATGAAACAATTGCGTCTGTAATCATTCATTTATTTATAACGGAATATTATCGTATTTCAAAGTCAAATGTTTAATTAACTCCTTGCGATATTATAACGAGTCAGACTCGCGTTGAAGATTTTAAACAGAGTCTAACAAATATAAATATTAATCCTTCGTTCTTCGACGAAATATCGAATTTTATTGTTCCGTAATCAATATTTGAATATTGAAGAGTTCTTTATCGGTGCGATGGATATAAATTGTCTTTTCTCTTCTGGAATATTTTTCGCGGTGAAGACAATGGTTAGGACAAGGGTTAACGAAGTTCGTATCACGATGAAACGCTTCAAACGACTTCGAAAATTGATTATGCGTTCTAGCCAATAATCGGAAATGAAATACACATACTAGAAATTCGGAGATCGATACGACAATGCAAACAGGCCGAAGAATTATTAATATTCAACAACCAGTAATACAAGATAAATTAGCGAACATCAATATTTAATGAATTCACAATCTATTACTTTCGCATAGCAAACACTCGAATTGTTCTAACAGAACCAGAGCTAGAAATATTTTTATTTCGCTACCATAAACGTGTCAATTGCCACCGTTCAAAATCATCAAATTGTGCTTTCAATACTTGTTAGCGCTACGCGCATACGACGTTCACCAACTATTAATGTGTGCCACGCGTATGTAAAACCAGTATCGTAATTTTTTTAAATTTTCTCATTTAAAAAATGCAGTAAAAAGCATGAAAGCAAATTTTCTGGATACGCGGAAGCGGAGTACAGAGACTCGCGCTAACTTTCGAAAATAATTTTATTTCGGGGGGGGGGGGGGAGATTTTTCTCGTAATTAGCTGGGAATTGGCGGTAATTTTTCAAATATTCGTTGAAACACGACTCACCGACTAAGTGGCCCTGGTAGATGTGCGATGTTTCGAGGTCCTCCGATTGCCCAGAGGAGCCCTCGATAATTAGGTTATTGCTAAAGGTAGTCAGGTCCCGCTTCAGTCGAATATGGAAGTCCCTTCCGTGCGAACGAAACTTCAGAGTCACAGAATTGTCGCGGGTAACCGACCTCTTGGCCCTCAAGTGACCCCGGTGGATCTCTTCAGTAGGATAGGACAGTGGTTCATAGTGGTGGATATATTCGTTCAGTCTTCGTGCTGTAAAACAGAAACATATCGATTTAATATAACTCGAAAAATCAAGTCGCAAATGCAGTGGGTGATCAAATTATCGTGATCACCCATTTCGTCCTTACAATTAATGTATTTTAACCCTTTGCACTCCGAGCAATTCCAATTCCAAAACCCAGAAATCGTCTTCTGTATCTCATTTTTAAATCCTCAAACTACCATTCAATGTTAGAAGTGCAGTTGGAAATGATTTGTAACTTCTCCTTTCTTGGTTAGTGAAATCAAAGAAACGTTTCTACGAACACTTCACAACGAAGCGCGCGTTAAAATTGCGCGGGAATATTGCGCGGGAAAATTGCGCGAGAATATTGCAAGAATTCTGAACGAATGTAGTCTTGTCGTTATTATAAAGCAGGATATATTGAGTTTAGTGCTCGATGGTTCTAATGTCAACCCTTTGCGCTCCAAGCAATTCCAATTCCAAAACCCAGAAATCGTCTTCTGTATCTCATTTTTAACACTTTACCGACCGGTAGCGTTTCGAGAATCCTATGCCCTTCTCACCGGCCACTCAGCCGCAGATCGTCCGAGACACCGACTCGATTTCGGCTTAGACAGTCGCGCGGGAATATATGCGCTTTTCTTATGCTCTGGTAAAACTGGTAAAATTAAAAACTGTATAAAAATATGGGTGCTTTCAGAGCAAAGCAACGAGTATCTGAATACAAAATAAGAAATGCTTGCTGTTTGCTACTTGCCAGTCTAACCTAATCGAATCTAACGGAAAATAAAAAAGTCGATTAATCGGCTACCGGTCGGTAAGCGCTGGGAACAAAAAGTCGATTAATCGACTGCCGGTCGGTAAAGTGTTAATCATGGGTGTCTAAAGCCACGTATCGCAATGTCATGGGGCTATGCGCTTAGGGCCCCATTTCCAACAGTTTCGAATGTCGATTTTTAAGCTAACATTTTTTAGGTATTCTCAGGTTAAATTATCCAAAAATTGTTTTCTCACACAAAATGTAACTTTTCTCAGAAATTACTAAGACTATCTCGAAAAGTTTTTACTCGATTGCTTATTTTTTCCTGTGTGATTTAACACAGGAATTATTCAAAATATTTTGCTTTCGTAATGGATTATTTAGTTATCAGTGCAATTTAAAACAGTTTCTTAACATTTGTCAAAAATATAATTTAAAACATTGTTGGAATCCCTCTCTTTGAATAGTGCAGGAAAAAAAACCGGAATCAAAGAAACAAAATGTTTTGCAGATGTCGCTTATGATTTCTGCGAAAGGGAGAATTAAATATTGAAAAACTGGGCGACGGTAAAATGTTCGACCTCCCTTAAGGTATACCGAATTTAACAGGACGCCGACTACGATTTAGTTAGAAGAGTGGTTCTAGAATCAATCTGCTCCAGTAAAGGCAGAGTTTGAAGGATTACCAACTCTGCGGCGAGGTATTTTAATTTTCAGTATTTCTTAGCCGAAATAGATTATCTGAACTCATCAGCAGGGCTCACCTAGATATTCACTCAACAATGGACAATAGGATTGGAGAATATCCGTCTGCAGTTAATACGTTACGAGAGGTAAAGTCAGGGCCCGTACGTGTTGGTTTCTACCAGTGCATCGTGGAACAATATGGTCATAAACCCTTATCGTTGCGAGACATTCGCAAACTCGGCAAGATTTAGTCCAGCCTTGACTATTTCACAAATATTTTTCTATCACCGTTTACTGCGAAAAATCGAAAAAGCCTCTTCATTTTCAGGCTTCAGCTAATAAGGATTTAGACCTTAATAAAACAGCTTTCAAAAACATTTCTATTCAAACAGCAGATTTATCATTCGCTCCGAATTGTTCGCGTATTTCGCAATTTTTATCAGTTATTCAACAAACTCGGTCAAACTTTTAAATTAAAAAGATCCAATTCACAAGATCTCGACTGCAAAAGTCAGGCAGGATAAATTTTCTCATTCTTACTCTCGTTTCCCCATGTTCACTGATAATCTTGCGTATGAGAGAAAGGAAAACAATAGCAGAGTAATTCCTAAAAATTCTACTCAATTTTATTTTGCTGAAAGGTAGTTGCGATAAATTTCTTAAAATCAAGCAAAGCTGGTAAAATGTGTTTTATTACAGCAAAACTCTGATTACACCATGTCAGTTTCCTATAAAATCCGCTGCACTAATTCACTGAAATTGTACTTTAATCAGAAGACTCTTTTACAAATTGTTTAAGAACATAATAAATAATCTCATCGTCCCTACAATATGTAAGTTCTGTTTTATCTTGAGTTCTTCTGTGTTGTCTATGTTCAGCTGAAGCAATGACTAAGAAATGACAGATAGATTAGAAGGTGTGATTTTCTTTTATTATAGCTTTAAAAATTGCAAGCTGCATAACAAAAAACTCTGATTACACCATGTCAGTTTTCTATAAAATCCGCTGTACTAATTCACTGAAATTGTACTTTAATCAGAAGACTCTTTTACAAATTGTTTAAGAACATAATAAATAACCTCATCGTCCCTACAATATGTAAGTTCTGTTTTATCTTGAGTTCTTCTGTGTTGTCTATGTTCAGCTGAAGCAATGACTAAGAAAT